>CM035128.1:98675816-99275816 GCA_020205605.1 Panax ginseng | reverse complement strand
ATAGACCCCAAAGAAAAATGAGAAGATTACTATCATGTTCCTTCCAATGGTGAGTCTTCTCTTGACATATAACTAGCTCCACTGTCTCCAAGTGAAAATTATATTTCAAATAAACTCCAAGATCATATAAGTGGTTCTCGTAGATATACTCAGCAAGCGGATGTGCACAGCCCTGTCTTATGATAACACAAGGTTGTATGTCATTAGACATCTTGTATGATAGTGGCAAAACACCCTTCCAAAGTTAGGTTCACCTCACCCTATTCGGTTCACCAAAATTAAATATCAAATGACGTATACAATAAGACACACTTATCTAAAGTTCTCAATAAAATTATTTCCATACTATTTAGGGAGAACCTCAACAGCTATAAACCACCATTTTATTCTCCTGTTATCCACGCTTGACTCGGCAACACTCTTATTACCTGAAAGGAATTGTGAAGCAAAAAGGGTGAGCACAACTAGCCCAGTAAAGAATATCATGACTAAAGGTAATTAAATTATCAATAGCCTTAAATCGATAATAAATCAGAGATTTAGAACATATGGTAGATGATAAAACTTTACAACCATAGTTGCAGCGGAACGAGAAATCCATTAAAAGAGTCTAATAGACCATCAGGTCCATTATCTTCTCCATGTTAAAAGTCCACCAATAATGTTTTATCCCCGTAACATCAATCAACAATTCCTGTCCATAATTATATGAATAACTCATAATCATAATTGTGATTCTGAATTCTTTTCACACCTAGGACGAAGATAATTTACATCACCTATCTTCACCTGAAACATCAAAAATCATAGTTATACCAAATCATAATTCCTGCTCATAATCATACTAATACATTCATCTTTGAACTACGGCCAAAGATATACAACTGTATAACCAATAATCAACAATTCATCTTTGCACTACATGCCAAAGATATACAACTGTAAAACCAATAATGCTAAGACTCAGCTTAATAGTATCACGACGAATTATCCATGCACTACGGGCCAAGGATATTCGTATTTTCCATTATGGTCATGATTATACCGAATAATCCCTGGTCATAATCATACCAAGTCCATCTATGCACTACGGGCCAAAGATGACTTTTACCACATCATTTATAACATTACGGTCATGATTATACTTAGAATAATCCCCGATCATAATCATACCAAGTCCATCTATGCACTCTGAGCCACAAATGACTTTCAACACAACACAAGCATGAGAATGATGACAATGATATAAGCATTAATCAAACAAAAACAAGGATAAATATTAAAGACATTAAATTTATCCAAATATTATCAATCACTTAATAAACTTATAATCTAATATTATTAATATTATAACAATATTTTAATCACTTCTTAAACTTATAAATAATTTATTTCAATTGTTTACACTTTACCAAATAATGCATTTAATCATTCAAAAATACCATACTCATAAGATTTCATCACCAATGATCAAATCCCTCATCAAAAATCTGCATATACCCTATATAGGATTTCCAAGCCATAAAATCCTATTTTCCAACTTTGTTACTTCACATAACATATTTAACTCATAACTAGATTATTTTCATGAAAAATACCAAATCAGTCCCAAAAATATTTCTTTTCTAGGATTTAGCATAATATAGTCTCATATTGAACATATATTTTTCTCAGAAATTTTAAAATTCATTTACTATTTTTCAAAAATCAATTTCTAATTAATTCCTTAAGAAATTAGCTACCTCAAGTTTAACTAAAGAAATTCCCAAATCTTGACAGGATCTTACACATGTTAACGTGATCTTTCAGTTTAAATTTCATGGTCATCGGAGTTATAGAACTCTGGTTATAGCGTTTTTCGTCGAAAAAACCTAAATATTGAAATAGTCATAACTTGCTCATTTTAAGTTGGAATGAGCTCATTTTTGGACAGGAGGTACTTTATACTATATATTTCCATGTCCCAAAAGGCCGGATATTTTCTCACAAATTGAGTGGTCAAAAATGCCCTTTTAAATTTTTGGACAGTAGCTTTTTCATATTTTGCAGTTTTTGACTCCTTTGCTAAAATCAGTCCACATGAAAATCTAGAACACCTTTTCCAGTGATTCCACTTGGATAAGTTAGAAAACTCATAGATCTAACTGTAAAACTTGACCATACTCAAAAATTCGAAATATAATAGGAGATATGGTCAATTGAATTTTATGTTTCATTTTCTCCAAAAATCTGATTTTCAACTCTTTGTGATTTCTAAGAAACTTACATGTTTTCACATAATAACCAACATAACTCACCATAACACTTACTAATACTACATATACCCATGATTTTCATCAGTCCAATGCTTTTATTATGACTTTCATCATAATCCACGTAAATAAATTATTTCCACAATTTAATAAGGAATGAATACAAAGGATCATTCACCATGCATGTGGTAATCCACATAGACAGGTTATTCCAACAGAATAATAAAATGGAATAACTGAATAATTCACCATGCATGCGATAGATCTCACAGACAGGTTATTCTCAACAAAATAATAAAGAACGGAACCAGGTCAGGCGTAATTCGCATCGACAGGATATTCCAACAAAATAATAAATAATGGAACCAGGTCATGCATAAACGCACAGACAGGATATTCCGACAGAATAATAAAGAATGGAATAATAGAAGAATTTCACCATGTAGGCAGTACTTTGCATAGACAGGTTATTCCAATATAATAATAAGGAATGGAATAATAGAATAATTTCACCATGTATAGGGTAGTCCGCGTATACAGGTTATTCCAACAGAATAATAAAGAATGGACTAACAGAAGTTCTCTTCATGAATACAAAAGATATAATACCCTTACGAGTACAACAAATAATATCCCTTACCTTAGAACAAACTAGATATAGGAGTACTGAAGTAACATAATACTTTTCTTCTTTCTCTCTATAGTTTCTCTCTCTAGAGTTTCAGTGAATTTGTAAGAAATAATGAAGGAATGAGCTTCTATTTATAGGAGAATGGACTGAATAGTAACTAATTCTTGAACGGTCCAGATTGATTTACTTTTAAACGGACGGTCTAGATTGGTTTACTATAAAATATTCTAATAAAACAAAATCTTTTAAATAAAATATAATATATTTATTTATAATCTAATAAAACGAATAACTTTATAAAAGTATTACATTTTATATATAAAAGATTTTACCATGCAAACACTATGCATAATAAAATATAATAAATTCTAATTATTGTCTAATAAAACAAATAACTTTATAAAAGTATTTTATTTTATATAAAAAGTTTTACTATGCAAAACACTATGCATAATAGAATATAATATATTCTATTTATAGTCTAATAAAACGAATAACTTTATAAAAGTATTACATTTTTTATATAAAAGCTTTTCTATTTTATTACATTAATAATACTAATAAAACAAAACTTCATCATTATTATTATAATTCACACTATTAATCGACCGAATCGTTCCCGAGAAAGAGGGGCTTTCAATAAGGATTTCTCCTATTGGCGCAATTAGGTGACCAAACCTCTCCTTGGCAGAACTTCTAGACATCATTAATATTGTAAATAATAATATTAATAACTTTGTTATCTCATTTATTGATTTAATAATATAAAAAATATCGACAATAATTGAATAAAACTAAGTGACTTCTCACGTAAACATTAATAATCAATACCGTGTGCTACTATGCAACCACGCGTATTTTACCACCGATTATTTTATGAAAACTTGCTTTGAAAAATTTTTCAAATGTCACCCTTAACTTTAAACTTTTATCAATTTAACTGTTCACCAAAATAGAAAAATTGAATACTTTTATTTCATAAAATTTGGGATCTCACAAATTCGACTTCCATTCTGAGAATTTCACGAATTCGACGATTATCGTCCAATCGTGTGAATTCCGGCGAAACTTCATTACTAACGATTTGATCATTGTTCTAAATGGATTCTAACCATCATATGAACATTTTAAACTACTTATTACATCAACATATTTTCAAATTAGATTTTGACTTATTCTTCATAAGTTCATGACTTAATAACTTATAAACTACTAATTTTCATTCCTTATGACTTATTATAGATTTAAGTCATTTAATCAACATTCTCACATCTTATCAAATATACTAACTTCATATGGCAAACATATGACAAGTTCATCATAAGTTCATAACTTATTTAGGTTTATCTTACTTATTCATGACTTATTCGGCTTAAGTCCATTCATTAATCAATTCTTACATGTTCTTAGCATACATGCTTATTAGAATACACTTCTCTTATCACCCTATAATGATAGAGATAGAAGATTATTAGATCATAAGATCATTACCTTTGATGACTAACTTCTTCTTCTTGGAAATCTAGCAAAGGATATTTTGACTTAAAAGTGCTTATTCTCTCTAACCAATAAGTTGCTTTGTATTGGAAGTTGTTGGTGTTTTGAACAAGTGATAAATGACTAGCAATCTCCTTCTATTTATAGGAAAGCAAAAGTGAGGGCATTATGGACATTAGAACATCCCACCTCCTTAACTAACCTCCTTACTATTCATAACTTATCAACTAAGTAAACTTGCTAACCACTCATCTTTCTTGCACACCACATAAAGTTCTTGGTCACCAAGTTTACCCACATCAACCTTGGTTGCTCCATGGATCAAGCCTAACCCATTAGATCATTACATTGGGCTCAAGTTAATTAACTTAGCTTATTCATTTTGGGCTTGCATTAAGTTACTTTGGGCTTCATATAAACTAACACTTGGCTTAATCCTTGATACATCTTGGGCTTGTCCCTTAATTCTCATTGGACTTGTACTTCATACAATATCCACCATTCCATTCATTTTGTCTTTAATCCTTAACGTTCTTAATTTAAGTCCGCATACAAAATATTACGTTTTCCATACTTAGATAATTATTACATAATCCATCTCACCTTAATATTATAACGTTACGCATTTCTTGAAAGTTCAAAAATAATTCTCGAGCGAAAATCGATGAATAGTATTTTTTGGAAAATTTCTCGAAAAACTTTTATTTTCGTCTTGGAAATTCAAACACTTTAATTCCTTCACGTAGTTAAAATACTACGACGTTCCGACGTTTTTAGGTTATAGAACGACATTCATCTTACTAACACATAATAATAATAAATAATAATATTTTATTCATTATTAAAAGTATTTACAAAAGGTTCGATTTCCTGGGGCATTACATTTATCATATCCATGCCATTACACCATATGAATATGATAAAGAGGAAGCTATGAGACACTTTCGAATGTTTGAATTCCTGTTACTAACCCTACATGAGGGCAAAATCGTCTTCCAGAGATGACTCTGGAAGTCAAATCAATTTCAACCCCGGAGACAACCCCGGGAGATCCAATTTTCAATCTCGGAGACAACCCCGAGATACTCAGTTTCAATCCCGGACACAACCCTGGGTGATTCAGTTCCAACATCGGAGATAACCTCGAGGGATGCAGTTCCAGTTCTAAAGACAACCCCAAAAAAGTTAGTTCCAATCCTTGAGACAACCCCTGGAGATTCAGTTCCAACCTTAGAGATAACCCCGAGGGACGCAATCCAAGTTCTGGAGATAACCCCAAAAAAGTCAGTTCTAAACCCCGGAGACAACCCCAAGATACTCAGTTCTAACCCCAGAGATAACCTCGAGAGATCAAGCACACCTCAGAGATAACCTCGAGAGATCAAGCACGCCTCAGAGATAACCCTGAGGACATTCAGCATCCACAGTATCCCAATCTCAGAGATAACCTTGAGCAATAACTGTTACATTTGCGCAAAGCCGAAGATAACCCTGGTTAGGGGCAAAATCATCATGTTGAAACCTTGATACTACATTCACATAGTCTCAACATCATTTAATTCAACACTGCATACAAGGTGTCCCACAAGAACCATAGCTCAAATCCCGAGTAACGACTACACAAGACAACACACGGATAGAATTTGAAGACTTACGGATCTGTCATGGACCCATTTTCCGGCTTCGTCTGAACCTCTAATCCCATGTTATTGTGTAGCTCTCGACAATAACATTCTAAAAAGGTACAACACGCCTTTATTCGATGCCCGGATTGAATGTTATGAAGGTTTGAGCGGACAGCTCGTTGCCCAAATGCATGTACTTTGAGACGACGGGACCCGTAGAGCTCGGGCAACCTCGGGCAGCCACAAGTAGAGCCGTGGTGCCCCTTTAAGTTAACCATGACTCCTTGGTTTGTAAATAAGAGCTCTTGGGAGCTCATTTAAAAAAGGAGAAAATAAGAGAAAACTTTGTCCATTTCAGTCTGTAAACACTTCTAGAGTGCTTTAAACTGAGTGATTCTTCTTTCTAAACACTTGTAAGCTCATGTTTAGCCACAAACTGAAATTTAACCGATGGAAACAAAGTTTTCAGGCATCTAAAGCTATCTGAAGTCTTCTTGGCAGCCCACTGTAAGATATTTCAATTTTTTAAGCTTTTTATTACTTCTATATATTTATATCTACTAATGTTGAGAATCGCGTTGTGTGGGTATGCCGGATAAATCGATTTATGACTTTTATTGGTTATATATATATATTTACATTTATATGGGGCACAGAGTTTACTTATTGGCCATCGACATAAATGTAAATATATATATGTAGTAAAAACCCACAAAGTGATCTCAGTTTGAAAGATTAAATATCTAGATTATGAAAGCGAGTAAAGCATATATTTATATAAAAGCGGTATATATATATATATATATATATATATATATGCGGGCTAGATTTGCCTAAATCTGGCTATTTCTCACTTTAACCGGTTCATGGTGACTAAACTGGAACCGTTGAAGCTAGAATGATTTAGATTTGCTCAAATCTAGTTCTTTTTCTAGCTTTTGCACATATTGCTTTCTCATGTGAGCCTAGGAATCATGTGATCACATATTCAGTCTCTAAATCTAGATTCGGTTCCTGTGATGGGCATTTTCAGCTCTAGCCAGCTTGTAAATTATCTACGGTGTCTGAATATCCTTAGATGGCTCTCATCCTCACAAGGAGTTCGGCACTGCTATGTATCTTATTTTCTCGAAGATGCCTCACATCTCGAAAATAAAAGCAATCAAGCTGAACACATAATAAAATGGAAGTATCAAAGGTCTCAATTACTATTGAGCACAAGGGTTTATAAAACTTATTTTACAAAACATAACTGCTATATCTTGTTAAAATTAAACTTTTATACAAAAGTCAAACCTTTTGTATATAGGTGCAAACGAGGCATAACACTACTTCCAAACAACTGCACATAGACCTAATTCACACACACATTCATAGATAAAAGTTTAAAGAAAAGTGATGGTAACCGTGTTATCACGGAAGTCGGGGGGTGCCTAACACCTTTCCTCCGCTTAATCAAGCCCCCGGACCCTAACCAATTTCGGTTTTGCAGACTAGTTAAACATTGTCACATCATTAGGTCTTTGTGCAAACCTTTTCTCGGTTGAGTTGGTGCAACCATTTAAAAATAACCAACTAGCGATTCTCACAGTCAAATCGTTGACATATACATGTCGGACCTTTTCAAACTTGTTTTTTCAAACAAATCTCACCTAAAATGAGAACACCAAAAAATAAGAACAGAAAGGGACAAATAAAAATCTCGACGTCGACATTGATGATTAGTTAGTTTTCGGGTATTTTTATATTTTTTTATGTGTTTTTATGCTTTTGTGTAGGAAAAGGGAAAATAGAACAAGGATATAGAAATAGAAGCAAAATTGGATGAATTATATCGAATTGAATTAAAACGATCATAAGCTAAGTGGACTATGGTTCGGAGATTGACCTATAGAGCTTCAGTTGAGTTTTGGATGGTGTTAGAGTTTCAGAAGGAGAAAATGGCCTTCTTAAAGTTGGAGAGGACTTCTCAAATTTCCAGAAAAGGTGTGGTTTGCAAAAATTTGAGTTCGTTTGGACCTCCAAATAGTGTGTCAAAGTAGTTAATTCGAACCTTACCTGGATTGGATTCATGTTTGGACCAGTACCTTCAAAGGGGTCATAACTTGATGTGAAAAGAAAAGGAAATGGGAGAAAAATAGTTACATGATAGTCAATTTGAAGTTGAAAAAGTGTCGCGGCTCTAGGATATTCGTTAGTTCAACGTCCGTTGGTAAAAAGGTCATAACCTTTGATTCGAGAAGAGTTACGAGATGTGCCACCCGTCAAAATGAAGCTCGCGAATAAATCTATAGGCATTGATAGAAATTGCATCACCAAGGCTCTGCTATAGAGAGTCACGATGCTAAGAAGGAGAATTACAGTGCTTGTTCGTGTGCAGAGCTATAATTAACTTGGGACTTGCCATATTGATTCTTAATTGGATTAAATTTCTACCAAGCTATATAGAGGCTATAAATACACATCAAAAGGCTGATGAAAAGGGAGAGTAACATCTAACATCACATAACAAAAGCTAAGGTTTGGAGATCAGATTTTCAAGAAGTAAAAAGGATGACACGAGAAAGCAAGACTTCGAGGTTGAGATGGAGAACGAGATTGTATTACACAGATTTTGTTTACATATCTCTTCATATTGGTTTTGTAATCTTAAAGATGTTATTTGATTTAATGAAACTATTTTCTTTCCTCGCCATGAACTAAATTTATAGTAGGATTGCAATTGAACTCAATGCATAGTTTAATTTGATTTATTCTTGTTTTGATTATCGTTAATCATATTTAAATCATTTATCATATTTTCTTGTTTCATGAATAATTGTCTAACTAGTAATTATATTTGATAACCTATACAATATTGGAAAATGGAATATAAGGTTAGATCAAAATATCATAACATGCGTTAGTTTATTCTTTTTAAGATTGAATAACTAATTTGTGTATAGATAGTAATATGCATATATATCACATGTAACTTTCATGAGAATTTGATCTTAATGAATATAATCTTAATTATTTCACATAGGAATATAGTGATCTAATTGGAAAAGATATTTTTATTAAACTATCGGAAGATGTTTTATAAATAGTTTTAATTATCAGTTAACGATTTGTTATAATTGATTAATTGAAAAGAGAGTAAAAATATTTGGATGAGGGTTAGCCGTAAGTCCTCCTATTTGGCTCGGTGGGGGGCCACTTGCACAGTTTTCGTGCTTACATTGATTTTTCGTGTTGCACGCTAAAACGTTCATAACTTTCAATTCTGAAAGAGTTGGGAGATGTGTCATACCATTCCGAAAAGCTCTTTCCGAGAGCTAAGCAATGACATAGAGTTTGACCAATTCCGAATTCATAAAGTCAAAGCAAAAGGCAAAAAACATCTTTCCAAATATGTCGGCTAGTCAATCGTCTTATCTTGAGTAGTCTGCTGCTCGGGAATCGTCATGATAACTTTATATACTTGTTCTCAGCCTCACGATCTTCGCTCGAATATCTTAGCATTAGATGAAATAATGCTCTTGCCTTCTTGTTATGGTTAGAGAAAGAAATATAAATTTTCGAGTGTCTACTATCTATAATCTATTATTTAGTTTTTATATTTTCCTATTTTATCCTTTAACTTTTATACTAAGTTTAGATGTATAAGATACAAAAATAATTACCCTTTACAAAATTCTTAAAATATACTATTTAAATTCAAGATGTTATATAAAGACTATTTAATCTCAAAAGTGTTCAAGTAAATTCCACTCCTTTTTTAAAAAATAAAATTACGAATCATTATGGACTTAAAACCGGTCCTGAAATTAAAATTTATTAATTGTTTCTCTTTATAATAATTTTTTTCATTTCGAGTAAACAGATATATTTAAGACATTTTTATGAGACGTAATATTTTTTTTTTAAAAAAATTATCCTCACATTAAATACACTTACATTAATGAAGAGGCTTCTCCATCACTCATTGATATCACTTCCATGTAATTAAGTCACAAAATTTATTTTTCTTTAACTACTTCAAATTTAGAAATGTTAGTACTATTTTGTACTCTATTATTTAAGTTTGCGTATCTTCCTAAATTATCTAACTATTCAAAATATTTTATTATTAGATCATGATATTTAATTAGCCAAATACATTATTATTGTATACTCTTTCATATATATGATGTTAACCTAATTCTTATTACATCCTTAAATATGAAAAATTAAATATAAAAGATAATTAATTATTACATAAAGTCTAAAAAATATTACATAATTAATTATTTTCAATATAAAAATTATTTCTTAAAAGATGTCTAAAGTACACAATTTAAATTTAAATGTTACATAAAGACTATTTAACCTTTAAAATTACTTAAATAGGGTCAACTCCTTTAAAAAAATTATACATTTACTTGGGGTCCATTATAAAATTAGAAATTAAAAATAATATATATTAAAAATATTTAAGTTAATTTTTGATTGTTAATTATATAAATAAGTATTACTCATAATTTTTTTTAAGATATATTTAATAAATAGGGTTATAGTTTGTATAATTTATATCAATCCCAAGTGTATTAATGCACTCTGCCATTTTTTTTAATTTATATGAAAAGTTTATTCAAAACATTTATTACGACTCTCGCATTAATTACAAGAACCCATCCAACTGAAAACGCACTTTGAATTTTAAGTCCGCCAAATCCCCTTCCCTCAACTTTCTTATTCCTCGAACACATGGCGATTCGAGAGAGAGAGAGAAAAAGCAGTGAAGAAAAGAGCAGGAAAAAATTGCTCAATCAGCTGACACAACAATGGCGGCGTTACTCTTCTCTCTCGTCATCAATTTGTCTTATCCTCCCCAAACCGAAACCACATTCAATTACTCCTCTATTCATATATTTAAGATCTATACTCACTCACACACAAATCTCACTCATTTTTCTAGGATTTTTCTTTAAATGCGATTGAAGAAAAAATTCATCGATTTCTTTATCCCAATCAATAAGTTTTCTCTGATTCTCTCCTTATATATATATATATATATATATATATATATATATATATATATATATATATATATATATATATATATATATATATATATATATATAGATGTTTGATTGGAATTGAATTTGTAGGGTTACTATGGCGAGGAAAGTTGGAAAGGAACCTATGATCAACAACCAAGTTCGATTTTTAATGCAGAATAAGCAAATCCTTGATCGTATTAGAGATTTAGAACTACGAGTAACTCTCTATTTACATCTCTTGGATTGAAGTTGTATTATCAAGAGGAACACCCTTAAAATTAAATTAAAAAGCTAAAATTATTTTTTTCGATTACAAGAATGGAGATATGCAAATAAGCATGTTTTATTTCATATTTACCACAAAATTTAACTAGTTGTTAATTTAATAGGTGCGGCTAGAAATTATGATGACAGTTGAGAATATTGTGTTATTTTATACTATTATCACTCTTTCTTGTGGAACCAAAAAATTCAAATAAAACTCTTTTATTGTGAGAGACGGAGGGAAGACTTGTGTATATGTGCTGCATCGAAAACTTGGTATATTTTTTGTTTATAGACTCTTATTTCATGTATGTGTATATATTCATGTTATTTTCCTTCCTTTTAATATTATTGCTTGTAGGGCTTAGTGGATGGCAGTTAGCCTCTTAGTGGGTTGACACGAGCTTGGCATGCGAGACGCCCAGATAGCATGCCAAGCCAAGTCTTGGCACTCATTTGTGGGGCAAGGCGTGTTTGTCTTGGCGGTCTTCTTGACCTTGTCTGTGGCGAGAAAGAAAGGCGGCGCATATGGTTGGCAAACGACCTTGACACTTAGTCATTTAAGGCAATGAGCAGCGTTGTGCAGCAGTGGGCGACACTAGGCAGCAAGTTGGGTCATTGTGCAGCAAATGGGCTCTGTTAGAAAACTAGCAAATCTACAAGGTTTGCATTATGCTTCCTCGACAGTCGATGTCTAGTCTTTGGCATGTTTGGAAATTTTCATAAGTGCTACTATAGGGGGGGTACTCCGTGAAGGTCACCCGGGACCATGGGCAGCTGTCATGGGCGTTGAGTGCTGGACGTTGGGACATTGTTGGGCTCCCCTACAACAATGTCTAACATCGGATTGGGAAGCTTGGATCGAATCAAAGACTTTTTAATGGGTTGGGCATGAACAAGCAAGAACGTTGCTTAGTGTGGCATCGGTTGGGCATGGCATAGGCGTGCGCCTAGCATGTCAAGGCATGGCATGGGAAGAGCCCAGCATGCAACAAGGTAAATGCATGTGGACAGACATACGGGCTGGACGTGCACAGCAAACTTGGACAGCACCCTGGGCAAATGTTGGGCTAGTTGGAAATTCGTGGACCAAATGGACAGCTTGATTGGGCAACATGATTGGGCAACTTTATGGGCTGAGACTTCAACAATGTGGGCTGACAGGACATGACAGTGACAACGTAGGCGATTAAGGATTTGGATATTTGGAGCAAGCCAACTGACAGGAAGTTATAGGCAGTTGTTGGCAGTCAACCTCCATACACATGATTGGCATGTCTCCAGCCAGTTGCACATCATGGGTTGCCCAACACCTGTTGGTGGGAGGTTGATGAGTAGTTACACATCATGGGGCGCACACAACTGCTAGAGAGCAGTTGAGGAGCAGTTCATGGGCAGTTTGCACATCATGGGATGCACACCTCTGCTAGTGGGCAGTTGGCAGGCAGTTGCTGATTCAAAATGTTGGTTTCCTATTGGTTCTAAATGACCTAGCAGTTGGGGTGTCAATGCGACCTAATGTATATGTATATGTGTAGCCAAGGGCTCGGCGGGTATGTGAGATCATTTGAACAAGTGTAGCCTGCGTCATATATTATATTCCTTATTATTGAGTGATCAATAAAAGGTTAGGACGTTGTCCTGTAAACATTGTGTATGCTTGTGTCTGTGGCTTGTATAAACAGACTGTGCTTGTCTGACTAACAGGTTGCTGACTAGTTGGGCGAACCAGTGCATCACAAGGAGGACAAAGACGCGAAAAATTTTGTGTAAGATTGTGCAACTTGTGACAATTGGTATCAGAGCTTCATTAGAGAACGATGGCAAACAATACTATTCGGATCAATGAACTGCAAGAGAAGTTGCAGGTGTTGGAAACTTATGTGGGCACACAGTTGGTGGGCGAAGAAGGTTCGTTGGTGGACCAGTTCAGAGCATCACATGCTCTACTAGAGAATCTTCGTGCTGAAGTTGCTGAGCATGTCGTGGAGTTGAACAAGAAGTTGGAAGACATGTCTCTTGACGTGTTGGCTTTCACGAATCGGACTTAGAAGTTTCTGAGCGATTCGAAAAATGGCTGAAGACATAGCACTGGTCAAACATGCTATAGCTGGTGGTTCAGCGAGCGGAGATGGACACCACCAGAAGTTGCGAGTCCTTGAACCCAAATCCTTTGGGGGCAGTCGAAATGCCAAGGAATTGGAAAATTTCTTGTGGGACAAGGAGCAATACTTCATGGCCCCACATCTGAGGCCAGAAAAGGTCACAATTACAAGCATGTACCTGACGGAAGATGCAAAGCTTTGGTGGGGAACTCGGACTGAGGATGATATGAGTGCGAGCAGGCCAAAGATTAAGATGTGGGAAGTTCTCAAGAAGGAATTGAAGGATCAGTTCCTACCTCTTAATACTTAAGTGGTACAGCAGAGATACTTTGAAGCACTTGAAACAGATAGGATCTGTTCGGGAGTATGTGAAGGAGTTCAGTTCTTTGATGTTGGACATCAAGAACATGTCTGAGGAAGACAAATTATTCAATTTCATGTAGGGTTTACAATAGTGGTATGCAGATGAATTACGTGAACAAGGTGTCAAACACACTTACACAGACAATTACGATGGTGATAATCTAGTAGACTATAAGTACTCTGGTCCCAATGTTGCTGATGGCAAGAAGAAGCAGATGGGTAAGAAAGAGAAGGGCGGTTCCAAAGATGGCAAGAAGGACAAAAAGGTCAAGAAAGGTGGTGACAAGTAGTCCAAGCCTAAAACTGATGGACAGTCCAAGGACAACAAGAGCAAAGGTTGCTTCATATATGGAGGTCCCCATCGGATGAGAGAATGCCCAAAGAAAGAGAAGGTGTATGCCCTAGTTGCGAATGACTCGAATGAAGGAACGTCAGATGGTCCAAGAATGAGCCCATTGGAATTGTTGGGTGCTTTGCAGACCTAAAAGGCAAAGACACCCACTCCACGTGGACTGATGTATGTGTCAGTGGTTGTGAATTGCCAGGAAGTGTTGGCTATGGTAGACACGGGTGCTACTAACAACTTTGTTGCAGAAAGGGAGGAGGACAAACTGAAGTTGGACTTACGGGAGAATCTGTAAAATCAAAATCAAGGTATAAATTACGAGGCCGGACCAATTAAATGTAGCACAAAGGTGGCGAGATTTGAAGGTTGGCCCGTGGGAAGGGAAATGCAGCTTGATGGCTATTCCTTTGGATGATTTTGATCTCATCCTAGGAATGGAATTTCTGATGTCGGCTAAATGTATGGTGATGCCTCATCTTGGTGGATTGATGATCACAGATGAGAAGATGTCAGGATTTGTGAATGCTATATACCCAAATTTAGAGAAGAAGGAAGGCAACGGAAGGCTAGTTTGTTGTGCTGCGGTCTGACTTGAGTCCAGGCTTAAAAGAGGCGAAGAAACCTATCTGTGTGCCTTGATTGAGATCAAGCACAGGGTAGCCAAGAGGTGCGGATGTTGTTGCTAAGGTGTTGGATGACTTCAAGGATGTAATGCCTCCAGAACTACCAAAGACCCTTCCTCCAAGGCGTGCTGTTGATCATAAGATTGAGTTGTAGCCGGGTGCAAGACCCCCTGCTCAAGCCCCTTATCGGATGGGACCTGGTGAGTTGGTTGAGTTGAGGAAACGACTGACAGAATTGTTAGATTCTGGTTTTCCTTGACCCTCAAAAGCTTCTTACGGTGCCACAGTGTTGTTTCAGAAGAAACAACATGGCTCTATGAGAATGTGTGTTGATTATCGGGCACTGAATAAGGTTACTATCAAAAACAAGTATCCTATTCCAAATGTTGCTGATTTGTTCGACAGATTGTCCCGAACCAAGTATTTTACAAAGCTGGACTTGAGAGCAGGCAATTGGCAAGTGAGGATTACATTTGGTGATGAAGCTAAGACTACATGTGTGACGGTATGGTTCATATGAATTTCTCGTAATGCTTGTTCGAAGCAACCAATGCTCCAACAACCTTTTGTAATCTTATGAAACGATGTATTTTATGAATATTTAGATAGATTTGTGGTAGTCTATCTAGATGATATTGTGGTGTATAGCGAAACATTAGATGGTCATGTGGAACATCCGAGATTAGTATTCAAAAGTTAAGGGAATATCAATTATATGTAAAAAGGAGAAGTCACGAGTTTTGTAGAAATTTGAAGTAATGTTCCTTGGGCATTGGATTAGCGAAGGACAAGTCGAGATGGATGAGAGGAAAGTCCAAGCCATTGTTGAATGGATTTGCTCCTACAAAAGTTCTAATTTAAGGTAATTTTGGGATTTGGCGAACTATTACGAAAAAGTTCATTAAGGGCTACTCGAAGAAGGTGGCTCCTTTAAGCGATTTCTTGAAGAAGGATTGTAAGTGGGATTGGTCGGGTGAGGTGTGAAGAGGCATTTGACAATTTGAAAGTGGCGATGTAAATGCGAGCCGATCTTTGAGACTCCCGGACTTTGAAGTTCCTTTTGAAGTACCTGTGATGATCATCGAGATGAGCTATTGGTGGGGTATTAGTACAAGATGGTCACCCAGTTGCCTATGAGAGTCGAAAATTTGAAAGATCTTTGAGTAAGCGATGCAATACTCACGAGAAAGAGATGGCTATGATGGTGCCTTTGTTTGGAGACTTGGAAGCATTATCTGCTGGGCACAAAGTTTGTGGTGGTGGCTGACAATGTTGCCAACACCTACTTCAAAACTCAAAAGAAGTTGACTCTAAGCAGGCATGTTGGAAGGAATTCTTGGCAGAATTTGATTTTGCATGGGTACATAAGTCGGGCTTGCAAAATTCAGTGGTTGATGCATTGAGTCGAAAAGTTGTCCAGGATTTTGTTTGCTACTCTCTCAACATGGTTGGTAAGAGTACTGGACAAGATCAAAAAAGATCCTAAATGATGTTGTTTACCAAAACTTTGGACGCTTAAGTGCAAGAAGGTCCAGTTTGAAGGTATTGGATTGAAGATGATTTACTATATGCAAAGGGCAGTATGTTATATGTCCCTAGTGGAGGGGGCCTGAGGAGGCAGATCATGCATGAGACGCATGATACAAAATGGGCTGGTCACCCAGGCATAAAAAGGATGTTGGCGTTGCTGTCTCGCTCATACTACTTGCCAAAGATGGAGAATGGCGTGGGGCGTATGTCAAGTCTTATCTTGTGTGTCAAGTAGACAAGCTTGAGAAAAAAGTGAAAGCGAGGCTTGTTGCAGCCTCTTCCCATTCCTGACAGACCTTGGCAGTCCGTGTCAATGGACTTCATTTCTGGATTGTCGAAGGTTGATGGAATGAGATCAATTTTTGTTGTGGTTGATCGGTTTTCCAAGTATGCGTTGTTCATCCCTGCACCTCATGCTTGCACAGCAGACGTGGCTGCTGGATTATTTTTCAAAAATGTGGTGAAGTACTTTGGGTTGCCACAAGATATTATAAGTGATCGAGATACACGATTCACAGGTAGGTTTTGGACCGTTCTGTTTGGCTTGGTTGGGTCAGAATTGAAATTCAGTACGGCAAACCATCCACAAACAGATGGTCAGACTGAAAGAATGAATCAGCTGCTTGAGAAGTATCTGCGACATTATGTGACTGCAAGTCAAAAGAATTGGCTGGAGTTGCTTGAACCAGCGCAATTTTGCTACAACTTGCATCAATCTTCTGCAACGGGTATGAGTCCCTTTGAGCTAAGTATGGGTTTTCAGCCAAGGACTCCAAATGATGTGGCAGTGCAGTGTACGAGAGGGAATTGTCCTGCTGCCTATCGTTATGCAAGGGCTAGAAACGAGTTGCTAAAGGAAGCACGAGACACTGACCTAAGCAAGGCGAAGTGAGAAGGATGAAGAAGTATCTGAGATGCACATCGAAGGCCACTTGGAGTTTAAAGTGGGAGATATGGTGTTCTTTGAAGTGACACCTCAGTTGGAAGAAGATCGATAGTAAGGCTGCATAGAGGATTGGTTCCAAAGTATGATGACCCATTCGAAGTGCTAAAGAAGGTTTGGAGTGTGGCTTATAGGTGAAGCTTCGAGATGATTGAAGGTGCATCGACCTTTCATGTTAGCTACTTGAAACTGTTCCAGCATGAATTTCTTGATGCTGGTAGGAAGCAAGCCAAGAGGGCTCCGCTAGTCATTAGGAAGCAGCTTAATAAAGATGTTGAGAAGATTTTAGCTCACAGAACTGAAGGTATAAGCAAGAAAAATCATAGAACAAATTATCTAGTCCATTGGAAAGGGGAGAATGAGGTAGACGCTAGCTGGGAAAGAGATGTAACTTTGTGGCAATTCGAGAAGCAAATTGTAGATTATTGGGAACACCCTCCGACGAGGACGTCGGACTCTTCTGGTGGGGGTGGTTTGTTAGTCCCTTAGTGGGTTGACACGGGCTTGGCATGCGGGACGCCCAGATAGAATGCCAAGCCAAGCCTTGGAACTCATTTGTGGGGCAAGGCGTGTCTGTGCGATAGTGTCTTGACCTGTCTTGCGGCGGCGCGGCAAAAGAAGCTGGCTGGCGCTATGTTTGGCAAACGACCTTGACACTTAGTCATTTGAGGCAATGAGCAGCGTTGTGCAGCAGTGGGCGACACTAGGCAACAAGTTGGATCATTGTGCAGCAAATTGGCTATGTCAGAAAACTAACAAATCTACATGGTTTGCATTATGCTTCCTCAGACAGGTCTGATGTCTTGTGCTGGCAGTTTGGAAATTTTCATAATTGCTATTATAGGAGGGGTGCTCCGTGAAGGTCACCCGGGACCATGGGCAGGTGCCATGGGCGTTGAGTGCTGGACGTTGGGACATTGTTGGGCTCCCCTACAACAATGTCTAACATTGGATTGGGAAGCTTGGATCGAATCAAAGACTTATTCATGGGCTGGGCATGAATAAGCAAGAACTTTGCTGAGCGTGGCATCGGTTGGGCATGGCATAGGCGTGCGCTTAGCATGTCAAGGCATGGCATGGGCAGAACCCAGCATGCAACAAGGCAAATGCATGTGGACAGATGTACGGGCTGGATGTGCACAGCAAACTTGGACAGCACCTTGGGCAAGTGTTGGGCTAGTTGGAAATTCGTGGACCAAATGGACAGCTTGATTGGGCAACATGATTGGGCAACTTTGTGGGCTGAGACATCAACAATGTGGGTTGACACACTAGTGAGTGAAGGACATCAAAAGGGTGGGCTGACACTATGGGCAGTTAAGGACTGGATGACTAGAGCAAGCCAACTGACACGGAGTTATAAGCGATTCTTTGGCGATCGAACCTCCATGCACATGACTGACATGTATCCAGCCAGTTGCACATCATGGGGCGCCCAACACCTGCTGGTGGGCAGTTGATGAGCAGTTGCACATCATGGGGCGCACACAATCTAGCTGAAGAGCGATTCATGGGCGGTTGCACATCATGGGGCGACACCTCTCTGCTAGTGGGTAGTTGGCGAGCGATTCTTGATGCAAAATGCTAGTTTCTATTGGTTACGAATGACCTAGCAGGTTGGGGGTGTCAATCTGGCATGATGCCCCAAAATAGGTCCATTCCATCCAACCCATTACGAGTCGCCAAATACATGATACGAAAATAACTACAACTTTATTAATACATTTGTCGTGTAAAATACGACAACATATATACTTGTGAGTTTAAATACGAGATATTGTCATCAGACAATATCCACATACAAATAAATCCTCATCATAATTATTGATACATTATTTTACAACAATGGTGAGGACTACTAAACAACTCTCCCTAGAACTTTTATTCCATACCCCAGGCTACGTACTTGCTATATTCTAGCCTCCTAAGAAGAAAAATGGAACAAAAAGGAAAAGGGTGAGCTCGACTAGCCATAAAGAATATTATGACTAAGATAATATACAACAAAATTATCGTTAGTCTTCAACAGGGAAAAATATATAGAAATACAATAGACAACAAGTTTTAAATCAATATTACATGTTGAAATAATAATTCATTAGAAGAGTTAAGTAGAGAATGCAAACTACTATCTTCTATGTATGAATTTTAAAGTTCATCATCTATTTTTATCCCCTGTAACATCAATCAATATATATCTCGAGATCAAATATTCATCCTTGCACTACGAGCCGAGGACATTCACCATTAGTCATGTTCATCTAAACACTGTTCATCTTTGCTTTACAGGCCAAAGATATTCATCGAAATCATTCATCTTTTGCACTACGAGCCAAAGATATTCATCGAAATCATTCATCTTTTGCTACAGCCAAAGATATTCATCATAACTCATTCATCTTTTTACTACGGGCAAAAAGATATTCAATAATATCATTATTTAAGGCGAGGATGATGAAAATATTTTAAAAAACGAATCCGATTGAAACAAAATGACAAGGATTAAGGATTAAGGATTAAGTACTTTGTTTTATCCACGTCCAAAAATACCTCAAAAATAATCATAGTGGTGTAAAATTCAAGAATGATCAAAACATGGATACAATCAAAGCTAGTATCCATAATATATATTTTGGACAAAAAGAAGAAATTTCATTTTTCTATGAATAGTCCGTATTCGTGAATAGTCTTGCCAAGTATCGTGAATAGTCTTTGTATCGTGAATAGTAACTCCGACACCAAAAGATAGAAATTTCACAAAAAAAACATCTTCACGCTTAAGTGAATAGTACTCGTGAATAGTAACTTCGTGAATAGTAACTCATGAATAGTAACTTCGTGAATAGTAACTCATGAATAGTAACCCCGAAACGAAAAAGTTCCAAATTTGATAAAAAGTTCCAACCAATATTTCAAAGATAATGATAGTGAAGAAATAATATCATTTGAGAAGAAAATAACATCCCTTACCTCGAAAGAAATGTACTTCTAGTTGAAACAGGATATATAGGCTATGACTTGAACTTTCACCGTATATAGCAATACTCAAAGTATACTCAAAATACTCACAAGAATACGCTCGATAATATAGAGAGAAAACTTGATTTACGGTGTGATTTTCAATTCTAACCTAAGCACCTATTTATAGAAATTGCTTAGAACACCAAAAGCGAAAAATTTAATATAATAATATATATATATATATATCAAAATTCACTACGCCATTCTTGAATCTGAAAATCTAGAATTCAACCCATTCAAATAACATGTTAGACCCAAAAAAACGTTTTTCTTATTTTAAATATTTTAAACTTCCAAAAATCAATTATTTCGGAGCTTCGGAACTTCAATAATTCATAATAAATAGTCCTTTTATCAGAAAATTCAAATCTCGCGTGTTTTATAGGAAATTCAATTCTCTACAACTTTGCGAAGAAAGTTTTTCCAAATTCTAAATGAAATTGACCAAATCCACAAATGGGCAATTTTACAGTTATAATCAAATTTCAAATCGATAAATGGGGTCCAATTTACATGTTTAACATGTTTTAAACATTTATTGCAACAAAAATACTCTTCCTCCTCGTATACTCATATATCCCACATTCGTTGTAAAAATATCACCATTATTATATTATTAAAATATAATATTATATATATTTAAATGAATTATTTTATCGAGAAAAAGATAAAATTTCAATTTTCAACAATTGTCACATTAAAATTTTCTCCATCTATATCCACATAAAATCAATATTTTTCTCATCATATGAATCAATAATTAATTATTCACAAATAATATTACGAGAATCACAATATTGACAACCGAGCGGTTCCTGGAAAGAGGGGCTTTCCAATAAGAATTTCTCCTTCTTGGGCGCATGAATTAGGTGACCAAACCTCTCCTTAGATGTAACTTTCTAGACATTGCCAATAATGTTATCTAATAATATTATTCGGATAATATGAATTATTGCTTCGATAATGAAAATATCTTGTGTAATGACAATTATTGAAACAACAACAATATAAAATATCAATGCAAACAATTATTGAATCAATAAAATAAAATCTTTGAGCGATAATTCATCGTAACCATTATTGAGTAGTGCCTTCTTACGTAAGAATCAATAATTGGTGCATACTGGTAATCTTCTGCAGTGCAACAACGCCGACATTCGTGTTTTTAACCACCGGGTATTCCAACAAGATATTAGCAGTAACAACTATGACGTTATTTTTAAACAACTTATTTTTGTCGTTTTCTTCATCCAATCGCTTTCAGTTATGGGGCCCACACATGGTCATGCTGGCAGTCGCAATGCGAATATTCCCAAACGATCTGAATATTCCACGACCAAACGAATATTCTCCAACAATAATGAATATTATATCACCACTTGCTTATTTAAAATATTTAGCATTTTACCCATAACTAACCACATTAATCAAATCCACCCTTACTATTTCAAAATAATAAATAAAGGAAATTCCTTTTATTTAAAAAATTTTGGGTCTTACAACCTCCCTCCTTATGAAATTTCGTCCTCGAAATTGGCGTCACGATACTGGTGTTTTCAAAAAATGAATATACCTCGCTTTCATTTCCGTTTCCAACTCTCGGTCATTTCCTCAATAGCATGGTTTCTCCACAAAACTTTAACTTGTGGTATAACCTTCAGATATATAAGACATGTTCTTTCCTATCCAAGATCTTGGCGGTACCTCCTCGTGCGTTAAGTCTTGGCTATCTTGTCCTGGTTCTAACTCAATGATGTGGTTGAATTCGTCCACATATTTACGTAACATCGATCACGTGAAAATCGTTATGAACACGTCGTATTTGGCGGTAAAATGAGTCTATAGGCCACGCGGTTCCTATTCGATCGAGAATGAATTAATAAATCGAAGGTTTGAGATTTCTTCTCTTCACCGATTCTCGCTTTGAAATAACAACTTCTTGCACCTCCTTCTTCAAATTCATCACTCCGGTGTGTAGCTTGAGCGACTTTTAACTTTATCGATTAAAGTCGATTATACTCAGTATATCATCACGTGGGTACCTAGAGTTTTCATCTTCATCTCTATTATTTGTAAATTATACTGAAATTAGTTTTGACAATATCGTACTTTCGTGCTTGTATCGATCTTCTACTCAACACGTCGGCTACCACGTTAAGCTTTTCCAAGACGGTATGGTCGAAACATGTGCCGAAATGAGTCTCCTCTTGAGTTCTTGAAGCTCTTCCCACATTCTTTGCTCCATTCGAATTTTGTATCTCTGAGTCAATTGCGTTAATGGAATAGCGATTCGAGAATATCCTTCAACGAATCTCCGATAATAACCAACTAAGCCTAGAAAGCTATATATTTCGATTCTGAAGCTTAGGTTGTTCTCAATCGTGACTCACATCCCAATCTTGGATAAGACGTTACAATGACACCTATCGCTTTACTATCGCTGCGATATGGTGTCTCCTACGGAGATCCGGCTTGGCATTCCACAAAGGAAGTCACCGGATAGAGGCTCGGTATCAACTTCTACAAATTGGGTTTTAACTCCTGAAGTTCAATAGAGCCATTCGATATGAGATTTTAGAAATGGGTTTTATACCGGATTTAAAGTCGATACAAATTCAATATCACGCTACTGGAGTAGGCGAAAAATTCTTCAGAAATACGTCGGGGAAAAATCAATAACAACAGAATATTATTCAAATCGACGTGTCTTTCTTCAAATCCATAACATGGACTAAGAAAGCTTGACATTCGTTTTTCAATAAATAAATGGCTTTATAATTTAATATGAAAGAGTTTGACTTCAATGGTTTGGTTGCTTGAATTGAATAACGAGTTGCTTAAGAATATGAAAACTAACAACCTTACGAAAGCAATCAATTTTGGCATGATGAGTAGTTAACCTTAAAATCACATCAAAAACAAATATCTCTATAGAAATAAGGTTAACGGGTAATGTGATAGTTCCAACTGAATCAAGCAAGATTTCTAAACAACGGATGTAATAAAAGTTTCTCTTAACGAGTCTCCCACGAGATAGGTCAAAGTCTAATTTCTCCATAGTCAAGTTCAAACGTTGGCGCAAGCAAGAGAGATAAAAGAATGGGTAGAACCCAGATCTAGTAAGGTATAAACTTACAAATTTATAATTAACTAACCCGTGCTAACTTCGTTCGGGTTCCTCGCATTTTGAATGCCGGTCACGACAAACGCTCTTCCGAGAATCGTTGACTTTGACTTTTATGGGACATCCTTTTGAGTCACCATTCCTACCGGATGGGGTTTCGCTATAGTGCAATCTCGGCGATATGTCCTTCTTTTCCACAATTATAGCATACCTTAAAGCTGTTGGGCGGTTTGGTATGATATCTCCCTCTTTCCGCATTTGTAACATACGTCTGATAGGTGGTCGTTCCTCTCTTGGAACCGATTCTTCTTGGCGCCGGCGCTTTCACATGGTCGTTGTTGAACCTTCTCTTCTTAAAATGTCCACTTGAGTCACCTCTCCTATTATCATGGCCACGATTACCACCCGAGTGGTTCTGGCCTTTGTCCGTATTCTTTCCTCCCCATTGGTTATCATCGTTTTGATGATCTACTTTGTCACCGATATGACCACAGTTGTGGTCCCTCGGTTGAACATACTCGTTATCACGCTTTAATAATTGAGTCCTATTTACAACATCTGAATATAAAAAAATTTATGAGAGATAAGATATTGTCGAATCTCGGGTTTTAGACCCCTCGAAACATACGCGTCATTCGTTCCTCATTTTCCACCAAATGAGGTGCAAACTCGACAACTCATGAAACTTCGCCTCATCTTTGAGACACCGTCATGTTGTTCTGCTCGATCTAATAAACTCCACTTCCTTCATATCACGAACACTTTCGGAATGTATTTGTCATTAAATAGTTTCAAATGTCTCCCAAACATATTTGGCCGAAATTTGGATGGATGGTGCGCTTCACAGACTCCCACCCGGTGATCCGCCTTCGCCACGGAACATAAAGGTGGCGAATGGAACCTTCTGTTCCTCCGTGCATCCCAAGACATCGAATATCTTGGTAATTTGCTTGACCCACGTCTCACTGCCATGATCGGATCGAAGCTTTCCTTTAAATTCGGTGGTCCCAACTTTTTGAATCGCTTGCATTTGTGACAACCCGTGAATTGCTATCATTTCCTCCTATGTTTTGAACACGAGTCTCCTCGTCGCGATTTTGCATGAACCGCAAAAAGCTTCTAAATATCCCTCGTTCATCATCTCGCTCCGTGGTGTTGTTCACAAGAGAGAGGAACATTGTCACTGTTGCACGTTCTCCTCGTTGGTGAGTCTGAGGCGTCTCCACGGTCTCATTTAATCCACTGTTAATATTCTCAGTCAGCATTTTCAAATACTGTCATAAAACAAGGGTTAATTAAGGAAATCAATATATCACATAATACCCCTATATACTGACCAACTAACAATAAGCTTAGGTAGGACACACTAGCGAAGGATTTACTCGTCTCTCCCCTCCTAGTTCTATTCCCCGATCTCCGCCAGAGATCATATCCCAAAGCTCTGATACCAACTGTGACGCCCCCAAAATAGGTCCATTCCATCCAACCCATTCTGAGTCGCCAAATACATGGTACGAAAATAACTACAACTTTATTAATACATTTGTCGGTGCAAAATACGACAACATATATCTTTGTGAGTTTAAATACGAGATATTGTCATCTGAGACAATATCCACATACAAATAAATCCTCATCATAATTATTGATACATTATTTTACAACAATGGTGAGGACTACTAAACAACTCTCCCCTAGAACTTTTATTCCATACCCCACTACGTACTTTCTATATATTCTCGCCTCCTAAGAAGAAAAATGGAACAAAAAGGAAAAGGGTGAGCTCGACTAGCCCAGTAAAGAATATTATGACTAAGATAATATACAACAAAATTATCGTTAGTCTTCAACAGGAAAAAATATAATAGAATACAATAGACAACAAGTTTTAAATCAATATTAGCAATGAAATAATAATTCATTAGAAGAGTTAAGTAGAGAATGCAAACTACTATCTTCTATGTATGAATTTTAAAGTTCATCATCTATTTTTATCCTGTAACATCAATCAATATATATCCGAGATCAAATATTCATCCTTGCTACTCTGAGCAAGGACATTCACCAGTTGGTCATGTTCATCTAAACACCTGTTCATCTTTGCACTACGGGCCAAAGATATTCATCAGAAATCATTCATCTTTGCACTACGGGCCAAAGATATTCATCATAACTCATTCATCTTTGCACTACAGGCCAAAGATATTCAATAATATCATTATTTAAGACTGAGGATGATGAAAAATATTTTTAAAGAAACGAATCCAGTGAAACAAAATGACAAGGATTAAGGATTAAGGATTCGTACTTTGTTTTATCCACGTCCAAAAATACCTCAAAAATAATCATAGTGGTGTAAAATTCAAGAATGATCAAAACATGGATACAATCAAAGCTAGTATCCATAATATATATTTTGGACAAAAGAAGAAATTTCATTTTTCTATTGAATAGTCTTAGTATTAAGTGAATAGTCTTAGTATCGTGAATAGTCTTTGTATCGTGAATAGTAACTCTCAGACACCAAAAGATAGAAATTTCACAAAAAACATCTTCACGCTTCCGTGAATAGTACTCGTGAATAGTAACTCGTGAATAGTAACTCATGAATAGTAACTCGTGAATAGTAACTCATGAATAGTAACCCCATAAACCAAAAAAAGTTCCAAATTTGATAAAAAGTTCCAACCAATATTTCAAAGATAATGATATTGAAGAAATAATATCATTTGAGAAGAAAATAACATCCCTTACCTCGAAAGACAGTACTTCTAGTTGAAACAGGATATAGGCTATGACTTGAACTTTCACCGTATAGCAATACTCAAAGTATACTCAAAATACTCACAAGAATACGCTTTCGATAATATAGAGAGAAAAACTTGAGTTTAAATTGTGATTTTCAATTCTAACCTAAGCACCTATTTATAGAAATTGCTTAGAACACCAAAGCGAAAAAAATTTAATATAATAATATATATATATATATATATATATCAAAATTCTCTCGCCATTCTTGAATCTGAAAATCTAGAATTCAACCCATTCAAATCACATGTTAGACCCAAAAAAACGTTTTTCTTATTTTAAATATTTTAAACTTCTAAAAATCAATTATTTCGGAGCTTCGGAACTTCAATAATTCATAATAAATAGTCCTTTTATCAGAAAATTCAAATCTCGCGTGTTTTTATAGGAAATTCAATTCTCTACAACTTTGCAGAAGAAAGTTTTTCCAAATTCTAAACAGAAATTGACCGAAATCCACAAATGGGCAATTTTACATTTATAATCAAATTTCAATCGATAAATGGGGTCCAATTTAACATGTTTAACATGTTTTAAACATTTATTGCAACAAAATACTCTTTCTCCTCGTATACTCATATATCCCACATTCGTTGTAAAAATATCACCATTATTATATTATTAAAATATAATATTATATATATTTAAATGAATTATTTTATCGAAAAAAGATAAAATTTCAATTTTCAACAATTGTCACATTAAAAATTTCTCCATCTATATCCACATAAAATCAATATTTTTCTCATCATATGAATCAATAATTAATTATTCACAAATAATATTACGAATCACAATATTGATGACCAGCGGTTCCTTCAGGAAAGAGGGGCTTTCCAATAAGAATTTCTCCTTCTTGGCGCCAGCAATTAGGTGACCAAACCTCTCCTTAGATGTAACTTTCTAGACATTGCCAATAATGTTATCTAATAATATTATTCGAGATAATATGAATTATTGCTTCGATAATGAAAAATACCGCAGTAATGACAATTATTGAAACAACAAACAATATAAAATATCAATGCAAAGAATTATTGAATCAATAAAATAAAATCTTTGAGCGAGAATTATCGTAACCATTATTGAGTAGTGCCTTCTTACGTAAGAATCAATAATTGGTGCAATACCGTGTCTTCTGCGTCACAACGCCAGACATTCGTGTTTTAAACCACCGGGTATTCCAACAAGATAATAGCAGTATAACTATGACGTTATTTTTAAACAACTTATTTTTGTCGCTTTTCTTCATCAATCGCTTTCCGTTATGGGGCCCACACATGGTTGCATGGTCAGTCGTGCATTTAATATTCTCCGACAAAGATTTAATATTCCACGACCAAAAACGAATATTCTCCGACAATAATGAATATTATATCACCACTTGCTTATTTAAAATATTTAGCATTTTACCCATAACTAACCACATTAATCAAATCCACCCTTACTATTTCAAAATAATAAATAAAGGAAATTCCTTTTATTTAAAAAATTTCGGGTCTTACAACTCATGACTTTAATGTGTATAAATATATGTAGCCAAGGGCTCAGCAGGTATGTGAGATCACTGAACAAGTGTAGCCTGTGAGTCCTCGTCATATATTGTATTCCTTTTTATTGAGTGAGCAATAAAAGGTTGTGACGTTATCCTGTAAACACTGTGTATGCTTGTGTGCGTGGCTTGTATAACCAGACTGTGCTTGTGTGACTGACAGGTTGCTGACTGGTTGGGCAAACCAGTGCATCACAAGGAGGACAAAGACGCAAAAAATTTAGTGTCAGATTGTGCACCCTGTGACAATGGCCATCTCCGCCTTTGTCATTCACTAAAGGAGGATAGTGGTCCGCTCTTCTTCGTGAGATTGCTTCCATCCTTCTGCAATAATGCTTGCGTTGTCATAAAAAAAATGGTTGCAGTGGTGTATGTTTCTATCTCCAAATGGATACATGATGTTTTCATTTATTTTCTTTTTAGTATTTAGTTTATGACCCCCTTTTTTTGGTTTTATTAATGTTTACAAGTATCAAACTGTTGTGAACTTCAAAGATTTGTTTGAGTTTTGTGTCAAACTTGAAGGAAGTGCTGCAAAGTAATATAGTTAACTTTCTACTTGAGCCTTTTTTCTTGTGTGAGCAGATTTTGCTAATCATGATGGATCGTAAAGATTTATTGCAAAAACACACACACACACACATATATATATATACTCCCTCTCTATCCAAGTTTCTGAGACTACATTTTTTGGCTGTTTCAGACACTCAGACTATCGCAGATTTTAATTTGTGCTGAAAACACAATTATGTAATGGTTTCTATATTTTTAATATAGTTGAAGATATATAAATTCTTTAAATATTTTGAGAATTTAAAAACAGTAACGCATATGATGCACAAAAGTGGTGTTAAACATGAATTTCACCATGTTGCACGCACCCAAAAAACTGCGGCTACATAAACTCTATCAGAAGGGGTATAATATATAATATACTATGTGTGTGTTCATTGGTATATCTCCGTCTCAATTGATGTCCTCAATAATTGAGTTTAAAATAGAGATTTATTATAACAAATATTAGAAGTACAAGCAGAGATTACTCTTATCACAGATATCTAGTCTAAAGACTTAAACCTATTAAAGTTGTTTGAAA
The DNA here is from genome assembly GCA_020205605.1 of Panax ginseng. NCBI lineage: Eukaryota > Viridiplantae > Streptophyta > Magnoliopsida > Apiales > Araliaceae > Panax > Panax ginseng. Next base: position 99,247,012 of record CM035128.1, on the reverse strand, counting down.
TTAATCAAGTTAATAATGAAGAAGTGAATAATTTCTAATCAAATGCTACTTCGAGATAAATGAGGAACATACCTATTTTATCTGTCATTTTAGTCTCTTACATAATTGAGTAAATGGAATGTTTATCTCTTTATTACTTGTGTGGTGTGTAAGTTTGATGTTTGGATGTTGTAGTATTGGTGCTTTTCGGGTGAGCAAAGCATGTTCAAATCTTTATCCGGCCACCGACAAGAGATCCAAAATGGGTGAGTACTCTATTCCTCTCAAGAACTAAATCATTTTTAGTGCATGCTCCATATTTTTATAACTTATATTTTTCTAAAATTTAAAGTTCATTATGTTTCAGATTTATATAATATTTAAAGAATTCCTTCTATCGTTAATGTAAAACATTCATATCTAAGATTTTAGTTTCCAAAATTATCAACATCTTGAATTTCATTTAGATTAAGATTTCACTTTTTTTGGGAAACTAAATGTTTAAGTATATGATGGAAATGCTCTAGGAAGGAGTTAAAAAGCGAGGACTTGCAAGAAACCTGTTTAATGAATTAAAGAACTATGATGTTTTAAAGTGACTTGCATAGTTCGTGGCATAGCCAGTTAAGGGGGATTAACTAACGAACAATCTTGCATTAAGGCTCACTGGAGAGTGAAAATCCCAAATTGAATCATCTTTATCCTACGATTGAGCTCTCAACCTAGTACGATATTTACATAAAGGACCATAAATTACTATACCCCAAGATTTAAGATATGGAATGTATGGTCCCAATTGCTAATTGTATTTGTACTGTATCATGTTATTTAATGTTCTAGTGATGTCCCAAATTGAAAACTAAAACCCTAGAGAAAAATGGAGGATACATGTATGATATGGTACATGGGAATCATCATAATTGAATGTTGTCAACTCACAAACTATTATTGAATTATAAATATGAATTTGCCTTTGCTTTTTTAATGCAAGTGAAAGGAGGTAAAGAGAGAGACGACTTAGGGCTTTGAGGCATGCTAACTTATTTATATTCAAGCATGTTAAAATCTCATTAGGTCAATATGTAAGACATTTATTAAGGGGTGGGTTAGGCCCACTAAAGTCTACTTATTTGCATTAGTTGCACAATTTTCAACTAATTGCACATTAGTTACTAATACGTTACCCCAATATGGCTTGTGAAAGCTAAAAGATAATGTTGAGAAATCAATGAGCCAGTGATTACCATTGATCATGCATCTAGAATGATCCTAACTCAACTAATTACTTCAATAGTCATGATTCCAGAATCCTTCTAGAATCCTCTCTACGACAATTCCACACATCCCAATATCTGCAACTTGCCCATAGTTGAAGTGCAAATTCAGCAATGACCAAGAAAATTGCAAATGAGCAACAAAGCTACCAAACATGATTAAGAATTAAGAAGGTGTAATCGAAATTGTGTGTAATCATATGACAAAATGTGTCTAATCATAGTCATTAAAGGCAAAAGGCGCTCACCATATATATATATATATATATAATGGTCTCCTATATATATATATGTATATCACGGTGCGCACTCCTTAAATATTAGCTACTATAGCATCGTTTTGAAAAAATGCTATTTACAAAAATGCCATCACGCGAATGCTATTTAAGGAGAATTCTCTTGATCCCCAGTATATATATATATATATATATATATATATATATATATATATATATATATATATATATATATATATACAGTAAAAAAAATTCAAACTCCTAAACAATAATAGCTTGCAAAAGAAAAAGTATTCATGAATTAGCTAGCAAATAGGAACTAGAATGGAGCAGTGTTCTAAAAATCCTCGCCTAGGTCCGCCTAGGCGCTAGGCCCCCTAGCACCTCACTTAGGCTAAAGGTGGCAAAAAAATCCCTCTAGAAAATTAGACGGGGTCTAGGCGGAAAGGTTTTTTTTTTATTTTAATAACTATCCAAACTAGATATTGATATATTTATTTTTCTAATGATTTACCATATTCATAATATAGGTTGTAGCATATCAAATCACAACAAGAAGTGAACAATATCAAGTCAAAATGGATAATTTTATTATAGTTGTAATTTTTTGAACTTGTACCAACTTCAAATTATATAAATGATGATACATTTGTAATACTTAGTTTAATTCAATATAATTCTTAAATTTATATTTAGTTTCTTACGTTTTAATATTGAATTAAATTCTTTGAAATATTTAATTTTATTATTTAATAGTAATCTTGTTTATGAATAAAACTAATACGTTAAAAATATGTTTGAACTTTGAACAATTACATGTTGTGTTTGAACTTTGACATTAACAATTTGGATATGTGTTTGAACTTTAAGCAAATATCTTTATTATAGATTATTTTACTTTATATTATTGTTTTGTTTGAATAAATGTAAGATAAAATATTAAAATTGGCTTAGAATAAAAAATTCCGCCTAGGTCGCCCAGGCCTCGCCTAGGCCGTCCGGCCTCCCACCTCCCGCCTCCCGCCTCCTACCTAGCGCCTTTTAGAACATTGGAATGGAGTGCATTTGAATATGAAGAAAAACTTAAAAAAATGGGAAAACTTATACTACACCTTAATATACCCAAATCTTAATGGGAAAACACTATTATCAATACCCAAAAAGCTTTTCAAAGTTTAAGCAAACTAAGTATCAATAATTATGGGCCAAATCTGTAGATAAAAGGGAAATATTTGAAACCCATTTCAGTTGTAAGCATAAAAACATTACTAAGGGAAAATACATATTCATAGACATGTAATATTTAAAGGAACACATAAAAAAAATAGGCTAAGTTGAAGAAGACGAAAAAGAAAGATTATAAGGAGAGAGTGTATTACATGTAGTAGGAGAAAAGACATCCCTAATAGACTGGCAAGCAAGCAAGTTTGTGCCAGCCCAAAAGGGGCCGGATTTTGGTGGTCGAATTTGTTAGGCCGTGTAAATTGGTGGGCCAATACATGGCGCATGCAATTTTTTTTTTTTTTTGCAAAATCTTGCTACACCAAAATATTAATAATAATAAGTATTAAAATAATTAATAATAAACAATATTATAAATATTATTAATAATAAATGTTCTAGTGGTTAACAATATTATAAATAGTTTCCATTCAGTACACATTTTATACAATTGAGTGGCGATCGGATAGAATCCAAAGGAAAGGATGCTCTTAAGGCCCTTCGGTCACTACATTTTCATCAAATACATGATAGATTGACGGCTAAAAAGGTTGGTTTTAATGATAATATTTTTTCCAAATTTAGATGAACGTAAAATTTAGTTTTAAAATAGAAAAATATTATCATTGTCTTATCCTTGTTCAGCACATCTGCACATGTCCCATTCTATATATTGATAATAAATTATAATTTTTTTATACTTAAAAGAATAAGCAAAAAGTACATAAAGTATAAATATGTTATTTAGTAGGATCCATTAGTGTGTATATATATATATATATATATATATATATATATATATAAATAACAAGACTCATCACTCTATATAATCATATGGGATCATTAATTAAAGATAAATTTTTTAAAAAATTATATTCTCTTAATTAATTTCTCCATTCTATTTTTTTAATTTGTGTTTAAAATATAATTTACTCATTCTTTTGAATGGAATACTTGAGAAGTCTCTCTACCTAAATCGATGAATAGACATGCATGGACAAGTGTAGGGCAAATTTTCTTTTATAAAAGTAAAGAAAAAATATAATAATGATTGCATTAAAAACAAATAATTGTGGCTCAGTTGGTTTGAACTCTTATTTATTTATTTATAAGTCTTGTGTTCAAGCCTCATAACCCACAAGTATCAAAAATTTGTTTTAAAAAAAAAATCATGGTGGTCGTAGGTCACCATGGGCCGGGCCAAAAACGCCTTTTGCACTTTCATGGGCTAAATAACTAAAAGCCCAACGCCTGCGCCCATGGTGGGCGGGTCGGCCAAACCCAAGGAACTGAGCGAGCTCTTTTGCAGTGTCTAATCCCTAAGAATCAAGGATCGTGGGCGCAGCACGGATCAAGGATTATGGGACGTAGAGGAGGATATCGCGTTTTTCTTTCTCTCTCCTTTTCTTTCTCTTCTATCGTCACTATTTTTTTTCTTTTCTTTAGTTTCCCTTTTAGTTATGTCAAACAATAAGTAGTTTAGTTCAATATTAAGTTAGAAAATGGAGGAGTGAGATTTGCGGGCTTAAGTTCAAAAAGGTGTGCGCCTCATGTGCCTTGGATTTTGAGGCGCGCATTCCATTGTAGGTTGTGCCTCAAGTAATGCAAAACGCTAAGTTTGTGATTCGCCGGGCCTTGTGCATATGCGTGCATTTGACATTATTGCCTCTAGGAGCATGCATTTGTAAGGCTTGAACTCCTAAAGTATGTCCGTAGTGTTATTAAAATATAAAAAAATATATTGGTAGTGTTGAATCTATGAAGGACTAATGACATAATAAGATTCGTTGATATTATGGGAGCTTTGGCGTTCCCAATGTAACGAAATGGAAATTAAAGTTAATCCGATTGCCAACAAGAAAGGAGAAGAAAGTCCTGCAAGAGAAATCATTACTTCGATGAAAGATCTAGGCTACTCTTATACAATTTTATTGTTTTGATACATGGAACGAGAATGGGGGTACGTTACTTTTGATGGAACTCCATAAGCTAGGGTATCCTTTTTCAAATCATAAAAGTAGGATCTTTTATATGTTTAAAATAATGATTGTCTTTAGATAGTAAATGCTAAATAGTTAGTTAGTATTTGTTTGACTGAAAAGATACAAAATAATAATTCTCTTAAGAAATGAAGTAAAAATTAAAAATTTATTTTCTTTGTTTGGTAATAAGTAAATTGTATTAAAGAGCACTAAAGGTGAAGCCTTAGTACACAAGTTGTATACAAAGACCACAAAAAGACAAATAAAAAAGAGAAGAAAACAACACAACAGAAAGTAAAACTCCCTCTCTGTCTCAATCTTTCTCTGTCTCACAGCTAGCCCTACTCAAAATCCAAACACGGTTGGAATTTGAACACAACATAGCTGGCCCTTGCAAACACGCCGAAAATTATTCAAATATTATACACCAATAATCACTCTCCTTAAACAAACATAAAGCGCACGCGTTGAACCAACAAACTTGAACTCTACCTTCCACTCTTGTCACTTCGGCAAAGCCTTCAAGCAAAAATCCACTTCTCTCAATGAGGGACGAGTTGATTGAAACGTCTTACTAGAGGAAAGACACCTTATACTTCCCCATTCTAGATCTTAGAGTTGCAATTGTAACCCCGATGTGGGTGCAATCGGGGGTTGCAATATCACTTATGCGTCTCTTCCACCATAACTAAAATTCGATACCCCACCAGTGAAGTGTGACTTCGCCACCTTATGCCTCCACCATCCTTCACTGACAACTCTAACCACTCTAATCACTGCCGCAAGAAGAAAAACCATCGAGAGAAGACCAAGAAGAGCAGGCTAAGGAAGACTGATCAAATCTGATCTAGAAGAGGATATAGATGTGATCCATCTGTGGGGAGGAGCCAATAAAAAAATCTAAGCATATTCGCGCTGAAGAATATAGCAGCCAGGAGAGAGAAAAAAAGAGCGAAAGCGAACTTAACAGGAAAAAAGGACAAAATATGGAGCCTCCCATCAAATAGACAACAAAAAAGAAAAAAAGAAGAAAAAAATAAGGGAAGGATGATGCAAGACGGTTTTCTAAATTAATATAGATAATGATTAATGGAACAACTTAAGCTTAGGGTCTAGAGTTTCAACTCCGCGTCTTTGAACTCTAGGAAATATCTCCACGATAAAAAATATACAATGTTAATCTCAATATTCAATAACATAAAGAGTTTGGAGAATTACATCGGTATTTAAACAAAACAAACCCTAAATTGTACTTGGGGACCAAGAAAATAATTAAAGACAAAAATACCCTAACTAATTAAAATAAATACCAACTATCTCTTAAAATTAAAATATGTCCATAAACAAATAAACAAAGTATATAAATCATCCACAATGATTCCTATCAAAGAAGAGAAATGGAGAAGGAAGGGGGGAGGTGGTGCCCCTCTTTTCAAAAAAACTCTCCATTTATTTTTTGTTTCTAATCTTTTAGGGAGGAGAGAAAGCTAGAGAGAAAGTACTTAAAAACCTCATAAAAGAAAAGAAGCTTTACATAATTTAAACTTTCAAGGTTTATAAATATTATCTTTGTGAAGGAAGAATTTCAAACGGGAAAAAGCTATCAATAATATACAAGAACCAGAATTTTTTGAGTTATAAGGAAAATTGGCAGTTTTTTTTTCTTTTATTTTGAAAACTAAGTAAAGAAATAAATAATATGTAATTTATTAGTTGTCAATTGTGCTTATTAATGCTAATAGCATCCACCCATTAGTAATTGGTGTGCAATTACTATTGGTAATTATACATTAATTAGTAGCCTCACCTATTAGTAACTGCGTGAATTATTATCATGATAGAATTTCAATATGCTTCAATAGAAATAAGTTATCCATCCATTTACTAATATTATTATAATTAAGTTACTTAACTTAATTATAAAATGAGGGCAGGGTGTTGTAATCTCAGTCTCTCAATTTAGTATTATATAAAACTATTTCATCCCTCTGTTTTCACTCCCATTATCTTATGCCCTTTTCTTTCTAATCACTCCTCACATCTTATCCCTATTTTACTCTCCCACTAAATGTCACTACTAATTCTCTCACTCACATGCAAAGAGTACCATGACAACTAACCAAAAAAACTACAAGGCATGAACTCATCATCTCTCTCACGATTTTTGTGATGAAAAAACATCTTCATCTTCTCGCCATAGATTAGAAATATTATTAGTAGACAAAAGTGTTGAAAATAGAAAATCGGTTTCGATGATTCCCGGATATTATACCATGTGAGTATCCTTTAATTGCTTCTAGGGTTGTATTTTTCCATTTTCGGGCTAATTTGGAACATTAAATAGCATGATTGAGAATGAAAATAATTCGAGATTGAGATCGTGCATTCCAAATCATAAATCATGGGATTGTATCGATTTGTGGTAACCATGCTCCAAAAACTCACTTGAAATACTAAAATATTCTTAACCATTCCAGGGACTTAAATTAGCCTAATAAGCTTTGAAGTATAACCAAATTATGAAATTTCTTTTCCTTATCTTATTCCTTCTTGAGCTTTTAATTTCCATAGATACTCAATGCTATTGGTGAACGAAGTCGCTTCCAACTTTAATTTACTTCAAATACTTTCATACACCATACCATGTGAGCATCCTTTCCATTGTTTTAAGTGTTTTAGCTTTCCAATTTTGGGCTACATTGGAATGGTAAATAGCATGATTCGGAACCTAAATGATTCGTGATTGGAACAAATAATTTATGGTAACCTCAACAGAATTATGGTAATCTGCTCCAAAATCTCACTTGAAATACTAAAAAGTCATCTTATAATCTTTGAAGTAGAACCAAATTCTAAAACTTCTTTTACTTCATCTTATTTCTTCTTGAACTTTTACCCATCCAATTTGGTGAGTATAAATTTGTATCTTTGATTTAGGTGTTGTGCTGCCGTAGGATAAGTTGGCTAGATATGTGGTATATATATGACCGAATTGTGATGCCTAATATTATGATATCATGTCATGGTCTTAATTGGTAAGAAAAATCACTAAAGACCCATAAATTGGTCTTAATTGACATATATCAATACATGACTAGCCTTGAAATGCCTAATACCATGGTATAAGTCATCCAGGTATATGGTACCAAAAAGTTTATATCCTTTTAAGCTTATGCAAAATAATTGAAGAGCTACTAGATTCTTTAAACAAACGATAGGAACGAGTTTCATTTGAGAGATTTTTAATCTAGTGTAGCATGGATTATCCATTTGTCCACCAACTTTTGGAGAAATCTTCGCATTTGCCAAAATTAAGAAGATTGTCAAAGAGAGTGGTCGTAAATAATAAAAAAATATGTAAGTGTTTAAAATACTGATCTCTCTTAGTCTAGTTGTCATAGAGGGTGTTGATATGGATTCTTCAACCAATGACAATTTACATCATAGACAGGGTAGTGGCGGAACCACAACATAGCCGGGGGTGGCCATGACCCCGATCGGATTTTTCAACCTTTTAACTTATATTCATAATCCATTATATATGAAATTTCATTTATATATAATATCCTGGAAAAAAAATTGTATGTTTTATAAAATGCTCCATCCATTCTGAAATATAAGATAATAATAATAAAATGGAAGTATCAAAGGCCTCAATTACTATTGAAAAACCTCTTTTTACAAAACCTTATTGCTATATCTTGTTTAAAACTGAATTTTTCTATAAATTCAAACCCTATACACATAGGTGCGAACGAGGTACAACACTACTTCCAAATAATTGCACATTAATCCACACACACACACACATTCATATAACAGTTTCTTTGAAAAGTGGTGGTCACCGTGGCAACACGGATGTCGGGCGGTGCCTAACATCTTCCCTACGCATAATCAAGCCCCCGGACCTAAATGAATCTCGGTTTCACAGACCCGTTTAGCAGTGTCACATCACTGGGTTAATGTGCAAGCCTTTTCGGTTGCGTTGGTGCAACCAATTAAATACACCAACTGGTGACTCTTAAAGTCAAATCGTCGACATTATACATGTCGGACCTTTTTCACTTGTTTTTTCAAACAAATCTCACATTAACATGAGAACACCAAAGAACAAGTAACGAAAAGGGACACTCAAAAAATCTCGACGTCGACACATACCATATGATTATGAGTCACGAACTCACCATAAGTATGAGTTTCAAGAAGTCGCACCTTATCTTATGATTCTCTCTACCTACCAAGTATATACATGAGAAAAGATTCACCTTCTCGTCATATACATCTTGATAGCGCGACCAATTTTAATGATTATCACTATAATAAACTGAGTGGTTGTTACACCAAGCACAAACCTCTGCCCATACAAAGGTTCATACAACTCAGCTATCACATGAGTCCTCAATTTAAATCTTACAACTTCTAACTTTCTCTTTACTTAATATTTTCTTTAATTCGTATGCTATCCTTTACAACTCAATTTGAGTTCTTCTTCCCGTACTACTTCGTAGTACCATTCATTCATAGCATTAGCTATGAATCATTCATCCTTTAACAGCTCTTCTATTACTATGATTTACTATGATCACGGGGTGATCTTCTTATCCTTCTCTCTACGATTATAGTCTTAGGTACTCATACCTAAGTGTATAACCTATCAGCTCTGATACCAATCTGTAATGCCCCAAAATTCGGTCTATTTTCACATCCGGATTCCATACGTCACGATCCCATCTTCTTCAAAACATACATCATTATATAGCTAAATATAACAACATACATTCTCAAATCCCAGGTTCTAAAACCTTATAACCTCTTTCATTATTAATAATGATAATTACATTATTCTTTACATCTTGTATGGGTGACTTTTATCCGCCACCAAGGATACATAATCATTCATTAAACTATTCTATAGTTTAATTCTATCATTCTATATTACAAGTCTTCACTTAATCTTCACGCACATTCATATAATGAATGTCACTTGTTCTGGATATCGATCAGCTTGATCTTTACGGGATCCTTAAGTTCTTCTTATATTGTTCGCTGAAAATATTTTTATTTAAAACAAGTGTTAGCATTCAATTGCCCAGCAAGTTATAGCAGTTGAACAAACAACTTCAAGAATTTAAACATTCTTTTAAGACTTCAATAACCGAACAAAGATTATGAAGTAGCTTGAATAATAGGAATAATCTCGATTCCTATCATTTTAAAACATTAGTCACATTCACTTTAAAATACTTTCATTCTCTACTCTCTTTCATACACATTCTGTCTGGCTAGAATCAATAGTATAGACTTAACAATAATGGTTCATGTATAAATAGAACATTCTCATATTGAACAGTTCAATCATAGAACAGTTCATCTCACAAAAACACCAAAGTGTTCAAATTGTGGCACAAGGCCTCATACGTTCTACCATCTTGTACAAATATCACACATTATCATATAGACAGAACTTCTCAAGATCAACATCTGAGAAGTTTTAAAAACTAGCATTCATTTAAAATATGAATGAAGTTAGGAAACTTGTCTTACGCACAGCTATAGCTTATAGTTTACGCTGTACTGCTCATTCCAATTCCTATGTAGCACATAAGGAAATAACACATACACCAATTAGTTATATACTTGACTTTATGCATTGGTTTACTTAACTTTACTTCTTAGGGTTCACGTTCTTACAAACTAAGTTTACGCAACCAACTTCCTTTACCGGTTAATGGCTTCATGACATACAGAGATGTCTTACTCAATACGTTCATCATATTTGATGATTTACATTCTTATCTTCTTCTTATAACTCTCCTAGGACACATCACACATCGTGTCTCTGCTATTAGTCCATATGGTACTCTGTGTGGTTTCCCACAAGCAACCAACAAACAAGTTCCTGTCTCATCTACACTGCCCATAACAGTGAGTTAGATCGGTTGCCAGTTTTGTATATAACTTTGTTCTCTGAAGGAATTGTTTAGCCCAGCTCCCATATGTCAACCGTCAAAGGTTACGATTGTACTACAACCTAACTTATCTTAACTTATCCGAACTATTAAACTATAATGTTCGTTAAGTCAAATTCTTATTCCTCACGGCTTTTTGGAAACTAAATGCCATACCTCAGGATTTATTCTTATTGTCCATATCATACAGTCCTTTGTATACTCAGAACGATCATTCCATATTCATTCTATGCATTTATAACATTAAGCATTTTACTTTACCTTTTTCTTATCTTACAACGTTCGGTCAATTCGACACGGAACGTCTTTCAAGTTATAAACATTAGCTCGGCTTCTTTACGTTATACGTGTTTGTCTTTAATTTAGCTTCTTCACCATTCACAAGTTTAATCATTGGTCTTCGTTATCCTATGGTCAAACCATACACGAGGTGTAGGTTCTACCCGTTTAATATTCGTGTACACTTAACCTTTACGTCGGTTCAAGTGTTCAACGCTTATATTTCATTCTAACATTCTCCTCTAACTCACATTCGGCTTTCGTTAATCTTATTACCGTTCACTACGGCTTTCTTGATAATTCATATCTTACTTATTACCTTCGTCAACGTATAAGTTATACAACCAATGTACACTTAGAACGCTCGCTCGACGTGAATACGATTCACGAGAATCGTTTACATATTCAACATTTATGTTGTTCTTCTCCTAATCATTCCTTCAACCTTTAACTAAGGTTTTAATCGCTTTCATTCATTACTATCACCTAAACCCCATGTTCAATATTCATTTTTAATGTCAAAGCCATACGGTTCGTTGTATGCTAAGACCGATCGTTCATCGCAACAGCGTTGCGTTCACAGCGTCTAAACGCTTTACATTTATCTCTTATTACCATGTCATAACATCAAAATGTTATACATTACTTTCGTCACTCAACATCTAAGGAATCACAACCATAGCAATCCATCACGTTTATTTATCGTGACTACGATCCCCAAACATCAGTTCCGTAACCCGCGTCTATATTCTTTGTCTTTTAATCTCGTTTAATCTTATCGTTCAACCTTCATCTAAGGTTTAATACACTTGATTAAGTGATACATTAGTTGAACTACATGTTCATATTTCTTTCTTGTACATCCCCCAGTAATTGAGCATTTACAAACTCATAACTGACTTTTTTCCATCAGATCTTTGGCGTCATGACTCAAAGCCCTTCTTTTACCTCACACTTGCAAACACCACGCTGCATTGTCAAATCTTGAGGTTGGTGACTGCATTTACTATCTTCTCTATTTCTTGCGCCGCGATGCCACTCGAGAGTAGTGATGGCGGTGGCCTCATACTGCAAAGTCACCGCCTCCCAAGGCTTGTCGGTGATAAGTGCAACAAGAGCACAAAACCTATAAAATTTTTCTAAGTCTTAGAAATTGCTTAAGACGCTTACTTCCCGATTCCATAACTTATCCGTTATAACTCAGAACGAGGTCATTCTAAATCCATTCTCTTCCTTATCTTATGTACTTCGATTTCCCATGAACAAAACTTCATTCTAAATCCGTTAACATACCATTCAATTGGCTTAATCTTTGCTCTTCGTTCGTTTTACATTTTTAACGTTCCTCATTCTTTCGTCCGTAATTCGGTCATTCGAACTAGGAGTTCATTCTTGAGTCCACGACTCACGTTTTATACGTTTTCTTACATTCTTATGAAACCCTACATTTTCGAGTTCATTTACATACTTTCTATTTCTCATTCATCTTTTATGAATTTTTGCCATAACTTCGTTATAGCTTAGTTTTAATCCATTCTACATGAACGTTTCTAACGTTCCTAACCAAGAAATAAGCATCTAACTTATATGCGATGGTTTTAAACTTGTCCATCAACAACAATTACACTATGATGGTTTTAAATTTGTCCATCAACAACGTTCTTCGCGTTCTTCACGTTCTTCGTTCGTTCTTCATTTTTAATCGATATTTTGATTACGATTTTACTTTTTCTTGGAATTTGATGTTAGTGAACACCATTCCTTACTTATTTCACTGTATCATTCATATGATCCACTCGAATCGTTCTAATTCATTACGAATCTTATACTTCCTTAAGAAATTTATAAAATAAACTTCTAATTCATATTTCTTCTTTTATCAATGATTTCAACCATATGAAATCATTCCTAACAACATTTACTTCTTATTTTCATTAAGCTATGTTTTTAACATAAAAACTTAAAAAAAAGTATCTAGAAGTTAGGTTTTTGGATTACCTTTCTTCTTTAATCTCCTTCCGTCGGACAAAGGTTGCTTACAAGCAAGTTTTTCCTCTTCCTTTTCCTCTTCTTTCCCATCTAAAATCTCTCTCTCTTTCTCTCAAAAGTTGTAGGATTTTCAAAATCCAAAACAAATTATTTAAGCTTCCTATTTATAGAAAACCAAGGCTAGGGGAAAAATAGTCATTTCGCCCTCAAACCTCCTTACTATTCATAACTTAAGCCCTAAGTTAACTTAGCCCTTAAGTTTACTTACTCCTTAAGTTTACTTAGCCTTTAAGTTTACTTAGCCTTTAAGTTTACTTAACCCTTAAGTTTACTTACTCCTTAAGTTTACTTACTCTTTACTCCACCTCCTTACTATTCACGAAGCTTCCAAGGGAAGCTTCGTGCTTCCGTCTTGCGAAATTTGTCCCACAGTTCGAAAACTGCGATTCTCGGAATCCAAATATTTTTGGATATTTCGTCTTTCCTTTACCCTAACCCTTAGGGTTTCGTCGGGTAAATAGTGCATATTTCGTCTTTTTCCCCGAAAATATTGTTCCTGGAAATTTTTTATTTTTGTCTTAAAAATTCTTCCTCGTTCAGTCTAGCTCGTAGCCAGAATCCTCCCGGTTAATAATCAGTCTAGGTTATAGAACGATTAATAAATACATAGCATAGAATAGTATTCATAAAAATTCATTTTATTAATAACTAATTTTTTAACTTAAATTCTGGACAATCTTATTTTACTCGGGTTGTCACACGTAAAGTCGGGAAGCTGCATCACAATGCAAATCAACATCAGAACCCTTGACCCCCTAAATGGGAAAAGGAAGATCAACACGGCTTTTACCTCGTTCGCATGAAGATAGATCGAGGGGTGACGACTCAAATCGTTCAGAAGCTCTAGATTTGTCACATTTATAGCTAGAAGCTCCCTGCGGGGAATAGAAGAAGAAGGAGCAGGATCCGCAACTGGTACATCCTCCTCCTCGTCCTCAACATCTGGTCTCTCAACCTGGATAGGACAAATCATCGACTCCGTCAACCGACGAGGCTGTCGGGCTGGATGAGGCTGAGGCACATCTGAAGCTCTCCTCCTCACACCTGAAGAGGTCCTACGCGAGCTGCTCGGCTGGTCTGGATCCATATATCTGGATAAAAGTCTCCAAATCACCTTAGAAAGGGTGTGGTAAATTCTAACCTGGAGCTCATTAAATGCATTTCATATCTATATGCATGCATGCCTTACTTTAATATACGTCTACAGTAGAGTTAAAAATGCATGATCATTCAATGCCTAGACTCATGAAAAAATTTCGCCCGAGTCTCTTTTGTAAAAAGGACTATTCATAAGCGCGTATGCATGACTAGGTGGCCATTCAGTAGCACACCAACTCACAGTCATAAACATCCTATATGCATGAAAAATATCAAAGTCATAATCCATAAGGGTAGCCTAATTACTAGGATTACTTTGCTTTAAAACCTTTGCTTATTTGTCTTCAAATAGGATGAAAAAATAGCAGAAAAAGGTTCCAAATTGACTATTTTAAAAGTAAATTTTTTCACATCAATACGTTCAACATGGTAAAATACTAACATTTACTTTGTTGAATAATTTTTATCAAGTCATATGAGCATGCATATTCACTACTATGTGTTTAGAAGCATTTCATGTGATATCTCACATTCCAACGGTCAAAACTAGAAAAGAAAACATGTAGATGTTAACAGGATAGTGCAGAACACTTATACGGTGATGGATTTTATAGAAAGCAGCCCAAACTCAGTAGATCTGAAGATGAAATCTCAGATTTGTTGTGTGGCTTCATGTTGAAAATGACTTGTGAAATGGAAAGGAAGTGAGATATACTCTAACTGGTGGTCACGGGTGTACTCTTGGCATCCGTGGGTCCACCTGTGGCTACCCTGGGTGGTTCCCACCCCCTCCGGCTCGATCAAATTTGAGTTGCAAAGGAGGTCTTACAAGCTAAAAAGTCAAATCATGAAAAAAGACACTACGCGATTAAGCAAAAAAAACCTGAAATCCTGATTTTCAGAGACCAAACTGTGGGTCTACATATCAATCATTTGTATTCGCCTAAACACAAGGTTTACAAAGCAGATGATCAAAGCTGTTGAAAGCTACCCTTTGCAATACCTCACGAAGGTCCGATGCCATCATTGGGATTATAATTGTAATCAAAACCATACATCTCATCAAAAATATATCCCAGCGGAGATTTCATATATCCTTAGCCGTTGAAGGACATTTCAACGAAGATCAGACAACCTTGATATTATCAGCCGTTGGCAGTAACTCCAGCGAAGCATCGGAGGTGGGTCGATGATATTAGTCGTTGAAGGACATTTCAACGAAGATCAGGCAGCCCTGATATTATCAGTCATTGGCAGTAACTCTAGCGAAGCATCGAAGGTGGTCCGATGATATTAGTTGTTGAAGGACATTTGAGCGAAGATCAGGCAGCCATGATATTATCAACCTTTGGCAGTAACTCCATCGAAGCATCAGAGGTGGTCTGATGATATTAGCCATTGAAGGACATTTCACCGAAGATCAGGCAGCCCTAATATTATTAGCCATTGGCAGTAAATCCAACGAAGCATCGGAGGTGGTCCGATGATGTTTGCCGTTGAAGGACATTTCAGCAAAGATCAGGCAGCCCTGATATTATCAGCCATTGGCAGTAACTCCAGCGAAGCATCGGAGGTGGTCCAATGATATTAGCCGTTGAAGGACATTTGAGCGAAGATCAGGCAGCCTTGATATTATTAGCCATTTGCAGTAACTCCAACGAAGCATTAGAGGTGGTCCAATAATGTTAGTCGTTGAAGGACATTTCAGCGATGGTCAGGCGACCCTGACATCACCAATCGTTGGCAGTAACTCCAGCAAAGCATCGGAGGTGATCCGATGATGTTAATCGTTAAAAGACATCTCAACAAAGGTCAAGTAGGCCTGACAATACAAACTGTTGGCAGTAACTCCAACGAAGCATCAAACAAACCTAACGATGGAAAACCATCCTCATTAGGGAGGACCGATGATGGAATCTGTTATACAGTTCCTCAATAATCATAGCACAATTCCCCAAGAGTCTCTTGCACATGAGAAAAGCATCTTCGATGGGAAGCCTGCAATGAGGATTAAGTACTTTGGTGATCAACCCAATGTCAACATCCTGTGGTCTCAATCATGGAGATTCTTATGAGCTTTGGAAACTACTGGTCGAGTAGACATCCAAGCAGTTCAACATGGTCATCATGGACAACGACGTTCACCCAATAGAAGCGGTGGGAGCAGACAGTTGTCATGTTTCATTGGAAACCATTCCAACAAACCACACTCAGCATACATTTACATCATGCTGCATTATATTTACATCATTTTCATCTTGTTCAAATTTCAAGTGTCTAGCGATCTTTATTATGACGCCCCCAAATCTGGGTATCTTACAACCCGACAGATGGTGTTACACGGTACTACCATTCACACACACATTCAATTGAAAAGCCTCAATAGAACTAATATGTCTTCTATATATTCAAAATAATATTAACATTCCCCCAGGTTCTTTATAACCATTACATTTGTTCTTGTCATAATATCAAATATATTACAATCATTCACCCTATACTATTACATAAGTATTCTATGGGTTCGTCTTCGCCTTGCCCTTATCCTTGTCGGAGCCTTTGGTCCGTTCGATCTTAGCTGTATTCATATGATTCAAGCAAGAGTGAGCATGACTAGCTTAGCAAGTACAACAATTCTAATAAACAACATGCTTGAAACATAGGAATCGTATATCTTTAATACTGAACAATAGTTACGAAGTACTATCAATAATTCAAAATAGCACTTCTTTTCCTTCAAAATGTTATACAACAACAATATTCAGTAAAACATCAATTCTGGTCCAAGACCTTGAGCATTTCATAAGTTCTTTTGAAAAGGACATCCCAGCACTAAGTCCATAAGTTCGACATTTCTTACGGGCACATCTAGGTGATCAGCCTATAGTACTCTATGTTGATCAACACTACATTCATTAAACGTATGTACGTTTAAGTTGTGGCAACCTCACGTGCCTGTCGTTTGACGACAAAACATTTTTAGCATACTCAGTCTTCGTTTGAAAACCACACCAATATAACTTGGTAAACATTGACCATGCTTTGATAGAAAAATAATATAAGTCTAGTCAAAAGAATTGGCTTTGACTTCATCATACAATACTTCATGTGTAAGGATAAATGAATTACAAAGCTTGTCCAGATTGAACTGAAATAAGGGTTAGAATACTTGCCTTTAGCGTCTACTACAGTTAATAACACGTTCTCGTTTAAGTCTTTAAGTCTCTACAGTAAATGATAACATCACATAACACATTAGTTCATGAATGAACATACATGGTTCCTAATGAATCTTACCCTTCTTCTCAATCTAAACATGACTTAGATTTGTTATTATTGATTATGGCGTTTCGTTAAGTCATTCTTATCTTCACATTTCATTCATGTTCAATTCATTATCATTAACATTTAATCATCATACCTTAAGTTTTAATCAATATCTTATAATGTTAAAGTTAATCTTTATTTCTTTGATAAACTGTTACCATTCTTTCTCTACTTGTAAACCTTCCTTACTATGCATCTTTTAAGTCCAAAGCGTCTTTGCTGAAGTAATCTTTGCACAACTCGTCTTTGCGTGAGAGTTTTCGATGGTGATGGTCGAGTACGACGCTGCGGTGCCACATATAATACATTGGGTCGCGCAGCAGCATGACTCTGCAGAAGGTTGTGACACTGTGCTTGGCGCTGCAGTGCCACCATTTGGCCTTGGGTTGGCGCTGCGGCGCCAACTCTGTGCCACAGATAGCTTTGACAGATTATCAACTTTGCAAAATTCCCGGATGCATAACTTTTTCGTTATAAGTCTGAATTGGCTCGTTCAAGAGCCTACGGTTCACAAATTACATACTCTACACATTCATGCAAGAATTTTATCTATTTGACTTCGTTTGCTAAAAATTCACCTATTAGTTCATTTTTAACGAAAACGGTAAACGTTCGTGAACGTTCAACGCTCGTTTCTTCGTTCTAAGTCAAAATCAGGTCATTTTCATGTCTGCAACTTTATAATGCCAAATTTGACTTATCTTCATCGAAAACCAATGTTTCGGAGTTCAAACACAAAATTCAACTTCTATTCCGAGAATTTCACGAATTCGACGATTATCGTCCAATCGTGTGAATTCCGACGAAACTTCATTACTAACGATTTGATCATTGTTCTAAATGGATTCTAACCATCATATGAACATTTCAAACTACTTATTACATCAACTTATTTTCAAATTAGGTTTTGACTTATTCTTCATAAGTTCATGACTTAATAACTTATAAACTACTAATTTTCATTCCTTTTTGACTTATTATAGATTTAAGTCCTTTAATCAACATTCTCACATCTTATCAAACATACTAACTTCATATGGCAAACATATAATAATTTCATCATAAGTTCATAACTTATTTAGGTTTATCTTACATATTCATGACTTATTCGGCTTAAGTCCATTCATTAATCAATTGTCACATGTTCTTAGCATACATGCTTATTAGACTACACTTCTCTTATCACCCTACAATGATAGAGATAGAAGATTATTAGATCATAAGATCATTACCTTTGATGACTAACTTCTTCTTCTTGGAAATCTAGCAAAGGATATTTTGACTTAAAAGTGCTTATTCTTTCTAACCAATAAGTTGCTTTGTATTGGAAGTTGTTGGTGTTTTGAACAAGTGATAAATGACTAGCAATCTCGTACTATTTATATGAAAGCCAAAGTGAGGGCATTATGGACATTAGAACATCCCACCTCCTTAACTAACCTCCTTACTATTCATAACTTATCAACTGAGTAAACAGGCTAACCACTCATCTTTCTTGCACACCACATAAAGTTCTTGGTCACCAAGTTTAACCCACATCAACCTTGGTTGCTCCATGGATCAAGCCTAACCCATTGGATCATTACATTGGGCTTAAGTTAATTAACTTAGCTTATTCATTTTGGGCTTGCATTAAGTTACTTTGGGCTTCATATAAACTAACACTTGGCTTAATCCTTGATACATCTTGGGCTTGTCCCTTAATTCTCATTGGACTTGTACTTCATACAATATCCACCATTCCATTCATTTTGTCTTTAATCCTTAACATTCTTAATTTAAGTCCGCATGCAAAATATTATATTTTCCATACTTAGATTATTATTACATAATCCATCTCACCTTGATATTATAACATTCCATATTTCTCAGAAGTTCAAAAATAATTCCAGAGCAAAAATCGATGAATAGTGTTTTTCAAAAAATTTCTCGAAAAACTTTTATTTTTGTCTTGGAAATTCAAACACTTTAATTCCTTCACGTAGTTAAAATACTATGACGTTCTGACGTTTCTAGGTTATAGAATGACATTCATCTTACTAACACATAATAATAATAAATAATATTATTTTATTCATTATTAAAAGTATTTACAAAAGGTTCGATTTTTTGGGGCGTTACACTCTCTCCCCCTTATAAGGATTATGTCCCTAGAATCTCGCTATATAAAAAAAATTACACAAACAATTGAGGGTAATTCTTTTTCATATTTTCTTCCAATTCTCACGTTGCTTCTTCTGCATCATGGTTCTTCCATATCACCTTCACGGAAGGTATAACTTTATTCTGCAGAACTTGTTCTTTCCTATCGACAATTTGAATCGGCATCTCTTCGTACGTTAAGTCCTTCTCGATATGAATAGGTTCATACTCGATTATATGTTTATAATATGGCTTATAAGGATGCAATACCGATATGTGAAACACATTGTGTATTCGTTCTAAGTCTGGAGGTAATGCTACCATATAAGTTACCTCACCTACCCATTTTAACACTTCAAAAGGTCCTATAAACCTCAGACTTAACTTTCCTTTCTTTCCAAAGCGTATCTTTCCTTTCCAGGGAGATACCTTTAGAAATACATAAGAGCCTACATCAAACTCCCTATTTTCTCGATGCGAATCTGTAAATTTCTTTTTTCTGTCTTGAGCTGCTATTAGACGCATCCGTATCAATTTAACAATATCCGCTGTTTGCTGCACCAATTCAGGTCTTAGCATTCGGTGTTCTCCCACTTCATCCCAATACAATGGTGTTCTGCACTTCCTTCCACACAAAGCTTCGTAAAGAGACATACCTATGCTTGCATGATAACTATTGTTATATGCAAACTCTACTAATGGTAGATGATCATCCCAACTACTCTTAAAATCCATGATGCAAGATCTTAACATATCTTCTAACGTCTGAATTATCCTCTCACTCTGTCCATTGGTTTATGGATGATATGCCGTACTCAACTTCAACTGCGTTCCCAACTGCTATTGTAGACTCCTCCAAAAGTTGTATGTGAATCGTGGATCACGATCTGACACAATCGATACCGATGCTCCATGTCTAGAAATTATTTCCTTAACATAAAGTCTAGCTAACTGGTCTAAGTCATATTTAACCTTAACTGACAAAAAGTGAGCCAACTTTGTCAACCGGTCCACTATTACCCAAATCGCATCATACCCTTTCGATGTAGTCGGAAGTCCCACCACAAAGTCTATCGTGATATGCTCCCACTTCCACTCCGGATCTCCAATGACTGTAGTAAGCCACTTGGTCGTTGATGTTCGACCTTAACTTTCTGGAAAGTCAAGCACCTACTCACATACTCTGCTATTTCTCTTTTCATGTTTGGCAACCAAAAACTCTATCAAAGGTCTTGATAAATCTTAGTACTACCAAGATGAATCAAAAACCTCGAACTATGAGCCTCTTGTTATAACGGGACGAATTATTTGAGTTATGATTCTCAGGACAGAATCCTTTTTAAGAGGGGAAAGATGTGACAACCGAGATTTTGTAATTTAATTTTAATATTTATTGGATTGAATAAATATTTTTGATGAATTAATTATTAGATTAAATAACTAATTGATGAAATTGTGGTAAATTAATTTAATTATATATGTTATAATTATTAAATTAATGTGGAGAATTTTTATTATTTGAAGTATGTAATTATGTGAGCTTATTGTAATAAAAGAAATATTTAATAAGCCTAATAGTATTTTAATAAATTTAATAATTAATTAGAGATTTAATAATTTAACATAGTTAATAAATGAGAAATTTAATTATGTGACTATTTGAATTAAGGATAAATTATCATATGTTAGTTGAATTAAATTAAACTAGATGTTTGATTTATTATTTAATTGGATGTGACATGATTTAAACTATATGATAAAAGTTTAATTAAATTAATTGAGTATAAGCCTTTTAAGGCTAGCCAAACATGGCCTTAGTGGGAGTTGAGGGCAATTAACCCATGACTGGGTAACTGACCACAACGCGTCAGTTCTTCTCCTTTATTATCATACGTCTTCTTCTTTTTCCTATTATCTACTAAGTCTGGAAAAGCAAAGAGAGAGAGAGAGTTTGAGAATTCAGAGAGAGATTGAGAAATTGTTGAAGGAGAGTGTGAGTTGTGTGATTGAAGAATTTGAGAAGGGTTTCAATTCTACTCATCTACGCTTTGGGTAATCTCTTCTTCCCCAAAACTCAAATTTACGTTGTTCATACATTATATAAAAATATACTGTAAGTCTCTGTAATTGAAAAATAAATGACTTATGTGTTTATATATGATATATATATAATCATAATATGTTTCATTATCATATATGTATGTTTTCATAACATTAATTTCATTCAAACATGTTATAAATTGACTTATGAAGTTACTGGGTATAAGTTTCATATGTATGGACCTTATGGGAATTTGTATGCTACAAATTATTGTTTAATTTGAAATTTAATGGTAGATTATGTTATCACATGTTAAAACGAAGAAATCGAACTTCTAATGGATGGATTTGGTGTCATAGCGAATCCGTGGTGTTAATGTTTATGTTTTGTGTTGAAAACCTTCAAGAACATCAAGAACAGTGAAAATTGCATGTTTTAATTATGTAATTATGTGTTTTAATTGGTTAAAATCATTCTATAAATGTTGGGTAATGATTATGTACGAATTCTAACATGTGGGTATGTTTAATCTAGTGAATTCAATGACCATGTAATGTTAAATTCGCCTATTTCTGTGTTCTTCGCGAACTGGAAATTCAGAAACTGGAGTTTGGTGTCGCGGTGCAAACTCCAGGCCTAATACTCGCTACCAAGATCGCCACCATACCATGCCGCATGACCAGATACCCAAGTCATAAGCCATGCCCATGTGCAAATGGCCAAGACCTAGTATAACAATGGCGTCGTAGCGCCACTTAGCAGAATGGTCTAGAAATGAGTTTTTAAAATGTTTAAGTCTAGAAATGTGTTGGTAACTTAATCTAATGAACATAAAAACTTGTTAAACATATAATGAGGTGTTTAAAATAAATTCTTAGCATGTCAATAATACATGTACGTGTGAATTAAATGATTGAATGCATAGTTAGCTTATTGTTTATGAAGTGTTAATTGTGGCTATGAGTGTAGTAATTTGACTAAGTATAGTCATGAATTCGAGTTAGACAAAAAGAATGAACTTGTGATGATTAGTACGTTATAATTGACTGTTATTGTGAACGTAAATGATATGTAGGATTTAAATCAAGGAATGAGTTTAATTAACGTGTAATCTACGCACGAGGTAAGTTTCCTAACCTTACTCGTTATCTTAATATGAGCTTATAAGTTGTCTCTTTACTTCGAGCAAATACTCGTTATTATTGATCAAGTCCATTTATTACATTAAAGTGTATTAATCTTTCAAAGTATGATTCTGTTATACAATAATTATTCTATTGTATACCTTTTGAGATTGCTATTCAATTTTAAATTATCAGATACTGTTGAACTTTGTAGACTAGCGAACCCTTAATGATTCGACTAGTCCATAGTTGATGAGCGTTCTAAATTTCAGAACCCTTGATGAATTATCCAAACAAAACTTACTTTGGTGTGGACTCTAATGTCAAACTGAGATGAACAACCCTGTGTAGGGGATTACTTATGCGTTAGCGTTAAGATATTGTGCACAATATGGTACTAAGGGCTGATCCCCCTAAGTACGAGAAGAAAAGTCCATAGTCTTACGACTGTTAAAGGTTTAAAGTATAAACACTTGACAACCTAGGACATGGTTCAAGGTCTTATGACCCTTAGAAGTTCTTTTGTTTCTTGTTATTCATCCTTGATTCAAAAGCTGAGTTTTATGTTTCAGAAGCCTTTGATTTATTTCCATGTTATTATTCATTTGTTATATTGTTATACTTGTGGGCAATCGTACTCACTCTTGCGTAATAATAACATTACAATTAAAAACGAACGATCAGACGAGCCTTCCACTAGTAAACTATTGATTCTGATGAAGAAGAGGAGGAAGAGGAGTTCCCACCGAACTCCATTGATGCTGAGATGTATGATGCACTTTATGATCGTAACATAGAGTTGCAAGACACTGTTCAGGAACTGAGGGAGAGGACTATTATGCAGCAGAGTACCATCGAGCAGAAGGATGGGAAAATTATGACTCTTCACACAAGTTTGGTAAACGTGGAGTGGGATTTGGGTCACGAGAAGGGTCAAACTGAGGAGAAGACCAAAGAAATAGAGAAGTTGAAGAAAGATCTGAAAGAGAGTTCAGAAAGACTGACATTAGCAAAGGAGGGCTGGGTAAGAGAGTCACGTCGTGCTGATCTTGCTGAAGAGGATTGTCGTGCAAAGAAGGCTAAGCTTGGGGAGACGTACTCTACACTTCCCAATGCAATGGATGCGACCCATCATCGAGTTATGAAGTATCCAATCCAGTTTGAAGGTCTACCATCATATATGCTAGATCTTAGGACGATGTCTCGCATTATGGAAGAAGAACGTGGCAAGGCTATTCAGCGCCTTAATAGGCAGTGATAGTATTAGTTTAATTATGTGAAAATTATCTGGTAGTTAAAGATGTAAATTCCGATGTATTTATAAACAAAGGAATATTTTAATGTTTTAAATCTTGTAGATTCTTTATCTCGGGATATTGGATTTAAATAGCAGTGATGCTATCTTATGATGTTAAAACTTTTGAATTGAATGAAAATGTCAGAGTTTATTTGAAACAATGTGTTAAGTGAATTATGATTAAATGTTTTAGTTAAGCCTTAAATGTTTAAGTGATTGAATAAAGACCTAATAAGTGTATATTCTTAACAGAAATATGCCGCCTAGAAGAAGACAAAACCGTCAGCAAGCTCAAGAAGAACCAATGAATAACAATAATGACGCCAATGCTAACCCTGTTCAGCAATTGGTGAACCTTTTAGCCGGAGCAAATAACAATCAACCACAAGCTCCACCAAACACCTCGTTCAAGGATTTCAAGGTGGTGGGACCGCCAGAGTTTAAGGGCTCCATAAACCCAATCAAAGCTCAGACCTGGGTTATGGAGATGGAGAAGGTGTTCGATGTCGCTAGAGTAAGGGAAGACCAGAAAACCGTGTATGCAACATTCATGCTGAAGTCTGAAGCCAGTTATTGGTGGCAGGCAAACAAAGTCACGGAAGGTGAAGGTGTAATAACCGAGAGAGATTCAAAGAGATGTTCTTCGAGATGTACTTTCCACCAATTCATGAGAATCAAATGGAAGTTCGGTTTAGAATTGAAACAAGGGAGTATGTATGTAATGATTATGTGGCAAGATTCAACGAGTTAGCTAGGTTCGCCACATACCAAGTACATACTGATGAGAGGAAAGCAAGACTTTTCGGTAGGGACTGAAGCCCTGGTTGTATAACAAGGTGTCAATGTTCCAATTGAACACTTTTGCTGGAGTGTTAGAGAAAGCCATACTCGCTGAAGGTGGAAGCGATGCGGTAACTAAGTATAATTAGGATCAGAAGAAGAAGAAAAGTGAGAATGAAGGAAATAACAAATCTGGCGTGAGTAGCACGGGGGGTAGCCATAATCAGAAGAGGAAGTGGTCTGATAACTCGTCAGCTGGAAGTTAACAAGGAGGGCAGAAGAAGAAGATTAAAGCATGCCAACCTGCGGAAAAACTCATCTGGGAGTTTGCATGAAGGGAAAACGAGTGTGCTACAATTGTGGTCAGGAAGGTCACATAGCACCTAACTGTCCTAACCCAAAGAAGGGTGCCTGCTTCACTTGTGGCTCAAAGGATCATCCTGCAAGGGATTGTCCTAAGAAGGGATCTAGAGGGACGGGATTAGAAGGGAATAAAGGAAACAGCGGTGGAAGCACTCTGACTATCACAGGACCAACTGCAACCAACCGACCGACAGCCAGAACATTCAACATGATAGTACAAGATGCAGTGCAGTCTCACGATGTGGTGTCAGGTATCATTCCGATCAATAAAGTTAATGCTTATATATTATTGGATTCGGGTACTACTTGTTCATTTATATCCGATGACTTTGCTAAGAACATAGAATTGTTTAAGGACGAGTTAGAATACCCCATGAACATAGATATTGCGAATAGAGAAATAATCCTTGTTAAGTACATGGATAAGAACTATAGAGTTGATATTAAGGGTAATATCATGAACGTAGATCTTATCCCTATTCGACTTGGAGAATTCGATGTTATTTTGGGTATGGACTGGTTATCCAATTATGGGGCGGTAATTGACTGTCAGAAGAAGCGTATTAACCTTATGACTTTGTCAAAGGTTGTGTTTTATGGTAGCAAGTCACCTAGACATGCGAGTTATCTGACGATGATGCAGGCCAGGAGGTTGTTAAGGTAAGGCTGTGTAGGATATCTAGCTTACAAAGTCGATAGTCATAAAGAGAATCTGAAAATAGATGAGATACCAGTAGTGAGAGATTTCGCAGACGTATTTGTGGATGATTTGCCAGGACTTCCTCCAGATAGTGCAGTTGAATTCGTGATCGATTTGGCTCCAGGAACGGCTCCAATATCGAAGGCACTGTACCGAATGGAACCGGTAGAAATGAAAGAACTGATGGTCCAACTACAAGAATTACTGGACAAGAAGTATATCCAACCAAGCGTATCACCGTGGGGAGCGCCGGTTTATTCGTAAAGAAGAAGGATGTGACAATGCGGCTCTGCATTGACTATTGAGAACTGAATAAGGTCACGATTAAGAATAGATATCCATTACCGTGAATCGATGACCTGTTCGATCAGTTAAAGGGAGCAAGATACTTTTCAAAGATTGATTTGAGGAGTGGTTATTATCAACTGAAGGTGAAACCAGAGGATGTACCGAAGACAGCGTTCAGAACATGATATGGTCACTACTAATTTTTGGCAATATCATTTGGTTTAACAAATGCTCCTGCAGCATTTATGGGCTTAATGAATGGAGTGTTTCAAACCGTTTTTGGACAAATTCGTAGTGGTATTTTTAGATGATATTTTGGTATATTCAAAAACCAAAGAAGAACATAAAGAGCATTTGAGGATGACATTAGAGACATTGAGAAGGGAGAAGTTGTATGCCAAGTTTTTGAAATGTGAATTCTGGATTGAAAGAGTATAATTTCTTGGACATGTGATCGATAGGGATGAAATTTCGGTGGATCCCTCCAAAGTTGAAGCTATGATTAACTGGGACCAACCGAAGACGCCATCGGAAGTAAGAAGTTTTCTTGGATTGGCAGGTTATTACAGAAGATTCATTCAGGATTTTTCCAAGATCGCAACTCCGTTGACGAATTTGATTAGAAAATCGGTGAAATTTGTTTGGACGAAGAAGTGTGAGGAAAGCTTTCAAGAATTAAAGAAGAGGTTGAGTACAACATTTGTGTTATCTCTTCCAGATGATACAGGAAATTTTGTGGTATATAGTGATGCATCGCATAAAGGACTTGGCTATGTGCTTATGCAGAATGGCAGAGTTATTGCGTATGCGTCATGACAACTAAAAGATAATGAGAAGGGGTATCCGACCCATGACTTGGAGTTAGCTGCAGTGGTGTTTGCTTTGAAAATCTGGAGGCACTATCTCTATGGGGAGAAGTGTGAAATATATACAGACCACAAGAGTTTGAAATCTATTTTTACACAGAAAGACTTAAATATGCGCCAAAGAAGGTGGTTGGAGTTAATTAAAGACTACGATTATGAGATTCTATACCATCCGGGTAAGGCAAATGTGGTTGCCAACGCCTTAAGTAGAAATGGTCGGGAGAAACTGGTGATGTTGACCAAACAGGGGGAGTTAATTTCAGCAATGGAAAAGCTAGAATTGGAAGTTAAGTGTCCTATGGAGATTGATGAGAAGCTATTTCAGATACAACTGCACAACTCTACTTGACAAGGTTAAGGAGGCTCAACTTCATGATGATGAATGTAAAATAGTGAAAAAGAAGATATCCGAAGGAACCGAATCAAGATTCAAGATGGATAAGGAAGGAATCCTGAGGTTTGAGAGTAGAATTTGGGTACTTCCAATACCAGAGATTAAGGAAGAAATTTTGAGCGAGGCTCATAACTCACGATATTCGATTCACCCGGGTAGTACCAAGATGTACCAAGATCTTCGACAACATTTCTGGTGGCCAAATTTGAAATGAGGGGTTGCAGAATGTGTTGCCAAGTGCCTGACATGTCAGAAAGTTAAAGCAGAACATCAGAGGCCGAGTGGGTTACTACAACCTTTAGAGATTCCAAAATGGAAATGGGAACATATTACGATGGATTTCATGGTTGGCCTACCGACAACTCGTAAAGGCTACGACGCAAAGATGGGGTTATTGTTGATCGATCGATTGAAATCCGCACACTTCCTTCCGATCAAAATCGATTCAACTTAGATCACCAAGCAAGGTTATATGTGAAAGAGATTTTTTCAAGGCACGGAGTTCCATGTCAATTGTTTCGATAGAGATCTGCGCTTTCGTCGAACTTCTAGAAATGTCTACAAGAATTCATGGGTACACAATTATGCGAATGAGCACGACATATCACCCTCGCATGATGGACAGAGTGAAAGAATAATTCGAGACATTGGAAGATATGTTAAGAGCTTGTATAATGAACTTTAAAGGAAATTGGGATGACCATCTATCGCTCGTAGAGTTTGGCTACAACAACAGTTACCACGCTAGTATTGTCATGCCGCTTTAAAAGTGTTATATGCAAAGAAAAGTGCAAAACTCCGCTATACTTGGGATGAAGTTGGCGAAAGACAATTATTAGGCTTAATTGGTAAAACAAACAAAGAAAAATAGTCAAAGTGATCCAAACAAGATTGATAGCAGCTCAAGATAGACAGAAGAAATACGCCGACCCACACTGTAAAAATGTTGAGTTCGAGCCGGGTAGTTATGTTTTTTTAAAGGTCTCTCCCTGGAAGGGAAAGATCATATTTGGAAAGAAAGGGAAATTAAACCCAAGATTCATTGGACCCTTTGAAGTTCTACGAAGGGTAGGAGAAGTTGCTTATGAGGTAGCCTTACCTCCAGCTCAAGAGAATGTCCACAACGTTTTTCATGTCTCAGTTCTACAACCCTACAAACCCTATTACAAGCATGTGATTGAATATGAACCCCTACATTTAGACAAAGACTTATCTTACGAAGAAATTCCAATTCAAATTGTCGACTGAAAAGAACAAGTTTTGAGAAATAAAGTCATACCTTCTGTTAAGGTAATTTGGAGGAACCACAACGCTGAAGAAGCTACGTGGGAACTCGAAGAGAATATGATGAAGAATTATCCTCATTTATTTACTTAACTTATGTGTAAGTGATTCTAGGGACAGAATCTTTGTAAGGGGGGGGGGAGAATGTAACGGGACGAATTGTTTGAGTTGTGATTCTGAGGACAGAATCCTTTTTAAGAGGAGAAAGATGTGACAACCGATATTTTGTAATTTAATTTTAATATTTATTGGATTGAATGAATATTTTTGATGAATTAATTATTAGATTAAATAATTAATTGATGAAATTATGGTAGATTAATATAATTATATGTGTTATAATTATTAAATTAATGTGGAGAATTTTTATTATTCGAAGTATATAATTATGTGAGCTTATTGTAATAAAAGAAATATTTAATAAGCCTAATAGTATTTTAATTAATTTAATAATTAATTAGAGATTTAATAATTTGACATAGTTAATAAATGAGAAATTTAATTATGTGACTATGTGAATTAAGGATAAATTATCATATGTTATTTGAATTAAATTAAACTAGATGTTTGATTTATTATTTAATTGGATGTGACATGATTTAAACTATATGATAAAAGTTTAATTAAATTAATTGAGTATAAGCCTTTTAAGGCTATCCAAACATGGCCTTAGTGGGAGTTGAGGGCAGTTAACCCATGACTGGGTAACTGACCACAACGCGTCAGTTCTTCTCCTTTATTATCATATGTCTTCTTCTTTTTCCTATTATCTGCAAAGTCTGGGAAAGCAGAGAGAGAAAGTTTGAGAATTCAGAGAGAGATTGAGAAATTGTTGAAGGAGAGTGTGGGTTGTGTGATTGAAGAATTTGAGAAGGGTTTCAATTCTACTCATCTACGCTTTGGGTAATCTCTTCTTCCCCAAAACTCAAATTTATGTTGTTCATACTTTCTATGAAAATATACTGTAAGTCTCTGTAATTGAAAAATAAACGACTTATGTGTTTATATATGATATATATATATATAATCATAATATGTTTCATTATCATATATGTATGTTTTCATAACATTAATTTCATTCAAACATGTTATAAATCGACTTATGAAGTTACTAAGTATAAGTTTCATATGTATGGACCTAATGGGAATTTTTATGATACAAATTATTGTTTAATTTGAAATTTAATGGTAGATTATGTTATCACATGTTAAAACGAAGAAATCGAACTTCGAATGGATGGATTTGGTGTCATAGCAAATCTGTGGTGTTAATTTTTATGTTTTGTGTTGAAAACCTTCAAGAACATCAAGAACAAAGGAAAATTGCATGTTTTAATTCTGTAATTATGTGTTTTAATTGGTTAAAATCATTCTATAAATATTGGGTAATGATTATATATGAATTCTAACATGTGGGTATGTTTAATCTGGTGAATTCAATGACCATGTAATGTTAAATTCGCCTATTTCTGTGTTCTTCGCGAACTGGAAATTCAGAAACTGGAGTTTCACATCGCGGCGCCAACTCCAGGCCTAAGACTCGTCGTGTGCAATAGATATAATACCCAAAGTCGCATGGCCTTGAGACCTAGAAATATATGGTGGCCAAGCAAATACCACTTAGCAGAATGGTCCAGAAATGAGTTCTTAAAATGTTTAAGTCTAGCAATGTGTTGGTAACTTAATCTAATGAACAAAAAAACTTGTTAGACATATAATGAGGTGTTAAAATAAATTCTTAGCATGTCAATAACACATGTACGTGTGAATTGAATGATTGAATGCATAGTTAGCTTTATTGTCCATGAAGTGTTAATTGTGGCTATAAGTGTAGTAATTTGACTAAGTATAGTCATGAATTCGAGTTAGACAAAAAGAACGAACTTGTGATGATTAGTACGTTATAATTGACTGGTATTGTGAACGTAAATGATATGTAGGATTTAAATTAAGGAATGAGTTTAATTAACATGTAATCTACGCACGAGGCAAGTTTCCTAACCTTACTCGTTATCTTAATATGAGCTTATAAGTTGTCTCTTTACTTCGAGCAAATACTCGTTATTATTGATTAAGTCCATTTATTACATTAAAGTGTATTAATCTTTCAAAGTATGATTCTGTTATACAATAATTATTCTATTGTATACCTTTTGAGATTGCTATTCAATTTTAAATTATCAGATACTGTTGAACTTTGTAGACTAGCGAACCCTTAATGATTCGACTAGTCCATAGTTGATGAGCGTTCTAAATTTCAGAACCCTTGATGAATTATCCAAACAAAACATACTTTGGTGTGGACTCTAATGTCAAACTGAGATGAACAACCCTGTGTAGGGGATTACTTATGTGTTAGCGTTAAGATATTGTGCACAATATGGTACTAAGGGCTGATCCCCCTAAGTACGAGAAGAAGAGTCCATAGTCTTACGACTGTTAAAGGTTTCAAGTATAAACACTTGACAACCTAGGACATGGTTCAAGGTCTTATGACCCTCAGAAGTTCTTTTGTTTCTTGTTATTCATTCTTGATTCAAAAGCTGAGTTTTATGTTTCAGAAGCCTTTGATTTATTCGCATATTATTATTCATTTGTTATATTGTTATACTTATGGGCAATCGTGCTCACTCTTGCGTAATAATAACATTACAGTTAAGAACGAAAGATCAGACGAGCCTTCCACTAGTAATATAGCATAGTATAGTCTCATATTGAACATATATTTTTCTCAGAATTTTTAAAATTCATTTACTATTTTTCAAAAATCAATTTCTAATTAATTCCTTAAGAAATTAGCTACCTCAAGTTTAACTAAAGAAATTCCCAAATCTTGACAGGATCTTACACATGTTAACGTGATCTTTCAGTTTAAATTTCATGGTCATCGGAGTTATAGAACTCTGGTTATAGCGTTTTTCGTCGAAAAAACCTAAATATTGAAATAGTCATAACTTGCTCATTTTAAGTCGGAATGACCTCATTTTTGGACAGGAGGTACTTTATACTATATATTTCCATGTCCCAAAAGGCTGGATGTTTTCTCACAAATTATGTGGTCAAAAATGCCCTTTTAAATTTCTGGACAGTAGCTTTTTCATATTTTGCAGTTTTTGACTCCTTTGCTAAAATCAGTCCACATGAAAATCTACAACACCTTTTCCAGTGATTCCACTTGGATAAGTTAGAAAACTCATAGATCTAACTGTAAAACTTGACCATACTCAAAAATTCGAAATATAATAGGAGATATGGTCAATTGAATTTTATGTTTCATTTTCTCCAAAAATCTAATTTTCAACTCTTTGTGATTTCTAAGAAACTTACATGTTTTCACATAATAACCAACATAACTCACCATAACACTTACTAATACTACATATACCCATGATTTTCATCAGTCCAATGCTTTTATTATGACTTTCATCATAATCCACGTAAATAAATTATTTCCACAATTTAATAAGGAATGAATACAAAGGATCATTCACCATGCATGTGGTAATCCACATAGACAGGTTATTCCAATAGAATAATAAAGAATGGAATAACTGAATAATTCACCATGCATGCGATAGATCTCACGATGTGTTATTCTCAATGTAATAATAAAGAATCGGAACCAGTCGAGCGTAATTAATTGCAAGCGTGATATTCCAACAAAATAATAAATAATGGAACCAGGTCATGCATAAACGCACAGACAGGATATTCTGACAGAATAATAAAGAATGGAATAATAGAAGAATTTCACCATGTAGGCAGTACTTTGCATAGACAGGTTATTCCAATATAATAATAAGGAATGGAATAATAGAATAATTTCACCATGTATAGGGTAGTCCGCGTATACAGGTTATTCCAACAGAATAATAAAGAATGGACTAATGTAAGTTCTCTTCATGAATACAAAAGATATAATACCCTTACGAGTACAACAAATAATATCCCTTACCTTAGAACAAACCGGATATAGGAGTAGTGAAGTAATGTATATACTTTTCTTCTTTCTCTATAGTTTCTCTCTAGAGAGTTTCAAAGAATTTGTAAGAAATAATGAAGGAATGAGCTTCTATTTATAGGAGAATGGACTGAATAGTAACTAATTCTTGAACGGTCCAGATTGATTTACTTTTAAACGGACGGTCTAGATTGGTTTACTATAAAATATTCTAATAAAATAAAATCTTTTAAATAAAATATAATATATATTTATTTATAATCTAATAAAATGAATAACTTTATAAAAGTATTCTGTTTTATATAAAAAGATTTTACTATGCAAACACTATGCATAATAAAATATAATAAATTCTAATTATTGTCTAATAAAACAAATAACTTTATAAAAGTATTCTGTTTTATATAAAAAGTTTTACTATGCAAAATACTATGCATAATAGAATATAATATATTCTATTTATAGTCTAATAAAACGAATAACTTTATAAAAGTATTCTGCTTTTATATAAAAAAGCTTTTCTATTTTATTACATTAATAATACTAATAAAACAAAACTTCATCATTATTATTATAATTCACACTATTAATCGACCGTGTCGCTCCCCGAAGAAAGAGGGGCTTTCCAATAAGGATTTCTCCCTATCAAGCGCAGCAATTAGGTGACCAAACCTCTCCTCGCGTAACTTCTAGACATCATTAATATTGTAAATAATAATATTAATAACTTTGTTATCTCATTTATTGATTTAATAATATAAAAAATATCGACAATAATTGAATAAAACTAAGTGACTTCTCACGTAAGCATTAATAATCAATACCGTGTGCTACTATGCAACCACGCATATTTTACCACCGATTATTTTATGAAAACTTGCTTTGAAAAATTTTCAAATGTCACCCTTAACTTTAAACTTTTATCAATTTAACTGTTCACCAAAATAGATACTTTTATTTCATAAAATTTGGGATCTCATAAATTCGACTTCCATTCTGAGAATTTCACGAATTCGACGATTATCGTCCAATCGTGTGAATTCCCGCGAAACTTCATTACTAACGATTTGATCATTGTTCTAAATGGATTCTAACCATCATATGAACATTTCAAACTACTTATTACATCAACATATTTTCAAATTAGGTTTTGACTTATTCTTCATAAGTTCATGACTTAATAACTTATAAACTACTAATTTTCATTCCTTATGACTTATTATAGATTTAAGTCCTTTAATCAACATTCTCACATCTTATCAAATATACTAACTTCATATGGCAAATATATGACAAGTTCATCATAAGTTCATAACTTATTTAGGTTTATCTTACTTATTCATGACTTATCCGGCTTAAGTCCATTCATTAATCAATTCTTACATGTTCTTAGCATACATGCTTATTAGAATACACTTCTCTTATCACCCTATAATGATAGAGATAGAAGATTATTAGATCATAAGATCATTACCTTTGATGACTAACTTCTTCTTCTTGGAAATCTAGCAAAGGATATTTTGACTTAAAAGTGCTTATTCTCTCTAACCAATAAGTTGCTTTGTATTGGAAGTTGTTGGTGTTTTGAACAAGTGATAAATGACTAGCAATCTCCTTCTATTTATAGGAAAGCAAAAGTGAGGGCATTATGGACATTAGAACATCCCACCTCCTTAACTAACCTCCTTACTATTCATAACTTATCAACTAAGTAAACTTGCTAACCACTCATCTTTCTTGCACACCACATAAAGTTCTTGGTCACCAAGTTTAACCCATATCAACCTTGGTTGCTCCATGGATCAAGCCTAACCCATTAGATCATTACATTGGGCTCAAGTTAATTAACTTAGCTTCTTCATTTTGGGCTTGCATTAAGTTACTTTGGGCTTCATATAAACTAACACTTGGCTTAATCCTTGATACATCTTGGGCTTGTCCCTTAATTCTCATTGGACTTGTACTTCATACAATATCCACCATTCCATTCATTTTGTCTTTAATCCTTAACGTTCTTAATTTAAGTCCGCATACAAAATATTACGTTTTCCATACTTAGATAATTATTACATAATCCATCTCACCTTAATATTATAACGTTACGTATTTCTCGAAAGTTCAAAAATAATTCTCGAGCGAAAATCGATGAATATTATTTTTTGGAAAATTTCTCGAAAAACTTTTATTTTCGTCTTGGAAATTCAAACACTTTAATTCCTTCACGTAGTTAAAATACTACGACGTTCCGACGTTTTTAGGTTATAGAACGACATTCATCTTACTAACACATAATAATAATAATAAATAATAATATTTTATTCATTATTAAAAGTATTTACAAAAGGTTCGATTTCCTGGGGCATTACATTCATCATATCCATGCCATTACACCGTATGAATATGATAAAGAGGGAAACTGTAGACACTCGAATGTTTGAATTCCTGTTACTAACCCTACATGAGGGCAAAATCGTCTTCCAGAGATAACTCTGGAAGTCAAATCAATTTCAACCCCGGAGACAACCCCGGGAGATCCAATTTTCAATCTCGGAGACAACCCCGAGATACTCAGTTTCAATCCCGGAGACAACCCTGGGTGATTCAGTTCCAACCTCGGAGATAACCTCGAGGGATGCAGTTCCAGTTCTGAAGACAACCCCGAAAAAGTTAGTTCCAATCCTTGAGACAACCCCTGGAGATTCAGTTCCAACCTTAGAGATAACCCCGAGGGACGCAATCCATGTTCCGTAGATAACCCCAAAAAAGTCAGTTCTAAACCCCGGAGACAACCCCGAGATACTCAGTTCTAACCCCGGAGATAACCTCGAGAGATCAAGCACACCTCAGAGATAACCCTGAGGACATTCAGCATCCACAGTATCCCAATCTCAGAGATAACCTTGAGAAATAATTGTTACATTTGCGCAAAGCCGAAGATAACCCTGGTTAGGGGCAAAATCATCATGTTGCAACCTTGATACTACATTCACATCGTCTCAACATCATTTAATTCAACACTGCATACAAGGTGTCCCTCAAGAACCATAGCTCAAATCCCGAGTAGCTACTACACAAGACAACACACCAGATAGAATTTGAAGACTTACAGATCTGGTCATGGACCCATTTTCCCGGCTTCGTACAACCTCTAATCCCATGTTATTGTGTAGCTCTCGACAATAACATTCTAAAAAGGTACAACACGCCTTTATCTGATGCCCGGATTGAATGTTATGAAGGTTCGAGCGGACAGCTCGTTGCCCAAGTGCATGTACTTTGAGACGACGGGATCCGTAGAGCTCGGACAACCTCGGGCAGCCACAAGTAGACCCGCGGCTGCCGTGGGTTAACCCGCGGCTCCTTGGTTTGTAAATAAGAGCTCTTGGGAGCTCATTTAATAAAAGGAGAAAAAAGAGAAAACTTTATCCATTTCAGTCTGTAAACACTTCTAGAGTGCTTTAAACTGAGTGATTCTTCTTTCTAAACACATGTAAGCTCATGTTTAGCCACATACTGAAATTTAACCGATGGAAACCGAGTTTTCAGGCATCTAAAGCTATCTGAAGTCTTCTTGGCAGCCCACTGTAAGATATTTCAAAATTTTAAGCTTTTTATTACTTGTATATATTTATATCTACTAATGTTGAGAGTCGCGTTGTGTGGGTATGCCCAGATCATTGATTTATGACCTTTTATTGCTTATATATATATATATATATATATTTACATTTATGTCAGGCCTGGAGTTTACTTCGTGGCCATCTGACATAAATGTAAATATATATATGTAGTAAAAGGCCACAAAGTGATCTCCAGGCTGAAAGATTAAATATCTACATTATGAAAGTGAGTAAAGCATATATTTATATAAAAGCGGTAGATATATATATATATATATATATATATATATAGAAATATATATGCGGGCTAGATTTGCCTAAATCTGGCTATTTCTCACTTTAACCGGTTCATGGTGACTAAACTGGAACCGTTGAAGCTAGAATGATTTAGATTTGCTCAAATCTAGTTCTTTTTCTAGCTTTTGCACATATTGCTTTCTCATGTGAGCCTAGGAATCATGTGATCACATATTCAGTCTCTAAATCTAGATTCGGTTCCTGTGATGGACATTTTCAGCTCTAGCCAGCTTGTAAATTATCTACGGTGTCTGAATATCCTTAGATGGCTCTCATGCTCACAAGGAGTTCGGCACTACTATGTATCTTATTTTCTCGAAGATGCCTGACATCTCGAAAATAAAAGCAATCAAGCCGAACACATAATAAAATGGAAGTATCAAAGGTCTCAATTACTATTGAGCACAAGGGTTTAAAAAACTTATTTTACAAAACATAACTGCTATATCTTGTTAAAATTAAACTTTTATACAAAAGTCAAACCTTTTGTATATAGGTGCAAAGGAGGCATAACATTACTTCCAAACAACTGCACATATACCTAATTCACACACACACATTCATAGATAAAAGTTTAAAGAAAAGTGATGGTAACCATGTTATCACGGAAGTCGGGGGGTCCCTAACACCTTTCCTCTGCTTAATCAAGCCCCCGGACCCTAACCAATTTCGGTTTTGCAGACTAGTTAAACATTGTCACATCATTAGGTCTTTGTGCAAACCTTTTCTCGGTTGAGTTGGTGCAACCATTTAAAAATAACCAACTAGCGATTCTCACAGTCAAATCGTTGACATATACATGTCGGACCTTTTCAAACTTGTTTTTTCAAACAAATCTCACCTAAAATGAGAACACCAAAAAATAAGAACAGAAAGGGACAAATAAAAATCTCGACGTCGACATTGATGATTAGTTAGTTTTCGGGTATTTTTATATTTTTTTATGTGTTTTTATGCTTTTGTGTAGGAAAAGGGAAAATAGAACAAGGATATAGAAATAGAAGCAAAATTTGATGAATTATATCGAATTGAATTAAAACGATCATAAGCTAAGTGGACTATGGTTCGGAGATTGACCTATAGAGCTTCAGTTGAGTTTTGGATGGTGTTAGAGTTTCAGAAGGAGAAAATGGCCTTCTTGAAGTTGGAGAGGACTTCTCAAATTTCCAGAAAAGGTGTGGTTTGCAAAAATTTGAGTTCGTTTGGACCTCCAAATAGTGTGTCAAAGTAGTTGATTCGAACCTTACCTGGATTGGATTCATGTTTAGACCAGTACCTTCAAAGGGTTCATAACTTGATGTGAAAAGAAAAGGAAATGGGAGAAAAATAGTTACATGATAGTCAATTTGAAGTTGAAAAAGTGTCGCGACTCTAGGATATTCGTTAGTTCAACGTCCGTTGGTAAAAAGGTCATAACCTTTGATTCTAGAAGGGTTACGAGATGTGCCACCCGTCAAAACGAAGCTCGCGAATAAATCTATAGGCATTGATAGAAATTGCATCACCAAGGCGCTGCTATAGAGAGTCACGATGCTAAGAAGGAGAATTACGGTGCTGGTTCGTGTGCAGAGCTATAATTAACTTGGGACTTGCCATATTGATTCTTAATTGGATTAAATTTCTACCAAGCTATATAGAGGCTATAAATACACATCAAAAGGCTGATGAAAAGGGAGAGTAACATCTAACATCACATAACAAAAGCTAAGGTTTGGCGATCAGATTTTCAAGAAGTGAAAAGGATGACACGAGAAAGCAAGACTTCGAGGTTGAGATGGAGAACGAGATTGTATTACACAGATTTTGTTTACATATCTCTTCATATTGTTTTTTTAATCTTAAAGATGTTATTTGATTTAATTAAACTGTTTTCTTTCCTCGCCATGAACTAAATTTATAGTAGGATTGCAATTGAACTCAATGCATAGTTTAATTTGATTTATTCTTGTTTTGATTATCGTTAATCATATTTAAATCATTTATCATATTTTTTTGTTTCATGAATAATTGTCTAACTAGTAATTATATTTGATAACCTATACAATATTGGAAAATGGAATATAAGGTTAGATCAAAATATCATAACATGCGTTAGTTTATTCTTTTTAAGATTGAATAACTAATTTATGTATAGATAGTAATATGCATATATATCACATGTAACTTTCATGAGAATTTGATCTTAATGAATATAATCTTAATTATTTCACATAGGAATATAGTGATCTAATTGGAAAAGATATTTTTATTAAACTATCGGAAGATGTTTTATAAATAGTTTTAATTATCAGTTAACGATTTGTTATAATTGATTAATTGAAAAGAGAGTAAAAATATTTGGATGAGGGTTAGCCGTAAGTCCTCCTGCTGGCTCAGGTGGGGGCCACTTGCCTGGTTTTCGTGCCGCCACATTGATTTTTCGTGTTGCACGCTAAAACGTTCATAACTTTCAATTCTAAAAGAGTTGGGAGATGTGTCATACCATTCCGAAAAGCTCTTTCCGAGAGCTAAGCAATGACATAGAGTTTGACCAATTCCGAATTCAGAAAGTCAAAGCAAAAGGCAAAAAACATCTTTCCAAATATGTCGGCTAGTCAATCGTCTTATCTTGAGTAGTCTGCTGCTCGGGAATCGTCGTGATAACTTTATATACTTGTTCTCAGCCTCACGATCTTCGCTCGAATATCTTAGCATTGGGTGAAATAATGCTCTTGCCTTTTTGCTATGGTTAGAGAAAGAAATATAAAATTTCGAGTGTCTACTATCTATAATCTATTATTTAGTTTTTATATTTTCCTATTTTATCCTTTAACTTTTATACTATGTTTAGATGTATAAGATACAAAAATAATTACCCTTTACAAAATGCTTAAAATATACTATTTAAATTCAAGATGTTATACAAAGACTATTTAATCTCAAAAGTGTTCAAGTAAATTCCACTCCTTTTTAAAAAAATAAAATTACGAATCATTATGGACTTAAAACCGGTCCTGAAATTAAAATTTATTAATTGTTTCTCTTTATAATAATTTTTCTCATTTCGAGTAAACAGATATATTTAAGACATTTTTATGAGACGTAATATTTTTTTTAAAAAAAAATTATCCTCACATTAAATACACTTACATTAATGAAGAGGCTTCTCCATCACTCATTGATATCACTTCCATGTAATTAAGTCACAAAATTTATTTTTCTTTAACTACTTCAAATTTAGAAATGTTAGTACTATTTTGTACTCTATTATTTAAGTTTGCGTATCTTCCTAAATTATCTAACTATTCAAAATATTTTATTATTAGTTCATGATATTTATTTCGCCAAATACATTATTATTGTATACTCTTTCATATATATGACGCAACCTAATTCTTATTACATCCTTAAATATGAAAAATTAAATATAAAAGATAATTAATTATTACATAAAGTCTAAAAATATATTACATAATTAATTATTTTCAATATAAAAATTATTTCTTAAAAGATGTCTAAAGTACACAATTTAAATTTAAATGTTACATAAAGACTATTTAACCTTTAAAATTACTTAAATAGAGTCAACTCCTTTAAAAAATTATACATTTACAGGTTCCATTATAAAATTAGAAATTAAAAAATAATATATATTAAAAATATTTAAGTTAATTTTTTGATTATTAATTATATAAATAAGTATTACTCATAATTTTTTTAAAGATATATTTAATAAATAGGGTTATAGTTTGTATAATTTATATCAATCCCAAGTGTATTAATGCACTCTGCCTTTTTTTTAATTTATATGAAAGGTTTATTCAAAACATTTATTACGACTCCCGCATTAATTTCAAGAACCCATCCAACTGCAAACGCACTTTGAATTTTAAGTTCACCAAATCCCCTTCCCTCAACTTTCTTATTCCTCGAACACATGGCGATTCGAGAGAGAGGAGAGAAAACACAGAGTGAAGAAAAATGACAAAAATTTCTCAACGGCACAACAATGGCGACAAGCGTTTTTCTCTCTCGTCATCAATTTGTCTTATCCTCCCCAAACCAGAAACCACATTCAATTACTCCTCTATTCATATATTTAAGATCTATACTCACTCACACACAAATCTCACTCATTTTTCTAGGGTTTTTCTTTTGTGCGATTGAAGAGAAAATTCATCAGTTTCTTTATCCCAATCAGTAAGTTTTTCATCATATATATATATATATATATATATATATATATGTTTGATTGGAATTGAATTTGTAGGGTTCTATGGCGAGGAGAGCTGGAAAGGAACCTATGATCAACAACCAAGTTCAGATTTTTAATCTGAATAAGCAAATCCTTGATCGCATTCGAGATTTAGAACTACGAGTAACTCTCTATTTCTCTCTCTTGGATTGAAGTTGTATTATCAAGAGGAACACCCTTAAAATTAAATTAAAAAGCTAAAATTATTTTTTCAGTTACAAGAATGGAGATATGCAAATAACTGTGTTTTATTTCATATTTACCACAAAATTTAACTAGTTGTTAATTTAATAGGTGCGGCCTAGAAATTATGATGACAGTTGAGAATATTGTGTTATTTTATACTATTATCACTCTTTCTTGTGGAACCAAAAAAATTCAAATAAAACTCTTTTATTGTGAGACAGAGGGAAGACTTGTGTATATGTGCCTACACGAAAACTTGGTATATTTTTTGTTTATAGACTCTTATTTCATGTATGTGTATATATTCATGTTATTTTTCCTTCCTTTTAATATTATTGCTTGTAGGGCTTAGTGGATGGCTGTTAGCCTCTTAGTGGGTTGACACGAGCTTGGCATGCGGGACGCCCAGATAGCATGCCAAGCCAAGTCTTGGCACTCATTTGTGGGGCAAGGCGTGTATGCATGCTTGCAAATGTCAGCAGCGGGAAAGGGTATTTGGCGCACATGGTTGGCAAACGACCTTGACACTTAGTCATTTAAGGCAATGAGCAGCGTTGTGCAGCAGTGGGCGACACTAGGCAGCAAGTTGGGTCATTGTGTAGCAAATGGGCTCTGTTAGAAAACTAGCAAATCTACAAGGTTTGCATTATGCTTCCTCGGACAGGTCTGATGTCTAGTGCTGGCATGTTTGGAAATTTTCATAAGTGCTACTATAGGGGGGGTGCTCCGTCAAGGTCACCCGGGACCATGGGCAGGTGTCATGGGCGTTGAGTGCTGGACGTTGGGACATTTTTGGGCTCCCCTACAACAATGTCTAACATCGGATTGGGAAGCTTGGATCGAATCAAAGACTTGTTAACGGGCTGGGCATGAACAAGCAAGAACGTTGCTGAGTGTGGCATCGGTTGGGCATGGCATGGGAAGAGCCCAGCATGCAACAAGGTAAATGCATGTGGACAGACGTACGGGCTGGACGTGCACAACAAACTTGGACAACACCTTGGGCAAATGTTGGGCTAGTTGGAAATTCGTGGACCAAATGGACAGCTTGATTGGGCAACATGATTGGGAAACTTTATGGGCTGAGACTTCAACAATGTGGGCTGACACACTAGTGAGTGAAGGACATCAAAAGGGTGGGCTGACACTGTGGGCAGTTAAGGACTGGATGACTGGAGCAAGCAAACTGACAGGAAGTTATAGGCAGTTGTTGGCAGTTAACCTCCATGCACATGACTGGCATGTCTCCATCCAGTTGCACAACATGGGGTGCCCAACACCTATTGGTGGGCGGTTGATGAGTAGTTGCACATCATGGGGCGCACACAACTGCTAGAGAGCAGTTGAGGAGCAGTTCATGGGCAGTTTGCACATCATGAGACGCACACCTCTGCTAGTGGGCAGTTGCTGATTCAAAATGTTGGTTTCCTATTGGTTCTAAATGACCTAGCAGTTGGGGGTTCAACTGCAGCCTAATGTGTATAAATATGTGTAGCCAAGGGCTCAGCAGGTATGTGAGATCACTGAACAAGTGTAGCCTGCGAGCCCTAGTCATATATTATATTCCTTGTTATTGAGTGATCAATAAAAGGTTGGGACGTTGTCCTGTAAACATCGTGTATGCTTGTGTCTGTGGCTTGTATAAACAGACTGTGCTTGTCTGACTAACAGGTTGCTGACTAGTTGGGTGAACCAGTGCATCACAAGGAGGACAAAGACGCGAAAAATTTAGTGTCAGATTGTGCAACCTGTGACAATTGGTATCAGAGCTTCGTTAGAGAACGATGGCAAACAATACTATTCGGATCAATGAACTGCAAGAGAAGTTGCAGGCGTTGGAAACTTATGTGGGCACATGGTTGGTGGGCGAAGAAGGTTCGTTGGTGGACCAGTTCAGAGCATCACATGCTCTACTAGAGAATCTTCGTGCTGAAGTTGCTGAGCATGTCATGGAGTTCAACAAGAAGTTGGAAGACATGTCTCTTGACGTGTTGGCTTTCACGAATCGGACCTTAGAAGTTTCTGAGTGATTCGAAAGAATGGCTGAAGACGTAGCACTGGTCAAACATGCTATAGCTGGTTGTTCAGCGAGCGGAGATGGACACCACCAAAAGTTGCGAGTCCTTGAACCCAAATCCTTTGGGGGCAGTCGAAATGCCAAGGAATTGGAAAATTTCTTGTGGGACAAGGAGCAATACTTCATGGCTACCCACATCCTAGACCGAGAAAAGGTCACAATTACAAGCATGTACCTGACGGAAGATGCAAAGCTTTGGTGGCGAACTCGGACTGAGGATGATATGAGTGCGAGCAGGCCAAAGATTAAGACGTGGGAAGTTCTCAAGAAGGAATTGAAGGATCAGTTCCTACCTCTTAATACTTCGTGGCTGGCAAGAGATACTTTGAAGCACTTGAAACATACAGGATCTATTCGGGAGTATGTGAAGGAGTTCAGTTCTTTGATGTTGGACATCAAGAACATGTCCGAGGAAGACAAATTATTTAATTTCATGTAGGGTTTACAATAGTGGGCGTGGTGAATTACGTGAGCAGGTGTCAAAGACACGCCACAAAGAATTGCGATGGTGATAGTCTAGTAGACTATAAGTACTCTGGTCCCAATGCTGCTGATGGCAAGAAAAAGCAGATGGGTAAGAAAGAGAAGGGCGGTTCCAAAGATGGCAAGAAGGACAAAAAGGTTAAGAAAGGTGGTGACAAGCAGTCCAAGACTAAAATTGATGGACAGTCCAAGGACAACAAGAGCAAAGGTTGCTTCATATGTGGAGGTCCCCATCGGATGAGAGAATGCCTAAAGAAAGAGAAGGTGTATGCCCTAGTTGCGAATGACTCGAATGAAGGAACGTCAGATGGTCCAAGAATGAGCCCATTGGAATTGTTGGGTGCTTTG
The DNA here is from genome assembly GCA_020205605.1 of Panax ginseng. NCBI lineage: Eukaryota > Viridiplantae > Streptophyta > Magnoliopsida > Apiales > Araliaceae > Panax > Panax ginseng. The sequence goes on along the minus strand of CM035128.1, from coordinate 99,203,113 downwards.
CAGACCTAAAAGGCAAAGACACCCACTCCACGTGGACTGATGTATGTGTCAGTGGTTGTGAATGGCCAGGAAGTGTTGGCTATGGTAGACACGGGTGCTACCAACAACTTTGTTGCAGAAAGGGAGGAGGAAAAACTGAAGTTGGACTTACAGGAGAATGCAAGTAAAATCAAAATTTGGTCAGAAATTCGAGGCCGGACCAATTCGTGTAGCACAAAGAAAGGCGATTTGAAGGTTGGCCCGTGGGAAGGGAAATGCAGCTTGATGGCTATTCCTTTGGATGATTTTAATCTCATCCTAGGAATGGAATTTCTGATGTCGGCTAAATGTATGGTGATGCCTCATCTTGGTGGATTGATGATCACAGATGAGAAGATGTCAGGATTTGTGAATGCTATATACCCAAATTTAGAGAAGAAGGAAGGCAAACGGAAGGCTAGTTTGTTGTCTGCGGTGCAGCTTTAGTCTGGGCTTAAAAGAGGCGAAGAAACCTATCTATGTGCCTTGATTGAGATCAAGCCTGGTGTAGCCCAAGAGGTGCCAGATGTTGTTGCTAAGGTGTTGGATGACTTCAAGGATGTAATGCCTCCAGAACTACCAAAGACCCTTCCTCCAAGGCGTGCTGTTGATCATAAGATTGAGTTGTAGCCGGGTGCGAGACCCCCTGCTCAAGCCCCTTATCGGATGGGACCTGGTGAGTTGGTTGAGTTGAGGAAACAACTGACAGAATTGTTAGATTCTGGTTTTCCGTGACCCTCAAAAGCTTCTTACGGTGCCATAGTGTTGTCTCAGAAGAAACAACATGGCTCTATGAGAATGTGTGTTGATTATCGGGCACTGAATAAGGTTACTATCAAAAACAAGTATCCTATTTCGAATGTTGCTGATTTGTTCGACAGATTGTCCCGAGCCAAGTATTTTACAAAGCTGGACTTGAGAGCAGGCAATTGGCAAGTGAGGATTGCCACTGGTGATGAAGCTAAGACTACATGTGTGACGAGGTATGGTTCATATGAATTTCTCGTAATGCCGTTCGGCTTAACCAATGCTCCAGCAACCTTTTGTAATCTTATGAGCAATGTATTTTATGAATATTTAGATAGATTTGTGGTAGTCTATCTAGATGATATTGTGGTGTATAGCGAAACATTAGATGGTCATGTGGAACATCTGAGATTAGTATTCCAAAAGTTATGGGAATATCAATTATATGTAAAAAGGATAAGTGCGAGTTTTGTAGGGCTGAAGTAATGTTCCTTGGGCATTGGATTAGCCAAGGACAAGTCAGGATGGATGAGAGGAAAGTCCAAGCCATTGTTGAATGGACTGTTCCTACAAAAGTTGCTAATTTAAGGTAATTTTTGGGACTGGCGAACTATTACAGAAAGTTCATTAAGGGCTACTCGAAGAAGGTGGCTCCTTTAACTAATTTGCTGAAGAAGGATTGTAAGTGGGATTGGTCAGTGAGGTGTGAAGAGGCATTTGACAATTTGAAAGTGGCAGTGTCATCTGAGCCAGTGCTGAGACTCCCAGACTTTGAAGTTCCGTTTGAAGTACACACTGATGAATCAGACAGAGCTATTGGCGGGGTATTAGTACAAGATGGTCACCCAGTTGCCTATGAGAGTCAAAAGCTGAAAGATGCTGAGTAGCGGTACAGTACTCACGAGAAAGAGATGACTGCAGTGGTGCACTGTTTGGAGACTTGGAAGCATTATCTGCTGGGCACAAAGTTTGTGGTGGTGACTGACAATGTTGCCAACACCTACTTCAAAACTCAAAAGAAGTTGACTCCTAAGCAGGCACGTTGGAAGGAATTCTTGGCAGAATTTGATTTTGCATGGGTACATAAGTCGGGCTTGCAAAATTCAGTGGCTGATGCATTGAGTCGAAAAGTTGTCCAGGATTTTGTTGCTGCTCTCACTGTGGTTGAGGCCGAGTACCTGGACAAGATCAAAGAACAGTCCCTAAATGATGTTGTTTACCAAAAACTTCGGACGCAAGTGCAAGAAGGTCTGGTTCGAAGGTATTGGATTGAAGATGATTTACTATATGCAAAGGGCAGTATGTTATATGTCCCTAGTGGAGGGGGACTGAGGAGGAAGATCATGCATGAGACGCATGATACAAAATGGGCTGGTCACCCAGGCATAGAAAGGATGTTGGCGTTGCTGTCTCGCTCATACTACTGGCCAAAGATGGAGAATGACGTGGAGGCGTATGTCAAGTCTTGTCTTGTGTGTCAAGTAGACAAGCTTCAGAAAAAGAGTGAAGCAGGCTTGTTGCAGCCTCTTCCCATTCCTGACAGACCTTGGCAGTCCGTGTCAATGGACTTCATTTCTTGGATTGCCGAAGGTTGATGGAATGAGATCAATTTTTGTTGTGGTTGATCGGTTTTCCAAGTATGCGGTGTTCATCCCTGCACCTCATGCTTGCACAGCAGACGTGGCTGCTGGATTATTTTTCAAAAAAGTGGTGAAGTACTTTGGGTTGCCACAAGATATTATAAGTGATCGAGATACACGGTTCACATATAGGTTTTGGACCGTTCTGTTTGGCTTGGTTGGGTCAGAATTAAAATTCAGTACGGCAAACCATCCACAAACAGATGGTCAGACTGAAAGAATGAATCAGCTGCTTGAGAAGTATCTGCGACATTATGTGACTGCAAGTCAAAAGAATTGGCTGGAGTTGCTTGAACCAGCGCAATTTTGGTACAACTTCCATCAATCTTCTACAACGGGTATGAGTCCCTTTGAGCTAAGTATGGGTTTTTAGCCAAGGACTCCAAATGATGTGGCAGTGCAGCGTACGAGAGAGAATTGTCCTGCTGCCTATCGTTATGCAAGGGCTAGAATAGAGTTGCTAGAGGAAGCACGAGATAGCCTAAGCAAGGCAGTGAGAAGGATGAAGAAGTATGCAGATGCACATCGAAGGCCGCTGGAGTTTAAAGTGGGAGATATGGTGTTGCTGAAGCTGACACCTCAGATTTGGAAGAAGATCAGTAGTAAGACTGTGCATAGAGGATTGGTTCCGAAGTATGACGGCCCATTCGAAGTGCTAAAGAAGGTTGGGGCTGTGGCTTATAGACTGAAGCTTCCAGACAGATTGAAGGTGCATCCGACCTTTCATGTTAGCTACCTGAAACTGTTCCAGCATGAATTTCTTGATGCTGGTAGGAAGCAAGCCAAGAGGGCTCCGCTAGTCATTAGGAAGCAGCTTGATAAAGATGTTGAGAAGATTTTAGCTCACAGAACTGAAGGTATAAGCAAGAAAAATCATAGAACAAATTATCTAGTCCATTGGAAAGGGGAGAATGAGGTAGACGCTAGCTGGGAAAGAGATGTAACTTTGTGGTAATTCGAGAAGCAAATTGTAGATTATTGGGAACACCCTCCGACGAGGACGTCAAACTCTTCTGGTGGGGGTGGTTTGTTAGCCCCTTAGTGGGTTGACACGGGCTTGGTATGCGGGATGCCCAGATAGCATGCCAAGCCAAGCCTTGGCACTCATTTGTGGGGCAAGGCGTGTCTATCTTGATGATGTCAAAGACCTTGTCATGCGGTAGCAAAAAGGTATTTGGCGCTATATGGTTGGCAAACGACCTTGACACTTAGTCATTTGAGGCAATGAGCAGCGTTGTGCAACAGTGGGTGACACTAGGCAACAAGTTGGATCATTGTGCAGCAAATGGGCTATGTCAGAAAACTAACAAATCTACATGGTTTGCATTATGCTTCCTTAGACAGGTCTGATGTCTTGTGCTGGCAGTTTAAAAATTTTCATAATTGCTATTATAGGGGGGGTGCTCCGTGAAGGTCACCTGGGACCATGGGCATGTGCTATTGGCGTTGAGTGCTGGACGTTGGGACATTGTTGGGCTCCCCTACAACAATGTCTAATATCGGATTGGGAAGCTTGGATCGAATCAAAGACTTATTCATGGGCTGCGCATGAATAAGCAATAACTTTGCTGAGCGTGGCATCGGTTGGGCATGGCATAGGCGTGCACTTAGCATGTCAAGGCATGGCATGGGCAGAACCCAGCATGCAACAAGGCAAATGCATGTGGACAGATGTACGGGCTGGATGTGCACAGCAAACTTGGACAGCACCTTGGGCAAGTGTTGGGCTAGTTGGAAATTCGTGGACCAAATGGACAGCTTGATTGGGCAACATGATTGGGCAACTTTGTGGGCTGAGACATCAATAATGTGGGCTGACACACTAGTGAGTGAAGGACATCTAAAGGGTGGGCTGACACTATGGGCGATTAAGGATCGGATGATCGAGCAAGCCAACGACACGGTTATAGGCGATTCTTGACAACAACCTCCATGCACATGATGGCATGTCTCCGACCAATTGACATCATGGGCGCCTAACACCTCTTCGGTGGGCGGTTGATGAGCAATTGCACATCATGGCGCATACAACAAGCTGCTAGAGCGATTGAGGAGCGATTCATGGGCGATTGCACATCATGGGATGCACACTTACGCTAGTGGGTAGTTGGCGGTAGTCAGTCTTGATGTAAAATGTCGGTTTCTATCGTTCGAATGACCTAGCAGCTTGGGGGTGTCAATCTGCAAATTAATGTGTATAAATATATATGTAGCCAAGGGCTCAAAGCAGGTATGTGAGATCACCGAACAACCGTAGCTTTGTGAGCCCTCGTCATATATTGTATTCCTTTTTATTGAGTGAGCAATAAAAGGTTGGGACGTTATCCTGTAAACACTGTGTATGCTTGTGTGCATGGCTTGTATAACCAGAATGTGCTTGTGTGACTGACAGGTTGCTGACTGGTTGGGCAAACCAGTGCATCACAAGGAGGACAAAGACGCAAAAAATTTAGTGTCAGATTGTGCACCCTGTGACAATGGCCATCTCCGCCTTTGTCATTCACTAAAGGAGGATAGTGGTCCGCTCTTCTTCGTGAGATTGCTTCCATCCTTCTACAATGATGCTTGCATTGTCATAAAAAAAATGGTTGCAGTGGTGTATGTTTCTATCTCCAAATGGATACATGATGTTTTCATTTATTTTCTTTTTAGTATTTAGTTTATGACCCCCTTTTTAGGTTTTATTAATGTTTACAAGTATCAAACTGTTGTGAACTTCAAAGATTTGTTTGAGTTTTGTGTCAAACTTGAAGGAAGTGCTGCAAAGTAATATAGTTAACTTTCTACTTGAGCCTTTTTTCTTGTGTGAGCAGATTTTGCTAATCATGATGGATCGTAAAGATTTATTGCAAAAACACACACACACACACATATATATATATACTCCCTCTCTATCCAAGTTTCTGAGACTACATTTTTGGTCAAGCTTTACACTCGACTATCATGAGATTTTAATTTGTCTTTGAAAACACACAATTATGTAATGGTTTCTATATTTTTAATATAGTTGAAGATATATAAATTCTTTAAATATTTTGAGAATTTAAAAAAATGAATGCATATGATGCACAAAAGTGGTGTTAAACATGAATTTCACCATGTTGCACGCACCCAAAAAAATCATGACTACATAAACTCTATCGGAAGGGGTATAATATATAATATACTATGTGTGTGTTCATTGGTATATCTCCGTCTCAATTGATGTCCTCAATAATTGAGTTTAAAATAGAGATTTATTATAACAAATATTAGAAGTACAAGCAGAGATTACTCTTATCACAGATATCTAGTCTAAAGACTCGAACATATTAAAGTTGTTTGAAATTAATCAAGTTAATAATGAAGAAGTGAATAATTTCTAATCAAATGCTACTTCGAGATAAATGAGGAACATACCTATTTTATCTGTCATTTTAGTCTCTTACATAATTGAGTAAATGGAATGTTTATCTCTTTATTACTTGTGTGGTGTGTAAGTTTGATGTTTGGATGTTGTAGTATTGGTGCTTTTCGGGTGAGCAAAGCATGTTCAAATCTTTGTCTGGCCACTGACAAGAGATCCAAAATGGGTGAGTACTCTATTCCTCTCAAAGAACCAAATCATTTTTAGTGCATGCTCCATATTTTTTATAACTTATATTTTTCTAAAATTTAAAGTTCTGTTATGTTTCAGTTTATATAATATTTAAAGAATTCCTTCTATCGTTAATGTAAAACATTCATATCTAAGATTTCAGTTTCCAAAATTATCAACATCTTGAATTTCATTTAGATTAAGATTTCACTTTTTTTTGGGAAACTAAATGTTTAACTATGGCGAGGAAATGCTCCAGGAAGGAGTTAAAAAGCGAGGACTTGCAAGAAACCTGTTTAATGAATTAAAGAACTATGATGTTTTAAAGTGACTTGCATAGTTCGTGGCATAGCCAGTTAAGGGGGATTAACTAACGAACAATCTTGCATTAAGGCTCACTGGAGAGTGAAAATCCCAAATTGAATCATCTTTATCCTCCTATTGAGCTCTCAACCTAGTACGATATTTACATAAAGGACCATAAATTACTATACCCCAAGATTTAAGATATGGAATGTATGGTCCCAATTGCTAATTGTATTTGTACTGTATCATGTTATTTAATGTTCTAGTGATGTCCCAAATTGAAAACTAAAACCCTAGAGAAAAATGGAGGATACATGTATGATATGGTACATGGGAATCATCATAATTGAATGTTGTCAACTCACAAACTATTATTGAATTATAAATATGAATTTGCCTTTGCTTTTTTAATGCAAGTGAAAGGAGGTAAAGAGAGAGACGACTTAGGGCTTTGAAGCATGCTAACTTATTTATATTCAAGCATGTTAAAATCTCATTAGGTCAATATGTAAGACATTTATTAAGGGGTGGGTTAGGCCCACTAAAGTCTACTTATTTGCATTAGTTGCACAATTTTCAACTAATTGCACATTAGTTACTAATCGTTACCCCAATATGGCTTGTGAAAGCTAAAAGATAATGTTGAGAAATCAATGAGCCAGTGATTACCATTGATCATGCATCTAGAATGATCCTAACTCAACTAATTACTTCAATAGTCATGATTCCAAAATCCTTCTAGAATCCTCTCTACGACAATTCCACACATCCCAATATCTGCAACTTGCCCATAGTTGAAGTGCAAATTCAGCAATGACCAAGAAAATTGCAAATGAGCAACAAAGCTACCAGGCCATGATTAAGAAGGGACAAAATTGTGTGTAATCATATGACAAAATGTGTCTAATCATAGTCATTAAAGGCAAAAGGCGCACCATGGCACAATGGTCTCCCTTGGCGTAGGCGCAAAGCGAGGCTCACATCCTCACAATACAATATATATATATATATATATATATATATATATATATATATATATATATATATATATATATATACGGTAAGGATCAAGAACATTCTCCTTAAATAGCATTCCGCCTTAAATAGCATTCTTTTATCAAAACGACGTAGTTTTGGAGGACGCAGTGACATTTTTTTAAATACGCTGTGGCATTGTATTTACAAAAATGCCATCACGCCCTCCAAAACTACGCTGCTTTGATAAAAGAATGCTATTTAAGGCGAAATGCTATTTATGGAGAATGCTTTATCCCTACCGTATATATATATATATTGTATTGTATATATATATATATATATATATATATATATATATATATATATATATATATATATATATACACCATATATACCAAGTAAAAATTCAAACTCCTAAACAATAATAGCTTGCAAAAGAAAAAGTATTCATGAATTAGCTAGCAAATAGCAACTAGAATGGAGCAGTGTTCTAAAAATCCTCGCCTAGGTCCGCCTAGGCGCTAGGGCCCCTAGCACCTCACTTAGGCTAAAGGTGGCAAAAAAATCCCTCTAGAAAATTAGACGGGGTCTAGGCGGAAAGATTTTTTTTTATTTTAATAACTATCCAAACTAGATATTGATATATTTATTTTTCTAATAATTTACCATATTCATAATACGGGTTGTAGCATATCAAATCACAACAAGAAGTGAACAATATCAAGTCAAAATGGATAATTTTATTATAGTTGTAATTTTTCGAACTTGTACCAACTTCAAATTATATAAATGATGATACATTTGTAATACTTAGTTTAATTCAATATAATTCTTAAATTTATGTTTAGTTTCTTAAGTTTTAATATTGAATTAAATTCTTTAAAATTTTTAATTTTATTATTTAATAGTAATCTTGCTTATGAATAAAACAAATACGTTAAAAATATGTTTGAACTTTGAACAATTGCATGTTGTGTTTGAACTTTGACATTAACAATTTGGATATGTGTTTGAACTTTAAGCAAATATCTTTATTATAGATTATTTTACTTTATATTATTGTTTTGTTTGAATAAATGTAAGATAAAATATTAAAATTGGCTTAGAATAAAAAATTCCGCCCAGGCCGCGCCTAAGCCGCCCAGGCCTCGCCTAGGCCCCCCGGCCTCCCGCCTCCCACCTCCCGCCTCCTGCCTCCCGCCTCCTACTTAGCGCCTTTTAGAACATTGGAATGGAGTGCATTTGAATATGAAGAAAAACTTAAAAAAATGGGAAAACTTATACTACACCTTAATATACCCAAATCTTAATGGGAAAACACTATTATCAATACCCAAAAAGCTTTTCAAAGTTTAAGCAAACCAAGTATCAATAATTATGGGCAAATCTGTAGATAAAAGGGAAATATTTGAAACCCATTTCAGTTGTAAGCATAAAAACATTACTAAGGGAAAATACATATTCATAGACATGTAATATTTAAAGGAACACATACAAAAAATAGGCTAAGTTGAAGAAGACGAAAAAGAAAGATTATAAGGAGAGAGTGTATTACATGTAGTAGGAGAAAAGACATCCCTAATAGACTGCAAGCAAGTGTTAAGTTTAGGGCCAAAAAAAGGGCCTGGATTTTGGTGGGTTTGAATTTGTTAGGTCTGTGGGTCTGACTTAAGTAATGAATGTGGCAGTCATGAACTTCTTCCTTTAATTTTTTTTTTTTTTTTTGTGCAAAATCTTGCTACACCAAAAATATTAATAATAATAAGTATTAAAAATAATTAATAATAAACAATATTATAAATATTATTAATAATAAATGTTCAAGTGGTTAACAATATTATAAATAGTTTCCATTCAGTACACATTTTATACAATTGAGTGGCGATCGGATAGAATCCAAAGGAAAGGATGCTCTTAAGGCCCTTCGGTCACTACATTTTCATCAAATACATGATAGATTGACGGCTAAAAAGGTTGGTTTTAATGATAATATTTTTCCAAATTTAGATGAACGTAAAATTTAGTTTTAAAATAGAAAAATATTATCATTGTCTTATCCTTGTTCAAAGACATCTCATACATGTCCCATTCTATATATTGATAATAAATTATAATTTTTTATACTTAAAAGAATAAGCAAAAAGTACATAAAGTATAAATATGTTATTTAGTAGGATCCATTAGTGTATATATATATATATATATATATATATATAAATAACAAGACTCATCACTCTATATAATCATATGAGATCATTAATTAAAGATAAATTTAAAAAAAAATTATATTCTCTTAATTAATTTCTCCATTCTATTTTTTTAATTTGTGTTTAAAATATAATTTACTCATTCTTTTGAATGGAATACTTGAGAAGTCTCTCTACCTAAATCGACGAATAGACATGCATGGACAAGTGTAGGGCAAATTTTCTTTTATAAAAGTAAAGAAAAAATATATTAATGATTGCATTAAAAACAAATAGTTGTGGCTCAGTTGGTTTGAACTCTTATTTATTTATTTATAAGTCTTGTGTTCAAGCCTCATAACCCACAAGTATCAAAATTTTGTTTTAAAAAAAAAATGGTGGTCGTTCGGCCGGGCCACCATGTGTGTAGCCAAAAACGCCCGCACTTTCATGGGCTAAATAACTAAAGCCCAACGCCCGGCCCATGGTGGGCGGGTCGGCCCAGCCCGCGGGCCTGAGCCTCTTTTGCCAGGTCTAATCCCTAAGAATCAAGGATCGTGGGCGCAGCGGATCAAGGATTATGGGACGTAGAGGAGGATAGCGCATTTTTCTTTCTATCTCCTTTTCTTTCTCTTCTATCGTCACTATTTTTTTTCTTTTCTTTAGTTTCCCTTTTAGTTATGTCAAACAATAAGTAGCTTAGTTCAGTATTAGGTTAGAAAATGGAGGAGTGAGATTTGCGGGCTTAAGTTCAAAAAGGTGTGCGCCTCATGTGCCTTGGATTTTGAGGCGCGCATTCCATTGTAGGTTGTGCCTCAAGTAATGCAAAGCGCTAAGTTTATGATTCGCTGGGCCTTGTCCATAGGCGTGCATTTGACATTATTGCGTCTAGGAGCATGCATTTGTAAGGCTTGAACTCCTAAAGTATGTCCTTAGTGTTATTAAAATATAAAAAAATATATTGGTAGTGTTGAATCTATGAAGGACTAATGACATAATAAGATTCGTTGATATTATGGGAGCTTTATGCGTTCTAATGTAACGAAATGGAAATTAAAGTTAATCCGATTGCCAACAAGAAAGGAGAAGAAAGTCCTGCAAGAGAAATCATTACTTCGATGAAAGATCTAGGCTACTCTTATACAATTTTATTGTTTTGATACATGGAACGAGAATGGGGGTACGTTACTTTTGATGGAACTCCATAAGCTAGGGTATCCTTTTTCAAATCATAAAAGTAGGATGCTGCACATGTTTAAAATAATGATTGTCTTTAGATAGTAAATGCTAAATAGTTAGTTAGTATTTGTTTGAGTGAAAAGATACAAAATAATAATTCTCTTAAGAAATGAAGTAAAAATTAAAAATTTATTTTCTTTGATTGGTAATAAGTAAATTGTATTAAAGAGCACTAAAGGTGAAGCCCTATTACACAAGTTGTATACAAAGACCACAAAAAGACAAATAAAAAAGAGAAGAAAATAACACAACAGAAAGTAAAACTCCCTCTCTGTCTCAACCTTTCTCTATCTCACAGCTAGCCCTACTCAAAATCCAAACACAGTTGGAATTTGAACACAACAAAGTTGGCCCTCGCAAACATGCCAAAAATTATTCAAATATTATACACCAATAATCAATCTCCTTAAACAAACATAAAGCGCACGCGTTGAACCAACAAACTTGAACTCTAGCTTCCACTCTTGTCACTTCGGCGAAGCCTTCAAGCAAAAATCCACTTCTCTCAATGAGGGACAGTTGATTGAAACGTACTACTAGAGGAAAGACACCTTATACCGCCCCATTCTAGATCTTAGAGTTGCAATTGTAACCCCCGATGTGGGTGCAATCGGGGGTTGCAATATCACTTATGCGTCCCTCCCACCATAACTAAAATTCGATACCCCACCAGTGAAGTGTGACTTCGCCACCTTATGCCTCCACCATCCTTCACTGACAACTCTAACCACTCTAATCACTGTCGCAAGAAGAAAAACCATCGAGAGAAGACCAAGAAAAGCAGGCCAAGGAAGAATGATCAAATCTGATCTAGAAGAGGATATAGATGTGATCCATCTGTGGGGAGGAGCCAATAAAAAAATCTAAGCATATTCGCGCTGAAGAATATAGCAGCCAGGAGAGATAAAAAAGAGCGAAAGCGAACTTAACAGAAATAAAAAGACAAAATATGGAGCCTCCCATCAAATAGACAACAAAAAAGAAAAAAAGAAAAAAAGAAGAAAAAAATAAGGGAAGGATGATGCAAGACGGTTTTCTAAATTAATATAGATAATGATTAATGGAACAACTTAAGCTTAGGGTCTAGAGTTTCAACTCCGCATCTTTGAACTTTAGGAAATATCTCCACGATAAAAAATATACAATGTTAATCTCAATATTCAATAACATAAAGAGTTTGGAGAATTACATCGGTATTTAAACAAAACAAACCCTAAATTGTACTTGGGGACCAAGAAAATAATTAAAGACAAAAATACCCTAACTAATTAAAATAAATACCAACTATCTCTTAAAATTAAAATATGTCCATAAACAAATAAACAAAGTATATAAATCATCCACAAGATTCCTATCAAATAAGAGAAATGGAGAAGGAAGGGGAGGTGGTGCCCTCTTTGCAAAAAAAAACTCTCCATTTATTTTTTGTTTCTAATCTTTTAGGGAGGAGAAAAGCTAGAGAGAAAGTACTTAAAAACCTCGTAAAAAAAAAAGAAGCTTTACATAATTTAAACTTTCAAGGTTTATAAATATTATCTTTGTGAAGGAAGAATTTCAAACGGAAAAAAGCTATCAATAATATACAAGAACCGTAATTTTTTTGAGTTATAAGGAAAATTGGCGCTTTTTTTCTTTTTCTTTTGAAAACTAAGTAAAGAAATAAATAATATGTAATTTATTAGTTGTCAATTGTGCTTATTAATGCTAATAGCATCCACCCATTAGTAATTGGTGTGCAATTACTATTGGTAATTATACATTAATTAGTACCCTCACCTATTAGTAATCATGAATTATTATCATGATAGAATTTCAATATGCTTGAATAGAATTAAGTTATCCATCCATTTACTAATATTATTATAATTAAGTTACTTAACTTAATTATAAAATGAGGGCAGGGTGTTGTAATCTCAGTCTCTCAATTTAGTATTATATAAAACTATTTCATCCCTCTGCTTTTCACTCCCACTATCTTATGCCCTTTTCTTTCTAATCACTCCTCACATCTTATCCCTATTTTTCTCTCCCACTAAATGTCACTACTAATTCTCTCACTCACATGCAAAGAGTACCATGACAACTAACCAAAACTACAAGGCATGAACTCATCATCTCTCTCACGCTTTTTTGATGAAAAGACATCTTCATCTTCTCGCCATAGATTAGAAATATTATTAGTAGACAAAAGTGTTGAAAATAGAAAATCGGTTTCGATGATTCCTAGATATTATACCATGTGAGTATCCTTTAATTGCTTCTAGGGTTGTTTTTTTCATTTTCGGGCTAATTTGGAACATTAAATAGCATGATTGAGAATGAAAATAATTCGAGATTGAGATCGTGCATTCCAAATCATAAATCATGGGATTGTATCGATTTGTAGTAACCATGCTCCAAAAACTCACTTGAAATACTAAAATATTCTTAACCATTCCAGGGACTTAAATTAGCCTAATAAGCTTTGAAGTATAACCAAATTATGAAATTTCTTTTCCTTATCTTATTCCTTCTTGAGCTTTTAATTTCCATATATACTCAATGCTATTGGTGAACGAAGCTGTTTCCAACATTAATTTACTTCAAATACTTTCATACACCATATCATGTGAGCACCCTTTCCATTGTTTTAAGTGTTTTAGCTTTCCAATTTTGGGCTACATTGGAATGGTAAATAGCATGATTCGGAACCCAAATGATTCGTGATTGGAATAAATAATTTATGGTAACCCTGATGTAATTATGGTAATCTGCTCCAAAATCTCACTTGAAATACTAAAAGTCAGTCTTATAAGCTTTGAAGTAGAACCAAATTCTAAAATTTCTTTTACTTCATCTTATTTCTTCTTGAACTTTTACCGGTCCAATTTGGTGAGTATAAATTTGTATCTTTGATTTAGGTGTTGTACGCGTAGGATAAGTTGGCTAGATATGTGGTATATATATGACCGAATTGTGATGCCTAATATTATGATATCATGTCATGGTCTTAATTGGTAAGAAAAATCACTAAAGACCCATAAATTGGTCTTAATTGACATATATCAATACATGACTGGCCTTGAAATGCCTAATACCATGGTATAAGTCATCCAGGTATATGGTACCAAAAGTTTATATCCTTTTAAGCTTATGCAAAATAATTGAAGAGCTACTAGATTCTTTAAACAAACGATAGGATCGAGTTTCATTTGAGAGATTTTTAATCTAGTGTAGCATGGATTATCCCTTTATTGTGCATGGATTATCCATTTGTCCACCAACTTTTGGAGAAATCTTCGCATTTGCCAAAATTAAGAAGATTGTCAAAGAGAGTGGTCGTAACAGTAAAAATGTAAGAAGTGTTTAAAATACTGATCTCTCTTAGTCTAGTTGTCATAGAGGGTGTTGATATGGATTCTTCAACCAATGACAATTTACATCATAGACAGGGTAGTGGCGGAACCACAACATAGCCGGGGTGGCCATGACCCCGATCGGATTTTTTCAACCTTTTAACTTATATTCATAATCCATTATTTATGAAATTTCATTTATATATAATATCCTGGAAAAAAAATTGTATGTTTTATAAAATGCTCCATCCATTCTCAAATATAAGATTATAATATTAAAATGGAAGTATCAAAGGCCTCAATTACTATTGAAAAACCTCTTTTTACAAAACCTTATTTGCTATATCTTGTTTAAAACTGAATTTTTCTATAAATTCAAACCCTATACACATAGGTGCGAACGAGGTACAACACTACTTCCAAATAATTGCACATTAATCCACACACACACAGACACACACACACACACACATTCATATAACAGTTTCTTTGAAAAGTGGTGGTCACCGTGGCAACACGGATGTCGAGCCAAGCAAGGCCTAACATCTTCCCTCCGCATAATCAAGCCCCCCTCGACCTAAATGAATCTCTTGTTTCACGGACCTGCTTAGCGTTGTCACATCACTGGGTCAATGTGCAAGCCTTTTCGGTTGCGTTGGTGCAACCAATTAAATACACCAACTGGTGACTCTTAAAGTCAAATCGTCGACATTATACATGTCAGACCTTTTTCACTTGTTTTTTCAAACAAATCTCACATTAACATGAGAACACCAAAGACCAAGTAACGAAAAGGGACACTCAAAAAATCTCAACGTCGACACATACCATATGATTATGAGTCACGAACTCACCATAAGTATGAGTTTCAAGAACTCGCACCTTATCTTATGATTCTCTGCCTACCAAGTATATACATGAGAAAAGATTCACCTTCTCGTCATATACATCTTGATAGCACTACCAATTTCAATGATTATCACTATAATAAACTGAGTGGTTGTTACAACTCAATTTGATAGTGCGACCAAGCACAAACCTCTGCCCATACAAAGGTTCATACAACTCAGCTATCACATGAGTCCTCAATTTAAATCTTACAACTTCTAACTTTCTCTTTACTTAATATTTTCTTTAATTCGTATGTTATCCTTTACAACTCAATTTGAGTTCTTCTTCCCGTACTACTTCGTAGTACCATTCATTTATAGTATTAGCTATGAATCATTCATCGTTTAACAGCTCGTCTATTACTATGATTTACTATGATCACGTGGTGATCTTCTTATCCTTCTCTCTACGATTATAGTCTTAGGTACTCATACCTAAGTGTATAACCTATCAGCTCTGATACCAATCTGTAATGCCCCAAAATTTGGTCTGTTTTCACATCCGGATTCCATACGTCACGATCCCATCTTCTTCAAAACATACATCATTATATAGCTAAATATAACAACATACATTCTCAAATCCTAGGTTCTAAAACCTTATAACCTCTTTCATTATAAATAATGATAATTACATTATTCTTTACATCTTGCATGAGTGACTTTTATCCGCCACCAAGGATACATAATCATTCATTAAACTATTCTATAGTTTAATTCTATCATTCTATATTACAAGTCTTCACTTGATCTTCACGCACATTCATATAATGAATGTCACTTGTTCTGGATATCGATCAGCTTGATCTTTACAGGATCCTTAAGTTCTTCTAATATTGTTCGCTAAAAATATTTTTATTTAAAGCAAGTGTTAGCATTCAATTTCCCAACAAGTTATAGCAGTTGAACAAACAACTTCAAGAATTTAAACATTCTTTTAAGACTTCAATAACCGAACAAAGATTATGAAGTAGCTTGAATAATAGGAATAATCTCGATTCCTATCATTTTAAACATTAGTCACATTCACTTTAAAATACTTTCATTCTCTACTCTCTTTCATACATTTCATTCTGCTAGAATCAATAAGATGAGACTTAACAATAATGGTTCATGTATAAATGTAACATTCTCATATTGAACAGTTCAATCATAGAAAGTTCATCTCACAAAAACACCAAAAGTGTTCAAATTGTGGCACAAGGCCTTATCGTTCTACCATCTTGTACAAATATCACACATTATCATATAGATGTAACTTCTCAAGTTCAACATCCGAGAAGTTTTAAAACTAGCATTCATTTAAAATATGAATGAAGTTAGGAAACTTGTCTTCACGCATACTGACTATAGCTTATAGTTTACAATTTGACTTTTTCTCATTCCAATTCCTATGTAGCACATAAGGAAATAACACATACACCAATTAGTTATATACTTGACTTTACGCATTAGTTTACTTAACTTTACTTCTTAGGGTTCACGTTCTTACAAACTAAGTTTACGCGACCAACTTCCTTTACCGGTTAATGGCTTCATGACATACAGAGATGTCTTACTCAATACGTTCATCATCTTTGATGATTTACATTCTTATCTTCTTCTTATAACTCTCCTAGGACACATCACACATCGTGTCTCTACTATTAGTCTATATGGTACTCTGTGTGGTTTCCCACAAGCAACCAACAAACAAGTTCCCGTCTCATCTACACTGCCCATAACAGTGAGTTAGATTGCTTGCCAGTTTTGTATATAACTTTGTTCTCTGAAGGAATTGTTTAGCCCAGCTCCCATATGTCAACCGTCAAAGGTTACGATTGTACTACAACCTAACTTATCTTAACTTATCCGAACTATTAAACTATAATGTTTGTTAAGTCAAATTCTTATTCCTCGCGGCTTTTTGGAAACTAAATGCCATACCTCAGGATTTATTCTTATTGTCCATGTCATACAGTCCTTTGTATACTCAGAACGATCATTCCATATTCATTCTATGCATTTATAGCATTAAGCATTTTACTTTACCTTTTTCTTATCTTACAACGTTCGGTCAATTCGACACGGAACGCCTTTCAAAGTTATAAACATTAACTCGGCTTTTTACGTTATACGTGTTTGTCTTTAATTTAGCTTCTTCACCATTCACAAGTTTAATCATTGGTCTTCATTATCCTATGGTCAAACCATACACGAGGTGTAGGTTCTACCCGTTTAATATTCGCGTACACTTAACCTTTACGTCGGTTCAAGTGTTCAACGCTTATATTTCATTCTAACATTCTCCTCTAACTCACATTCGGCTTTCGTTAATCTTATTACCGTTCACTACGGCTTTCTTGATAATTCATATCTTACTTATTACCTTCGTCAACGTATAAGTTATACAACCAATGAACACTTAGAACGTTCGCTCGACGTGAATACGATTCACGAGAATCGTTTACGTATTCAACATTTATGTTGTTCCTCTCTTAATCTTTCATTCAACCTTTAACTAAGGTTTTAATTGCTTTCATTCATTACTATCACCTAAACCCCATGTTCAATATTCATTTTTAATGTCAAAGCCATACGGTTTGTTTCCTGACATCACCGATCGTTCATCGCAACAACGTTGCGTTCACAACGTCTAAACGCTTTACATTCATCTCTTATTACCATGTCATAACATCAAAATGTTATACATTACTTTCGTCACTCAACGTCTAAGGAATCACAACCATAGCAATCCATCACGTTTGTTTATCGTGACTACGATCCCCGGACATCGGTTCCGTAACTCGCGTCTATATTTTTAGTCTTTTAATCTCGTTTAATCTTATCGTTCAACCTTCATCTAAGGTTTAATACACTTGATTAAGTGATACATTAGTTGAACTACATGTTCATATTTCTTTCTTGTACATCCCCCAGTAATTGAGCACTTACAAACTCATAACTGACTTTTTCCATCAGCACCGCGCGTTGCGCTACTTGAAAGCCCTTCTTTACCTCTCACTGCACGGCATGCGGCTGCAGTGTCAAACTGCCGAGGTTGGAGTCATGCTACCACTATCTTCTCTATTTCTCACTATGACGCCACTCAAGATAGTAGTCGATGGCGGGGCTCATGTTCTTGCCATAGCCTCCCAAGATTTCTCAGTCATAACTGCCGAAAGTACAAAAAACTATAAAAATTTTCTAAGTCTTAGAAATTGCTTAAGACGCTTACTTCCCGATTCCATAACTTATCCGTTATAACTCAGAACGAGGTCATTCTAAATCCATTCTCTTCCTTATCTTATGTACTTAGATTACCCATGAACAAAACTTCATTCTAAATCCGTTAACATACCATTCAATTGGCTTAATCTTTGTTCTTCGTTCGTTTTACGTTTTTAACGTTCCTCATTCTTTCGTCTGTAATTCGGTCATTCGAACTAGGAGTTCATTCTTGAGTCCACGACTCACGTTTTATACGTTTTCTTACATTCTTATGAAATCCTACATTTTTTAGTTCATTTACATACTTTCTATTTCTCATTCATCTTTTATGAATTTTTGCCATAACTTCGTTATAGCTCAGTTTTAATCCGTTCTTCATGAACGTTTCTAACGTTCCTAACCAAGAAATAAGCATCTAACTTATATGCGATGGTTTTAAACTTGTCCATCAACAACAATTACACTATGATGGTTTTAAATTTGTCCATCAACAACGTTCTTCACGTTCTTCGGTCGTTCTTCATTTTTAATCGATATTTTGATTACGATTTTACTTTTTCTTGGAATTTGATGTTAGTGAACACCATTCCTTACTTATTTCACTGTATCATTCATATGATCCACTCGAATCATTCTAATTCATTACGAATCTTATACTTCCTTAAGAAATTTATAAAATAAACTTCTAATTCATATTTCTTCTTTTATCAATGATTTCAACCATATGAATTCATTCCTAACAGCATTTACTTCTTATTTTCACTAAGCTATGTTTTTAACATAAAAACTTAAAAAAAAGTATCTAGAAGTTAGGTTTTTGGATTACCTTTCTTCTTTAATCTCCTTCCGTCAGACAAAGGTTGCTTACAAGCAAGTTTTTCCTCTTCCTTTTCCTCTTCTTTCCCATCCAAAATCTCTCTCTCTTTCTCTCAAAAGTTGTAGGATTTTCAAAATCCAAAACAAATGATTTAAGCTTCCTATTTATAGAAAACCAAGGCTAGGGGAAAAATAGTCATTTCGCCCTCAAACCTCCTTACTATTCATAACTTAAGCCCTAAGTTAACTTAGCCCTTAAGTTTACTTACTCCTTAAGTTTACTTAGCCTTTAAGTTTACTTAGCCTTTAAGTTTACTTAACCCTTAAGTTTACTTAGCCGTTGAAGGACATTTCAGCGAAGATCAGACAACCCTGATATTATCAGCTGTTGGCAGTAACTCCAGCGAAGCGTCGGAGGTGGGTCGATGATATTAGTCGTTGAAGGACATTTCAAATAAGATCGAGCAAATACTCGATATTATCGGTCGTTATGATAACTCTAGCGAAGCATCGGAGGTGGTCCGATGATATTAGTTGTTGAAGGACATTTAAGCGAAGATCAGGCAGCCCTGATATTATCAACCATTGGCAGTAACTCCATCGAAGCATCAGAGGTGGTCTGATGATATTAGCCATTGAAGGACATTTCACCGAAGATCAGGCAGTCCTAATATTATTAGCCATTGGCAGTAAATCCAACGAAGCATCGGAGGTGGTCCGATGATGTTAGCCGTTGAAGGACATTTCATCAAAGATCAGGCAGCCCTGATATTATCAGCCATTGGCAGTAACTCCAGCGAAGCATCGGAGGTGGTCCAATGATATTAGTCGTTGAAGGACATTTGAGCGAAGATCAGGCAGCCTTGATATTATTAGCCATTCGCAGTAACTCCAACGAAGCATCAGAGGTGGTCCAATAATGTTAGTCGTTGAAGGACATTTCAGCGATGGTCAGGTGACCCTGACATCACCAATCGTTGGCAGTAACTCCAGCAAAGCATCGAAGGTGATCCGATGATGTTAATCGTTAAAAGACATCTCAACAAAGGTCAAGTAGGCCTGACAATACAAATTGTTGGCAGTAACTCCAACGAAGCATCAAACAAACATGACGATGGAAAACTATCCTCATTAGGGAGGACCGATGATGGACTCTGTTATACAGTTCCTCAATAATCATAGCACAATTCCCCAAGAGTCTCTTGCATATGAGAAAAGCATCTTCGATGGGAAGCCTGCAATGAGGATTAAGTACTTTGGTGATCAACCCAATGTCAACATCCTGTGGTCTCAATCATGGAGATTCTTATGAGCTTTGGAAACTACTGGTCGAGTAGACATCCAAGCAGTTCAACATGGTCATCATGGACAACGACGTTCGCCCAATAGAAGCAGTGGGAGCAGACAGGTGTCATGTTTCATTGGAAACCATTCCAACAAACCACACTCAACATACATTTGCATCATGCTGCATTATATTTACATCATTTTCATCTTGTTCAAATTTCAAGTGTCTAGCGATCTTTATTATGACGCCCCCAAATCTGGGTATCTTACAACCCGACAGATGGTGCTACACGGTACTACCATTCACACACACATTCAATTGAAAAGCCTCAATAGAACTAATATGTCTTCTATATATTCAAAATAATATTAACATTCCCCCAGGTTCTTTATAACCATTACATTTGTTCTTGTCATAATATCAAATATATTACAATCATTCACCCTATACTATTACATAAGTATTCTATGGGTTCGTCTTCACCTTGCCCTTATCCTTGCTTGTGAGCCTTCTTGCCTAGCTTCGATCTTAGCTGTATTCATATGATTCAAGCAAGAGTGAGCATAACTAGCTTAGCAAGTACAACAATTCTAATAAACAACATGCTTGAAACATAGGAATCGTATATCTTTAATACTGAACAATAGTTACGAAGTACTATCAATAATTCAAAATACCACTTCTTTTCCTTCAAAATGTTATACAACAACAATATTTAGTAAAACATCAATTCTGGTCCAAGACCTTGAGCATTTCATAAGTTCTTTTGAAAAGGACATCCCAGCACTAAGTCCGTAAGTTCGACATTTCTTACGAGCACATCTAGGTGATCAGCCTATAGTACTCTATGTTGATCAACACTACATTCATTAAACGTATGTACGTTTAAGTTGTGGCAACCTCACGTGCCTGTCGTTTGACGACAAAACATTTTTAGCATACTCAGTCTTCGTTTGAAAACCACACCAATATAACTTGGGAAACATTGACCATGCTTTGATAGAAAAATAATATAAGTCTAGTCAAAAGAATTGGCTTTGACTTCATCATACAATACTTCATGTGTAAGGATAAATAAATTACAAAGCTTGTCCAGATTGAACTGAAATAAGGGTTAGAATACTTGCCTTTAGCGTCTACTACAGTTAATAACACGTTCTCGTTTAAGTCTTTAAGTCTCTACAGTAAATGATAACATCACATAACACATTTGTTCATGAATGAACATACATGGTTCCTAATGAATCTTACCCTTCTTCTCAATCTAAACATGACTTAGATTTGTTATTATTGATTATGGCGTTTCGTTAAGTCATTCTTATCTTCATATTTCATTCATGTTCAATTCATTATCATTAACATTTAATCATCATACCTTAAGTTTTAATCAATATCTTATAATGTTAAAGTTAATCTTTATTTCTTTGATAAACTGTTACCATTCTTTCTCTACTTGTAAACCTTCCTTACTATGCATCTTTTAAGTCTGGCGCTGCTGCGAAAGTAATCTTTGCAAAACTCGTGCTGCAGCGTGAGTTTTTAGTAGCTGATGGTCGAGTACGACGCTGCGGTGCCACATATAATACATTGGTCCATGCCGCAGCATGACTCTGCAGAAGGTTGTGACATCGTGGTTGGCCGCAGCAGCCACCATTTGGCCTTAGGGTTGGCCATGCGCGCCAACTCTGTGCCTCAGATAGCTTTGACAGATTATCAACTTTGCAAAATTCCCGGATGCATAACTTCTTCGTTATAAGTCTGAATTGGCTTGTTCAAGAGCCTACGGTTCAAAAATTACATACTCTACACATTCATGCAAGAATTTTATCTATTTGACTTCGTTTGCTAAAAATTCACCTATTAGTTCATTTTTAACGAAAATGGTAAACGTTCGTGAACGTTCAACGCTCATTTCTTCGTTCTAAGTCAAAATCCGGTCATTTTCGAGTCTGCAACTTTATAATGCCAAATATGACTTATCTTCATCGAAAACCAATGTTTCCGAGTTCAAACACAAAATTCAACTTCTATTTCGAGAATTTCACGAATTCGACGATTATTGTCCAATCGTGTGAATTCCGACGAAACTTCATTACTAACGATTTGATCATTGTTCTAAATGGATTCTAACCATCATATGAACATTTCAAACTACTTATTACATCAACTTATTTTCAAATTAGGTTTTGACTTATTCTTCATAAGTTCACGACTTAATAACTTATAAACTACTAATTTTCATTCCTTATGACTTATTATAGATTTAAGTCCTTTAATCAACATTCTCACATCTTATCAAACATACTAACTTCATATGGAAAACATATAACAATTTCATCATAAGTTCATAACTTATTTAGGTTTATCTTACATATTCATGACTTATTCGGCTTAAGTCCATTCATTAATCAATTGTCACATGTTCTTAGCATACATGCTTATTAGACTACACTTCTCTTATCACCCTACAATGATAGAGATAGAAGATTATTAGATCATAAGATCATTACCTTTGATGACTAACTTCTTCTTCTTGGAAATCTAGCAAAGGATATTTTGACTTAAAAGTGCTTATTCTCTCTAACCAATAAGTTGCTTTGTATTGGAAGTTGTTGGTGTTTTGAACAAGTGATAAATGACTAGCAATCTCCTACTATTTATATGAAAGCCAAAGTGAGGGCATTATGGACATTAGAACATCCCACCTCCTTAACTAACCTCCTTACTATTCATAACTTATCAACTAAGTAAACAGGCTAACCACTCATCTTTTTTGCACACCACATAAAGTTCTTGGTCACCAAGTTTAACCCACATCAACCTTGGTTGCTCCATGGATCAAGCCTAACCCATTGGATCATTACATTGGGCTTAAGTTAATTAACTTAGCTTATTCATTTTGGGCTTGCATTAAGTTACTTTGGGCTTCATATAAACTAACACTTGGCTTAATCCTTGATACATCTTGGGCTTGTCCCTTAATTCTCATTGGACTTGTACTTCATACAATATCCACCATTCCATTCATTTTGTCTTTAATCCTTAACATTCTTAATTTAAGTCTGCATGCAAAATATTATGTTTTCCATACTTAGATTATTATTACATAATCCATCTCACCTTGATATTATAACATTCCATATTTCTCGGAAGTTCAAAAATAATTCCAGAGCAAAAATCGATGAATAGTGTTTTTCAAAAAATTTCTCGAAAAACTTTTATTTTCGTCTTGGAAATTCAAACACTTTAATTCCTTCACGTAGTTAAAATACTATGACGTTCTGACGTTTCTAGGTTATAGAATGACATTCATCTTACTAACACATAATAATAATAAATAATATTATTTTATTCATTATTAAAAGTATTTACAAAAGGTTCGATTTTTTGGGGCGTTAGACTCTCTCCCCCTTATAAGGATTATGTCCCCAGAATCTCGCTATATAAAAAAAAATTACACAAACAATTGAGGTTAATTCTTTTTCATATTTTCTTCCAATTCCCACGTTGCTTCTTCTGCATCGTGGTTCTTCCATATCACCTTCACGGAAGGTATAACTTTATTCTGCAGAACTTGTTCTTTCCTATCGACAATTTGAATCGGCATCTCTTCGTACGTTAAGTCCTTCTCGATATGAATAGGTTCATACTCGATTATATGTTTATAATCTGGCTTATAAGGACGCAATACCGATATATGAAATACATTGTGTATTCGTTCTAAGTCTGGAGGTAATGCTACCATATAAGCTACCTCACCTACCCATTTTAACACTTCAAAAGGTCCTATAAACCTCAGACTTAACTTTCCTTTCTTTCCAAAGCGTATCTTTCCTTTCCAGGGAGATACCTTTAGAAATACATAAAAGCCTACATCAAACTCCCTATTTTCTCGATGCGAATCTGTAAATTTCTTTTTTCTGTCTTGAGCTGCTATTAGACGCATCCATATCAATTTAACAATATCCGCTGTTTGCTGCACCAATTCAGGTCTTAGCATTCGGTGTTCTCCCACTTCATCCCAATACAATGGTGTTCTGCACTTCCTCCCATACAAAGCTTCGTAAAGCAACATACCTATGCTTGCATGATAACTATTGTTATATGCAAACTCTACTAATGGTAGATGATCATCCCAACTACTCTTAAAATCCATGATGCAAGATCTTAACATATCTTCTAATGTCTGAATTATCCTCTCACTCTGTCCATCGATTTATGGATGATATGCCGTACTCAACTTCAACTGCGTTCCCAACTACTCTTGTAGACTCCTCCAAAAGTTGTATGTGAATCGTGGATCACGAGCTGACACAATCGATACCGATGCTCCATGTCTAGAAATTATTTCCTTAACATAAAGTCTAGCTAACTGGTCTAAGTTATATTTAACCTTAACTGACAAAAAGTGAGCCAACTTTGTCAATCGGTCCACTATTACCCAAATCGCATCATACCCTTTCGATGTAGTCGGAAGTCCCACCACAAAGTCTATCGTGATATGCTCCCACTTCCACTCCGGAATCTCCAATGGCTGTAGTAAGCCACTTGGTCGTTGATGTTCGGCCTTAACTTTCTGGAAAGTCAAGCACCTACTCACATACTCTGCTATTTCTCTTTTCATGTTTGGCCACCAAAAACTCTATCGAAGGTCTTGATAAATCTTAGTACTACCAGGATGAATCAAAAACCTCGAACTATGAGCCTCTTGTTGTAACGGGACGAATTATTTGAGTTATGATTCTCAGGACAGAATCCTTTTTAAGAGGGGAAAGATGTGACAACCGAGATTTGGTAATTTAATTTTAATATTTATTGGATTGAATAAATAATTTTGATGAATTAATTATTAGATTAAATAACTAATTGATGAAATTGTGGTAAATTAATTTAATTATATATGTTATAATTATTAAATTAATGTGGAGAATTTTTATTATTCGAAGTATGTAATTATGTGAGCTTATTGTAATAAAAGAAATATTTAATAAGCCTAATAGTATTTTAATTAATTTAATAATTAATTAGAGATTTAATAATTTAACATAGTTAATAAATGAGAAATTTAATTATGTGACTATGTGAATTAAGGATAAATTATCATATGTTATTTGAATTAAATTAAACTAGATGTTTGATTTATTATTTAATTGGATGTGACATGATTTAAACTATATGATAAAAGTTTAATTAAATTAATTGAGTATAAGCCTTTTAAGGCTAGCCAAACATGGCCTTAGTGGGAGTTGAGGGCAATTAACCCATGACTGGGTAACTGACCACAACGCGTCAGTTCTTCTCCTTTATTATCATACGTCTTCTTCTTTTTCCTATTATCTGCTAAGTCTGGAAAAGCAGAGAGAGAGAGAGAGTTTGAGAATTCAGAGAGAGATTGAGAAATTGTTGAAGGAGAGTGTGAGTTGTGTGATTGAAGAATTTGAGAAGGGTTTCAATTCTACTCATCTACGCTTTGGGTAATCTCTTCTTCCCCAAAACTCAAATTTACGTTGTTCATACTTTCTATAAAAATATACTGTAAGTCTCTGTAATTGAAAAATAAATGACTTATGTGTTTATATATGATATATATATATAATCATAATATGTTTCATTATCATATATGTATGTTTTCATAACATTAATTTCATTCAAACATGTTATAAATCGACTTATGAAGTTACTGAGTATAAGTTTCATATGTATGGACCTTATGGGAATTTGTATGCTACAAATTATTATTTAATTTGAAATTTAATGGCAGATTATGTTATCACATGTTAAAACGAAGAAATCGAACTTCTAATGGATGGATTTGGTGTCATAGCGAATCCGTGGTGTTAATGTTTATGTTTTGTGTTGAAAACCTTCAAGAACATCAAGAACAGTGAAAATTGCATGTTTTAATTATGTAATTATGTGTTTTAATTGGTTAAAATAATTCTATAAATGTTGGGTAATGATTATGTACGAATTCTAACATGTGGGTATGTTTAATCTTGTGAATTCAATGACCATGTAATGTTAAATTCGCCTATTTCTGTGTTCTTCGCAAACTGGAGTTTGGTGTCGCATGCCAACTCTGTGCCTAATACTCATGCATGCAAGAATAACCATACCATAGCACCAGAGATACCCAAGTCATGTATATGTATCAAATATAAATACCAAGACCTAGTATAACAATGGCGTCATGCAGCCACCACTAGCGTAATGGTCCAGAAATGAGTTTTTAAAATGTTTAAGTCTAGCAATGTGTTGGTAACTTAATCTAATGAACATAAAAACTTGTTAAACATATAATGAGGTGTTAAAATAAATTCTTAGCATGTCTATAACACATGTACGTGTGAATTAAATGATTGAATGCATAGTTAGCTTATTGTTTATGAAGTGTTAATTGTGGCTATGAGTGTAGTAATTTGACTAAGTATAGTCATGAATTTGAGTTAGACAAAAAGAATGAACTTGTGATGATTAGTACATTATAATTGACTGTTATTGTGAACGTAAATGATATGTAGGATTTAAATCAAGGAACGAGTTTATTTAACGTGTAATCTACGCACGAGGCAAGTTTCCTAACCTTACTCGTTATCTTAATATGAGCTTATAAGTTGTCTCTTTACTTCGAGCAAATACTCGTTATTATTGATCAAGTCCATTTATTACATTAAAGTGTATTAATCTTTCAAAGTATGATTCTATTATACAATAATTATTCTATTTTATACCTTTTGAGATTGTTATTCAATTTTAAATTATTAGACACTGTTGAACTTTGTAGACTAGCGAACCCTTAATGATTCGACTAGTCCATAGTTGATGAGCGTTCTAAATTTCAAAACCCTTGATGAATTATCCAAACCAAATTCCCTTTGGTGCGTACTCTAATGTCAAACCTAGATGAACAACCTTGTATAGGGGATTACTTATGTGTTAGCGTTAAGATATTGTGCATAGTATGGTACTAAGGGTTGATCCCCCTAAGTACGAGAAGAAAAGTCCATAGTCTTACGACTGTTAAAGGTTTAAAGTATAAACACTTGACAACCTAGGACATGGTTCAAGGTCTTATGACCCTTAGAAGTTCTTTTGTTTCTTGTTATTCATCCTTGATTCAAAAGTTGAGTTTTATGTTTCAGAAGCCTTTGATTTATTTGCATGTTATTATTCATTTGTTATATTGTTATACTTGTGGGCAATCGTGCTCACTCTTGCGTAATAATAACATTACAATTAAAAACGAAAGATCAGACGAGGCTTCCACTAGTAAACTATTGATTCTGATGAAGAAGAGGAGGAAGAGGAGTTCCCACCGAACTCCATTGATGCTGAGATGTATGATGCACTTTATGATCGTAACATAGAGTTGCAACACACTGTTCAGGAACTGAGGGAGAGGACTGTTATGCAGCAGAGTACCATCGAGCAGAAGGATGGGGAAATTGTGACTCTTCACACACGTTTGGGAAACGTGGAGTGGGATTTGGGTCACGAGAAGGGTCAAACTGAGGAGAAGACCAAAGAAATAGAGAAGTTGAAGAAAGATCTGAAAGAGAGTTCAGAAAGACTGACATTAGCAAAGGAGGGCTGGGTAAGAGAGTCACGTCGTGCTGATCTTGTTGAAGAGGATTGTCATGCAAAGAAGGCTAAGCTTGGGGAGACGTACTCTACACTTCACAATGCAATGGATGCGGCCCATCATCGAGTTATGAAGTATCCAATCCAGTTTGAAGGTCTACCATCATATATGCTAGATCGCAGGACGATGTCTCGCATTATGGAAGAAGAACGTGGCAAGGCTATTCAAATACTTTAATAAGCGAAGATAGTATTAGTTTAATTATGTGAAAATTATCTGGTAGTTAAAGATGTAAATTCCGATGTATTTATAAACAAAGGAATATTTTAATGTTTTAAATCTTGTAGATTCTTTATCTCGGGATATTGGATTAAAATAGCAGTGATGCTATCTTATGATGTTAAAACTTTTGAATTGAATGAAAATGTTAGAGTTTATTTGAAACAATGTGTTAAGTGAATTATGATTAAATGTTTTAGTTAAGCCTTAAATGTTTAAGTGATTGAATAAAGACCTAATAAGTGTATATTCTTAACAGAAATATGCCGCCTAGAAGAAGACAAAACCACAAGAAGCTCAAGAAGAACCAATGAATAACAATAATGACGCCAATGCTAACCTTGTTCAGCAATTGGTGAACCTTTTAGCCGGAGCAAATAACAATCAACCACAAGCTCCACCAAACACCTCGTTCAAGGATTTCAAGGTGGTGGGACCGCCAGAGTTTAAGGGCTCCATAAACCCAATCAAAGCTCAGACCTGGGTTATGGAGATGGAGAAGGTGTTCGATGTCGCTAGAGTAAGGGAAGACCAGAAAACCGTGTATGCAACATTCATGCTGAAGTCTGAAGCCAGTTATTGGTGGCAGGCAAACAAAGTACGGGAAGGTGAAGGTGTAATAACCTGGGAGAGATTCAAAGAGATGTTCTTCGAGATGTACTTTCCGACCAACTCGCAGAATCAAATGGAAGTTCAGTTTCTAGAATTGAAATAGGGGAGTATGTCCGTAGCTGATTATGTGGCAAGATTCGACGAGTTAGCTAGGTTCGCCACATACCAAGTACATACTGATGAGAGGAAAGCAAGACTTTTTCAGTAGGGACTGAAGCCCTGGTTGTATAACAAGGTGTCAATGTTCCAATTGAACACTTTTGCTGGAGTGTTAGAGAAAGCCATACTACATTGAAGGTGGAAGCGATGCGCAGAACTAAGTATAATTAGGATCAGAAGAAGAAGAAAAGTGAGAATGAAGGAAATAACAAATCTGGCGTGAATAGCACGGGGGTAGCCATAATCAGAAGAGGAAATGGTCTGATAACTCGTCAGCTGGAAGTTAACAAGGAGGGCAGAAGAAGAAGATTAAAGCATGCCAACCTGCGAAAAAACTCATCTGGGAGTTTGCATGAAGGGAAAACGAGTGTGCTACAATTGTGGTCAGGAAGGTCACATAGCACCTAACTGTCCTAACCCAAAGAAGGGTGCCTGCTTCACTTGTGGCTCAAAGGATCATCCTGCAAGGGATTTTCCTAAGAAGGGATCTAGAGGGACGGGATTAGGAGGGAATAAAGGAAACAGCGGTGGAAGCACTCTGACTATCACAGGACCAACTGCAACCAATCGACCAACAGCCAGAACATTCAACATGATAGTACAGGATGCAGTGCAGTCTCGCGATGTGGTGTCAGGTATCATTCCGATCAATAAAGTTAATGCTTATATATTATTGGATTCGGGTACTACTTGTTTATTTATATCCGATGACTTTGCTAAGAACATAGAATTGTTTAAGGACGAGTTAGAATACCCCATGAGCATAGAAATTGTGAATAGAGAAATAATCCCTGTTAAGTACGTGGATAAGAACTATAGAGTGGATATTAAGGGTAATATCATGAACGTGGATCTTATCCCTATTCGACTTGGAGAATTCGATGTTATTTTGGGTATGGACTGGTTATCCATTTATGAGGCGGTAATTGACTGTCAGAAGAAGCGTATTACCCTTATGACTGTGTCAAAGGTTGTGTTTTATGGTAGCAAGTCGCCTAGACATGCGAAAGTTATCCGCGGCGATGATGATGCAGCCGAGGTTGTTAATGTAAAGGTCATGTGTAGGATATCTAGCTTACAAAGTCGATAGTCATAAAGAGAATCAAAATAGATGAGATACCAAGAGTGAGAGATTTTGCGGACGTATTTTCTGGATGATTTGCCGTGACTTCCTCCGGATAGTGCAAATTGAATTAAGTGATCGATTTGGCTCCGTGAACGGCTCCAATATCGAAGGCACCGCATCAAATGGCACCGTGAGAGATGAAAGAACCGATGGTCCAACTACAAGAATTACTGGACAAGAAGTATATCCAACCAAGCGTATCACCGTGGGGAGCGCCGATTTAATTCGTAAAGAAGAAGGATGTGACAATGCGGCTCTGATTGACTATTGAGAACTGAATAAGGTCACGATTAAGAATAGATATCCATTACCGTGAATCGACGACCTGTTCGATCAGTTAAAGGGAGCAAGATACTTTTCAAAGATTGATTTGAGGAGTGGTTATTATCAACTGAAGGTGAAACCAGAGGATGTACCGAAGATAGCGTTCAGAACACGATATGGTCACTACTAATTTTTGGTAATATCATTTGGTCTAACAAATGCTCCTGCAGCATTTATGGGCTTAATGAATGGAGTGTTCAAACCGTTTTTGGACAAATTCGTAGTGGTATTTTTAGATGATATTTTGGTATATTCAAAAACCAAGGAAGAACATGAAGAGCATTTGAGGATGACATTAGAGACATTGAGAAGGGAGAAGTTGTATGCCAAGTTTTTGAAATGTGAATTCTGGATTGAAAGAGTATAATTTCTTGGGCATGTGATCGATAGGGATGAAATTTCGGTGGATCCCTCCAAAGTTGAAGCTGTGATTAACTGGGACCAGCCGAAGACGCCGTCGGAAGTAAGAAGTTTTCTTGGATTGGCAGATTATTACAGAAGATTCATTCAGGATTTTTCCAAGATCGCAACTCCGTTGATGAATTTGACTAGAAAATCGATTAAATTTGTTTGGACGGAGAAGTGTGAGGAAAGCTTTCAAGAATTAAAGAAGAGGTTGAGTACAGCATCTGTGTTATCTCTTCCAGATGATACAGGAAATTTTGTGGTATATAGTGATGCATCGCATAAAGGACTTGGTTATGTGCTTATGCAGAATGGCAGAGTCATTGCGTATGCGTCATGACAACTAAAAGATTATGAGAAGGGGTATCCGACCCATGACTTGGAGTTAGCTGCAGTGGTGTTTGCTTTGAAAATCTGGAGGCACTATCTCTATGGGGAGAAGTGTGAAATATATACAGACCACAAGAGTTTGAAATCTATTTTTACACAGAAAGACTTGAATATGCGCCAAAGAAGGTGGTTGGAGTTAATTAAAGACTACGATTGTGAGATTCTATACCATCCGGGTAAGGCAAATGTGGTTGCCAACGCCTTAAGTAGAAATGGTCAGGAGAAACTGATGATGTTGACCAAACAGGGGGAGTTAATTTCAGCAATGGAAAAGCTAGAATTGGAAGTTAAGTGTCCTATAGAGATTGATGAGAAGCTATTTCAGATACAATCTGGTACAACTCTACTTGACAAGGTTAAGGAGGCTCAACTTCATGATGATGAATGTAAAACAGTGAAAAAAAAGATATCCGAAGGAACCGAATCAAGATTCAAGATGGATAAGGAAGGAATCTTGAGGTTTGAGAGTAGAATTTGGGTACCGCTAATACCAGAGATTAAGGAAGAAATTTTGAGCGAGGCTCATAACTCACGATATTCGATTCACCCGGGTAGTACCAAGATCTTCGACAACATTTCTAGTGGCCAAATTTGAAATGAGAGGTTGCAGAATGTGTTGCCAAGTGCTTGACATGTCAGAAAGTTAAAGCAGAACATCAGAGGCCGAGTGGGTTACTACAACCTTTAGAGATTCCAAAATGGAAATGGGAACATATTACGATGGATTTCATGGTTGGCCTACCGACAACTCAGAAAGGCTACGACGCAGTATGGGTTGTTGTTGACCGATTGACGAAATCCGCACACTTCCTTCCGATCAAAATCAGATTCAACTTAGATCAGTTGGCAAGGTTATATGTGAAAGAGATTGTTTCAAGGCACGGAGTTCCGGTGTCAATTGTTTCTGATAGAGATCCGCGCTTTACGTCGAACTTCTAGAAATGTCTACAAGAATGCATGGGTACACAATTGCGAATGAGCACGATATATCACCCTCAGACAGATGGATAGAGTGAAAGAATAATTCAGACATTGGAAGATATGTTAAGAGCTTGTATAATGGACTTTAAAGGAAATTGGGATGACCATCTATCGCTCATAGAGTTTGGCTACAACAACAGTTACCACACTAGTATTGAATGCCGCCTTATGAAGTGTTATACAGCAGAAAGTGCAAAACTCCGCTATACTGGGATGAAGTTGGCGAAAGACAATTACTAGGCCCGGAATTGGTAAAACAAACAACAAAAATAGTCAAAGTGATCCAAACAAGATTGACAGTAGCTCAAGATAGACAGAAGAAATACGCCGACCCACACCGTAAAAATGTTGAGTTTTAGCCGGGTAGATATGTTTTTTTAAAGGTCTCTCCCTGGAAGGGAAAGATCAGATTTGGAAAGAAAGGGAAATTAAATCCAAGATTCATTGGACCCTTTGAAGTTCTACGAAGGGTCGGAGAAGTTGCTTATGAGGTAGCCTTACCTCCAGCTCTAGAGAATGTCCACAACGTTTTTAATGTCTCAGTTCTACAACCCTATAAACCCAATTACAAGCATGTGATTGAATATGAACCCCTACATTTCGACAAAGACTTATCTTACGAAGAAATTCCAATTCAAATTGTCGACCGAAAAGAACAAGTTCTGAGAAATAAAGTCATACCTTCTGTTAAGGTAATTTGGAGGAACCACAACAAGAAGAAGCTACGTGGGAACTCAAGAGAATATGATGAAGAATTATCCTCATTTATTTACTTAACTTATGTGTGGCGATTCTGGGGATGTAATCTTTGTAAGGGGGGGAGAATGTAACGGGACGAATTGTTTGAGTTGTGATTCTGAGGACAGAATCCTTTTTAAGAGGGGAAAGATGTGACAACCAAGATTTTGTAATTTAATTTTAATATTTATTGGATTGAATAAATATTTTGATGAATTAATTATTAGATTAAATAATTAATTGATGAAATTATGGTAGATTAATTTAATTATATGTGTTATAATTATTAAATTAATGTGGAGAATTTTTATTATTCGAAGTATATAATTATGTGAGCTTATTGTAATAAAAGAATTATTTAATAAGCCTAATAGTATTTTAATTAATTTAATAATTAATTAGAGATTTAATAATTTGACATAGTTAATAAATGAGAAATTTAATTATGTGACTATGTGAATTAAGGATAAATTATCATATGTTATTTGAATTAAATTAAACTACATGTTTGATTTATTATTTAATTGGATGTGACATGATTTAAACTATATGATAAAAGTTTAATTAAATTAATTGAGTATAAGCCTTTTAAGGCTATCCAAACATGGCCTTAGTGGGAGTTGAGGGCAGTTAACCCATGACTGGGTAACTGACCACAACGCGTCAGTTCTTCTCCTTTATTATCATACGTCTTCTTCTTTTTCCTATTATCTGCAAAGTCTGGAAAAGCAGAGAGAGAGAGTTTGAGAATTCAGAGAGAGATTGAGAAATTGTTGAAGGAGAGTGTGGGTTGTGTGATTGAAGAATTTGAGAAGGGTTTCAATTCTACTCATCTACGCTTTGGGTGATCTCTTCTTCCCCAAAACTCAAATTTATGTTGTTCATACTTTCTATGAAAATATACTGTAAGTCTCTGTAATTGAAAAATAAATGACTTATGTGTTTATATATGATATATATATATATATATATATAATCATAATATGTTTCATTATCATATATGTATGTTTTCATAACATTAATTTCATTCAAACATGTTATAAATCGACTTATGAAGTTATTGAGTATAAGTTTCATATGTATGGACCTTATGGGAATTTTTATGATACAAATTATTGTTTAATTTGAAATTTAATGGTAAATTATGTATCACATGTTAAAACGAAGAAATCGAACTTCGAATGGATGGATTTGGTGTCATAGCGAATCTGTGGTGTTAATTTTTATGTTTTGTGTTGAAAACCTTCAAGAACATCAAGAACAGTGAAAATTGCATGTTTTAATTCTGTAATTATGTGTTTTAATTGGTTAAAATCATTCTATAAATATTGGGTAATGATTATATATGAATTCTAACATGTGGGTATGTTTAATCTGGTGAATTCAATGACCATGTAATGTTAAATTCGCCTATTTCTGTGTTCTTCGTGAACTGGAAATTCAGAAACTGGAGTTTCACATCGCGGCGCCAACTCCAGGCCTAAGACTCGCGCCGCAGCGCCAGATACCCAAGCCGCAGCGAGCGCCAAGACCTAGTATAACAGTGGCGCCGCAGCGCCACTTAGCAGAATGGTCCAGAAATGAGTTTTTAAAATGTTTAAGTCTAGCAATGTGTTGGTAACTTAATCTAATGAACAAAAAAACTTGTTAGACATATAATGAGGTGTTAAAATAAATTCTTAGCATGTCAATAACACATGTACGTGTGAATTGAATGATTGAATGCATAGTTAGCTTATTGTTCATGAAGTGTTAATTGTGGCTATAAGTGTAGTAATTTGACTAAGTATAGTCATGAATTCGAGTTAGACAAAAAGAACGAACTTGATATGATTAGTACGTTATAATTGACTGGTATTGTGAACGTAAATGATATGTAGGATTTAAATTAAGGAATGAGTTTAATTAACATGTAATCTACGCATGAGGCAAGTTTCCTAACCTTACTCGTTATCTTAATATGAGCTTATAAGTTGTCTCCTTACTTCGAGCAAATACTCGTTATTATTGATCAAGTCCATTTATTACATTAAAGTGTATTAATCTTTCAAAGTATGATTCTGTTATACAATAATTATTCTATTGTATACCTTTTGAGATTGCTATTCAATTTTAAATTATCAGGTACTGTTGAACTTTGTAGACTAGCGAACCCTTAATGATTCGACTAGTCCATAGTTGATGAGCGTTCTAAATTTCAGAACCCTTGATGAATTATCCAAACAAAACTTACTTTGGTGTGGACTCTAATGTCAAACTGAGATGAACAACCCTGTATAGGGGATTACTTATACGTTAGCGTTAAGATATTGTGCACAATATGGTACTAAGGGCTGATCCCCCTAAGTACGAGAAGAAGAGTCCATAGTCTTACGACTGTTAAAGGTTTCAAGTATAAACACTTGACAACCTAGGACATGGTTCAAGGTCTTATGACTCTCAGAAGTTCTTTTGTTTCTTGTTATTCATTCTTGATTCAAAAGCTGAGTTTTATGTTTCAGAAGCCTTTGATTTATTCGCATGTTATTATTCATTTGTTATATTGTTATACTTGTGGGCAATCATGCTCATTCTTGCGTAATAATAACATTACAGTT
This sequence comes from Panax ginseng, assembly GCA_020205605.1. Taxonomy (NCBI): domain Eukaryota; kingdom Viridiplantae; phylum Streptophyta; class Magnoliopsida; order Apiales; family Araliaceae; genus Panax; species Panax ginseng. The sequence continues at coordinate 99,167,690 of CM035128.1, read as the reverse complement.
AAGAACGAAAGATCGATTTGTAGCCTTCCACTAGTAAAAGGCAAGGGCAAGGTTAACAAATGAGGAAGATTTTTTGTTCTTATGTATTTATTTTCAGACTTGATGTTATTAAGACTTGTTATTGTTTATGATTCCGCACAGATGTTTAAGGTTAGAGTGACCTGGGATTGTATTTTTATGCAGTTGATGTAACCCCATGAGGGGATATTTATTTATTATTTCTATCTATTGCATGGTTTGCATTTATTTATGGGTAGATAGATAGATGATATTTGTACAGTGAACACCAAATCCTGTGGAAATGGAAGTACCGGATTTGGGGGTGTCACACTTGTAATACCTGCTCCTTTAATTCCGTCTCATTCGAAACCCAAATTCTTCCTTCAAATATTAATAATTCCTCCTTATCAAGATCAGATTCAGATATTTTTCATCTATAGTCATTTTTTTACCCTAATACACTCATCGGTTTTGAGTCACCTCCTCCTAACTCTCTCTACGATGGTAGATTTCATCTCCGTCATAAACAGTATTTGTCCTGCTTCACCCAAAAACTTCACTTCTAATTTCATCCTAGCCATCTCTGTTATTAACTCAGTTTGAGCCATTAACATAGACAACTTCTCCCGACCCTTCGTACTTAAGGTGTCGGCAACTACAATTGCTTTTCTAGGGTGATACAGGATTTCACAGTCGTAATCCTTTATCAAATCTAGCCATCTCCTTTGCCTCATATTCAATTCCTTCTGTGTGAAGATATATTTTAGACTCTTGTGGTCCGTGTATATCTCACATTTTTCTCCGTAAAGATAATGTCTCCATATTTTTAAGGCAAAAACTACTGCGGCAAGTTCCAGATCATGAGTAGGGTAAACTTTCTCATAATCGTTCAACTACCTTGATGCATACATAATGACCTTGTCATGCTGCATGAGCACGCAACCAAGTCCTCTATGCGAAGCATCGCTATAAACTACAAAATTTCCTATGTCATCGGGTAATGACAAAACAGGCGCTTCACTCAACCTCTTCTTCTGTTCTTGAAAATTGTCCTCACATTTATCAGTCCCCGCGTTTTTTACCGTCTTCCTTGTCAAGTTAGTCAACGGAGTAGCTATCTTCGAAAAATCTTGAATGAATCTTCGATAGTAACCCGCTAACCCTAGGAAACTCCGCACCTCAGTCGGCGTTTTTGGTTGTTCCCAATTCATCACGGCTTCTACCTTCGCTGGATCTACTGAAATCCCCACATGGTCAATAACATGACCTAAAAATTTCACCTTCTCTAACCAAAATTCACACTTAGTGAACTTCGCATACAACTTCTCCTTCCTTAGTGTCTCCAACACTAATCTTAGGTGTTCAGTATGATCTTCTGGCATCTTAGAATAGACTAGAATATCATTGATAAACACCACGACTATCTTGTCCAAATATTGTTTGAACACACTGTTCATCATATCCATAAATGTCGTTGGTGCATTAGTCAACCCAAATGACATCACCAGAAACTCGTAATGACCATAACGAGTCCTGAATGCCGTCTTTGGTACATCCTCCTTCCCAACCTTCAACTGGTGATACCCCGTCCTTAAATCTATTTTAGAAAAATACTTAGCCCCTTTCAACTAATCAAAAAAGATAATCGATCCTGGGCAATGGGTATTTATTCTTTATCATTAACTTGTTCAACTCTCTTTAGTCGATACAAAGTCTTAACGACCCGTCCTTCTTCTTGAAGAATAGTACCGGTGTTCCCCACGGCGAAACACTCGATTGAATGTACTTCCTGTCCAACAGTTCTTGTAATTGTACCATCAACTCCTTCATCACCACTGGCGCCATACGAAATAGTGCCCTGGAAACTGGTGCCACTCCTGGCAAAATGTCTATTACAAACTCGGTCTCCCTATCCGGTGGAAGACCCGGTAATTCACTTGGAAATACATCGGCGAATTCTATAACTATAGGTATTTGTTCCATGGTTTCTACCACTCTCTAGGTATCAACAACATGACACAGATAACCTACACATCCCTTCCTCAATAATTTCCTAGTTTGCGTCATGGTTAGACAACATGAACGTCCCGGCGATCTATTTTCGTAAAATACTACCCGGGGTTATTTTAACGTTCTAAGGTTTATACATTTCTTCTGACAATCTATAATTTCCCCATGGTTAACTAACCAATCCATTCCGAGAATTACGTTGAATTCACCTAACTTTATCGGTATCAAATCTACCGATAATTTATAACCCTGAATATATACGCAACAACTCCTATGAACATCTTTAACATGAATTATTTCTTTGTTTGTTACCTTAATGTTTAAAGGTATAGGCAACTTTTCGGGAAGTAATCCTAATCGTCTAGCAAAATCACATGCTATAAACGAACAAGTAGCACCCGAATCAAACAGCACGTAAACATTTATGTCGTTGATCAGAATAATACCTGCGACGACGTCCCCTGATGCAACTGCATCTTGGACTGTTATATTAAAGGTACGGCCCATCGGCCTACCCGGCTGCGCTGGACCACTAATAGATAACTTCCCGTTATTAGTGCCCCAATTCCCGTCCGTCCCCTTCTTTGGGCAATTATTTAACATGTAGTCAGTTGACCCACACACAAAGCATCCATGGTTCTTCTTCGGACTTGGACAGTTAGGCAAAATGTACCCTTCCTATCCAGTTGTATCATACGGCCTTCCCCTTGAGACAGACTCCTAAATGAGTCTTCCCACAGGTCTTGCAGGCCTCCATTCTCCTCTTCAGGTCTCCTAGCTTCACTCTGGTATTCCCAGAGATGAACACTTTCCTCTTCTATCCATCGCCACTCCCACTGGCTCCTTCTATCTTCACTCCCCCATCCACTTTCCCCTTATTCTTCTTATCCGTGTGGTATTGGCTCAGAGCCTCACTACCACCTTCGGCAATTATCGCCTTCTCTAAAATGGTCCCAAACGAAGTACTTTGGAACACAGGAATATGGTTATAGAGCCAGGGTTTCAAGCCCTTATCGAACCGTCGCGCCTTTCTAACCTCGGTGTCCACTTGGTGTGGAGCGAACCTCGCCAGTTCATTAAACTTGGCGGCATATTGGGGAACTGTCATGTCCCTTATTTCAATTCAAGAAACCGCATCTCCATCCTTCCCTGCATGCTCGTGGGAAAGTAGTTCTCGAAGAATATCTCCTTGAACCTCACCCACGTTAGATTCTCTATCCTGACCCTAGCCTGATTGGCTTCCCACCAAAAGTTGGCCTCTCCCTTCATCATCTAGGTTGCAAAGGCAACCTTCTGGGCCTCGTCGACATTTGCTATCACAAATACCTTCTCGATTTCTTTCACCCATGTCTGGGATTCGATAGGGTCCGTAGTTCCTTTGAACTCCGGCGGACCCACACTCTTAAAATCCTTAAAGGTAGTAGCTCGTGCTACTCCCGGATTTACGGGGATATTAGCCCCATTTCTATTAAATGCGGCTATTAAAAGATTAACAAACTCTTGCGTAGGGTTAACCAGACCTCCCTCCAGTTGATTTACATTAGCTCCTTGGTTTCGTTGTACTCTTCTCGGCGGCATTTTGCTAATACAATAAACAACACATTTCATTATTATTCTCTTCTTATTATTTAGTTATTGTTAAAGATTTAAACAATAACTTCAACATCCATTGCTCAGTATGTTCCATAAAAAGGCTCATATCCATTCATTCATTGTAGTATAATACGATATCATTTCATTACACAGCCTAAGCTGATTACATTACTTTCCCGCTATTGCTTTCCAAAATTTGGGATTTACAAAAGACTACCCTTTGTTATACAAAAGAGGGTTTTATGTCACTACTAGATACAAAATATTTACATATCTAAACAACTCTAGCTACTACTAGGTCACATCTGCCTTAAGGCATTATCGAAATCTACCTTGGCAAGACCGATAATAATATCACGGCTGATAGTATGCCGCGTCTGCCCTGCCTCTACAGGATAACCAACTACCTGCTGCTAGAAATCTGTATGAGAACTCCTATGAATATAGGACATTCTCCCTATCTTCTGCTGTTTGGTCTTTAGCTCCTCCTTGAGCTCAAAAACCTCATGTTTCAGCTCGTGGACTTTGTCTTTAGCAAAAATCCTCTCATCATACTCCTGTTCGCACATGGACTCCACGTCCGTCTAGTTCTCTATAATAGCCTGGAGCTCTGTCTTCAGCTCCTTAACCTCCTGACAGTAATGGATATTCTATCCAGCACTGGCATAAATAGTGACATCATTGACTCTCCAGGAGCCATCTCTGATGCTATTGCTATTGACATGAGGTCAGGATCCTCTGAGTCTACAGACTCAATGACAACTACTTCGAGCTCTGCCGCTATGGGATTCGATATAACCTCTATTTGGTTAACCGATTCTTCACTAACTATTTGTACATCTAAATGCATTCCATTTACTCCTGACATCTACACAAAATAATTAAGTTGATTAGTACACGTCAGTAGAATAATAAAAACACATAACATATACATAATGCATTTTTATAAGGTTATTTTCTTCTTTTACTTATTTGACTTCTCTTAAGGTTGTGACTTAAGGTTTTTTAATCCCCCCTTAAGTTTTATAACCTAATGCTCTAATACCAACCTGTGACGTCCTCAAATCTGGGTATCTTACAACCCGACAGATGGTGCTACACGGTACTACCATTCACACACACATTCAATTGAAAAGCCTCAATAGAACGAATATGTCTTCTATATATTCAAAATAATATTAACATTCCCCCAGGTTCTTTATAACCATTACATTTTTTCTTGTCATAATATCAAATATATTACAATCATTCACCTTATACTATTACATAAGTATTCTACGGGTTCGTCTTCGCATTGCCCTTATCCTTGCCCGAGCCTTCGGTCCGTTCGATCTTAGCTGTATTCATATGGTTCAAGCAAGAGTGAGCATGACTAGCTCAGTAAGTACAACAATTCTAATAAACAACATGCTTGAAACATAGGAATCGTATATCTTCAATAACTGAATAATAGTTATGAAGTACTATCAATAATTCAAAATAGCACTTCAAAATGTTATACAATAATAATATTCAGTAAAACATCAATTCCGGTCCAAGACCTTGAGCATTTCATAATTTCTTTTGAAAAGGACATCCCGGCACTAAGTCTGTAAGTCTGATATTTCTTACGAGCACGTCTAGGTGATCAGCCTATAGTACTCTATGTTGATCAACACTACATTTATTAAACGTATGTACGTTTAAGTTGTGGCAACCTCACGTGCCTGTCATTTAACGACAAAACATTTTTAGCATACTCAGTCTTCATTTGAAAACCACACCAATATAACTTGGTAAACATTGACCATGCTTTGATAGAAACATAATATAAGTCTAGCCGAAAAAATTGGCTTTAACTTCATCATACAATACTTCATGTTTTAAGGATACATGAATTACAAAGCTTGTCCAGATTGAACTGAAACAAGGGTTAGAATACTTGCCTTTAGTGTCTGCTACAGTTAATAACAAGTTCTCATTTAAGTCTTTAAGTCTCTATAGTAAATGATAACATCACATAACACATTAGTTCATGAATGAACATACATGGTTCCTAATGAATCTTACCCTTCTTCTCAATCTAAACATGACTTAGATTTATTATTATTGATTCCGGCTTTTCGTTACGTCATTCTTATCTTCACATTTCATTCATGTTCAATTCATTATCATTAACATTTAGTCATCATACCTTAAGTTTTAATCAATATCTTATCATGTTAAAGTTAATCTTTATTTCTTTGATAAATTGTTACCATTCTTTCTCTACTTGTAAACCTTCCTTACTATGCATCTTTTAAGTCTGGCGTTGTGGCGTAAGTCATCTTTGTACAAATCGCACTACAAATATGAGTTTCCGATGGTGATGAATGGTGGTCGAGTCCGTATTGCGGCCACATATAATACATTGGTCGCTACCACATGACTCTGCAGTGCCACCATTTGGCCTTGGGTTGGCGAACTCTGTGCCTCAGATAGCTTTGACAGATTATCAACTTTGCAAAATTCCCGGACGCATAACTTATTCGTTATAAGTCTGAATTGGCTCGTTCAAGAGCCTACGGTTCACAAATTACATACTCTACACGTTCATGTAAGAAATTTATCTATTTGACTTCGTTTGCTAAAAATTCACCTATTAGTTCATTTTTAACGAAAACGGTAAACGTTCGTGAACGTTCAACGCTCGTTTCTTCGTTTTAAGTCGGAATCCGGTCATTTTCGAGTTCACAACTCCATAATGCCAAATATGACTTGTATTTATCGAAAACCAACGTTTTCGAGTTCAAACACAAAATTTATGACGCCCCCAAAATAGGTATACATCACCCATCTTGGGTCGCCAGAAAATACACTATTGATAACTTCATTTATACAACTGTCGTGCAAAATACGACGACAAGTATACTGTGAGTTTTAATACAAATGATGTAACTCTCATGGTACCTCGACCACAACCTTACAATGGTACGTTACATAAAAGTACAGTCAAAAACTGTTTTAGAAATTAAAATCTTTGGGAAGTGCTCAAGGAAAACTTCGTACATAGGAGGCCATGAATCTAAGTTATGATAGATATCACATGTCCAGAGAATTATCCTTGGTTGACCCAATAGACCCCAAAGAAAAACGAGAAGATTACTATCATTTTCCTTCCAATTGTGAGTCTTCTCTTGACATATAACTAGCTCCACTGTCTCCAAGTGAAAATTATATTTCAAATAAACTCCAAGATCATATAAGTGGTGCTCGTAGATATACTCAAAGAAGCGGATGTGCACACGTACATCTTATGATAACACAAGGTTGTATGTCATTAGACATCTTGTATGATAGTGGCAAAACACCCTTCCAAAGTTAGGTTCACCTCACCCTATTCGGTTCACCAAAATTAAATATCAAATGCCGTATACAATAAGACACACTTATCTAAAGTTCTCAATAAAATTATTTCCATACTATTTAGGAGAACCTCAAAAGCTATAAACCACCGCTTTTATTCTCCTCCTTATCCACGCTTGACTCCAACACTCTTATTACCCGAAAGGAATTGTGAAGCAAAAAGGGTGAGCACAACTAGCCCAGTAAAGAATATCATGACTAAAGGTAATTAAATTATCAATAGCCTTCGTCAATAATAAACCAGAGATTTAGAACATATGGTAGATGATAAAACTTTTCAACCATAGTTGCAGCGGAACGAGCAATCCATTAAAAGAGTCTAATAGACCATCAGGTCCATTATCTTCTCCATGTTAAAAGTCCACCAATAATGTTTTATCCCCGTAACATCAATCAACAATTCATGTCCACAATTATATGAATAACTCATAATCATAATTGTGATTCTGAATTCCTTTTCGCACCTAGGATGAAGATAATTTACATCACCTATCTTCACCTGAAACATCAAAAATCATAGTTATACCAAATCATAATTCCTGCTCATAATCATACTAATACATTCATCTTTGAACTATGGCCAAAGATATACAACTGTATAACCAATAATCAACAGTTCATCTTTGCACTACATGCCAAAGATATACAACTGTAAAACCAATAATGCTGAGACTCAGCTTAATAGTATCACGACGAATTATCCATGCACTAGGGGCCAAGGATATTCGTGTTTTCCATTATGGTCATGATTATACCGAATAGTCCCTGGTCATAATCATACCAAGTCCATCTATGCACTACGGGCCAAAGATGACTTTTACCACATCATTTATAACATTACGGTCATGATTATACCGAATAATCCCTGATCATAATCATACCAAGTCCATCTATGCACTACAGGCCACAAATGACTTTCAACACAACACAAGCATGAGAATGATGACAATGATATAAGCATTAATCAAACAAAAACAAGGATAAATATTAAAGACTTTAAATTTATCCAAATATTATCAATCACTTAATAAACTTATAATCTAATATTATTAATATTATAATAATATTTTAATCACTTCTTAAACTTATAAATAATTTATTTCAATTGTTTACACTTTACCAAATAATGCATTTAATCATTCAAAAATGCCATACTCATAAGATTTCATCACCAATGATCAAATCCCTTATCAAAAATCTGCATATACCCTATATAGGATTTCCAAGCCATAAAATCCTATTTTCCAACTTTGTTACTTCACATAACATATTTAACTCATTTTACTCATAACTAGATTATTTTCATGAAAAATACCAAATCAGTCCCAAAAATATTTCTTTTCTGAGATTTAGCATAATATAGTCTCATATTGAACATATATTTTTCTCAGAATTTTTAAAATTCATTCCTTAAGAAATTAGCTACCTCAAGTTTAACTAAAGAAATTCCCAAATCTTGACAGGATCTTACACATGTTAACGTGATCTTTCAGTTTAAATTTCATGGTCATCGGAGTTATAGAACTCTGGTTATAGCGTTTTTCGTCGAAAAAACCTAAATATTGAAATAGTCATAACTTGCTCATTTTAAGTCGGAATGAGCTCATTTTTGGACAGGAGGTACTTTATACTATATATTTCCATGTCCCAAAAGGCCGGATGTTTTCTCACAAATTATGTGGTCAAAAATGCCCTTTTAAATTTCTGGACAGTAGTTTTTTCATATTTTGCAGTTTTTGACTCCTTTGCTAAAATTAGTCCACATGAAAATCTACAACACCTTTTCCAGTGATTCCACTTGGATAAGTTAGAAAACTCATAGATCTAATCAGAAAACTTGACCATACTCAAAAATTCAAATATAATAGGAGATATGGTCAATTGAATTTTATGTTTTATTTTCTCCAAAAATCTGATTTTCAACTCTTTGTGATTTCTAAGAAACTTACATGTTTTCACATAATAACCAACATAACTCACCATAACACTTACTAATACTACATATACCCATGATTTTCATCAGTCCAATGCTTTTATTATGACTTTCATCATAATCCACGTAAATAAATTATTTCCACAATTTAATAAGGAATGAATACAAAGGATCATTCACCATGCATGTGGTAATCCACGTAGACAGGTTATTCCAACAGAATAATAAAGAATGGAATAACTGAATAATTCACCATGCATGCGATAGATCTTACAGACAGGTTATTCTCAACATAATAATAAAGAATGGAACCAGGTCAGGCGTAATTCGCACCGATAGGATATTCCAACAAAATAATAAATAATGGAACCAGGTCATGCATAAACGCATGCATGTGATATATTACGACGTAATAATAAAGAATGGAATAATAGAAGAATTTCACCATGTAGGCAATACTTTGTATAGACAGGTTATTCCAATATAATAATAAGGAATGGAATAATAGAATAATTTCACCATGTATAGGGTAGTCCACAGATACAAAAGTTATTCCAATGTAATAATAAAGAATGGACTAACAGAAGTTCTCTTCATGAATACAAAAGATATAATACCCTTACGAGTACAACAAATAATATCCCTTACCTTAGAACAAACTGGATATAGGAGTAGTGAAGTAACAGAATACTTTTCTTCTTTCTCTCTATAGTTTCTCTCTCTAGAGTTTCAGTGAATTTGTAAGAAATAATGAAGGAATGAGCTTCTATTTATAGGAGAATGGACTGAATAGTAACTAATTCTTGAACGGTCCAGATTGATTTACTTTTAAACTACACGATCTAGATTGGTTTACTATAAAATATTCTAATAAAACAAAATCTTTTAAATAAAATATAATATATTTATTTATAATCTAATAAAACGAATAACTTTATAAAAGTATTACTTTTATATAAAAAGATTTTACTATGCAAACACTATGCATAATAAAATATAATAAATTCTAATTATTGTCTAAATAAAACAAATAACTTTATAAAAGTATTCTGCTTTATATAAAAGTTTTACTATGCAAAACACTATGCATAATAGAATATAATATATTCTATTCATAGTCTAATAAAACGAATAACTTTATAAAAGTATTCTGTTTTATATAAAAAGCTTTTCTATTTTATTACATTAATAATACTAATAAAACAAAACTTCATCATTATTATTATAATTCACACTATTAATCGACCAGGTCGTTCCCAAGAAAGAGGGGGCTTTCCAATAAGGATTTCTCCCTATTGGCGCGCAATTAGGTGACCAAACCTCTCCTTGGAAGAACTTCTAGACATCATTAATATTGTAAATAATAATATTAATAACTTTGTTATCTCATTTATTAATTTAATAATATAAAAAATATCGACAATAATTGAATAAAACTAAGTGACTTCTCACGTAAGCATTAATAATCAATACCGTGTGCTACTATGCAACCACGCGTATTTTACCACCAATTATTTTATGAAAACTTGCTTTGAAAAATTTTCAAATGTCACCCTTAACTTTAAACTTTTATCAATTTAACTGTTCACCAAAATAGAAAAATTGAATACTTTTATTTCATAAAATTTGGGATCTCACAAATTCGACTTCCATTCTGAGAATTTTACGAATTCGACGATTATCGTCCAATCGTGTGAATTCCGGCGAAACTTCATTACTAACGATTTGATCATTGTTCTAAATGGATTCTAACCATCATATGAACATTTCAAACTACTTATTACATCAACATATTTTCAAATTAGGTTTTGACTTATTCTTCATAAGTTCATGACTTAATAACTTATAAACTACTAATTTCCATTCCTTATGACTTATTATAGATTTAAGTCCTTTAATCAACATTCTCACATCTTATCAAATATACTAACTTCATATGGCAAACATATGACAAGTTCATCATAAGTTCATAACTTATTTAGGTTTATCTTACTTATTCATGACTTATTCTACTTTTAAGTCCATTCATTAATCAATTCTTACATGTTCTTAGCATACATGCTTATTAGAATACACTTCTCTTATCACCCTATAATGATAGAGATAGAAGATTATTAGATCATAAGATCATTACCTTTGATGACTAACTTCTTCTTCTTGGAAATCTAGCAAAGGATATTTTGACTTAAAAGTGCTTATTCTCTCTAACCAATAAGTTGCTTTGTATTGGAAGTTGGTGGTGTTTTGAACAAGTGATAAATGACTAGCAATCGCCTTCTATTTATAGGAAAGCCAAAGTGAGGGCATTATGGACATTAGAACATCCCACCTCCTTAACTAACCTCCTTACTATTCATAACTTATCAACTAAGTAAACTTGCTAACCACTCATCTTTCTTGCACACCACATAAAGTTCTTGGTCAACAAGTGTAACCCACATCAACCTTGGTTGCTCCATGGATCAAGCCTAACCCATTAGATCATTACATTGGGCTCAAGTTAATTAACTTAGCTTATTCATTTTGGGCTTGCATTAAGTTACTTTGGGCTTCATATAAACTAACACTTGGCTTAATCCTTGATACATCTTGGGCTTGTCCCTTAATTCTCATTGGACTTGTACTTCATACAATATCCACCATTCCATGCATTTTGTCTTTAATCCTTAACGTTCTTAATTTAAGTCCGCATACAAAATATTACGTTTTCCATACTTAGATAATTATTACATAATCCATCTCACCTTAATATTATAACGTTACGTATTTCTCGAAAGTTCAAGAATAATTCTCAAGCAAAAATCGATGAATAGTATTTTTTGGAAAATTTCTCGGAAAACTTTTATTTTCGTCTTGGAAATTCAAACACTTTAATTCCTTCACGTAGTTAAAATACTACGATGTTCCGACGTTTTTAGGTTATAGAACGACATTCATCTTACTAACACATAATAATAATAAATAATAATATTTTATTCATTATTAAAAGTATTTACAAAAGGTTCGATTTCCTGGGGCATTACATTTATCATATCCATGCCATTACACCGTATGAATATGATAAAGAGGGAAACTGTAGACACTCGAATGTTTGAATTCCTGTTACTAACCCTACACGAGGGCAAAATCGTCTTCCAGAGATGACTCTGGAAGTCAAATCAATTTTAACTCCGGAGACAACCCCGAGAGATCCAATTTTCAATCTCTGAGACAACCCCGAGATACTCAGTTTCAATCCCGGAGACAACCCTAGGTGATTCAGTTCCAACCTTGGAGATAACCTCGAGGGATGCAGTTCCAGTTCTGAAGACAACCCCGAAAAAGTTAGTTCCAATCCTTGAGACAACCCCTGGAGATTCAGTTCCAACCTTAGAGATAACCCCGAGGGACGCAATCCAAGTTCCGGAGATAACCCCAAAAAAGTCAGTTCTAAACCCCGGAGACAACCCCGAGATACTCAGTTCTAACCCCGGAGATAACCTCGAGAGATCAAGCACACCTCAGAGATAACCCTGAGGACATTCAAAGATCACAAGATCCCAATCTCAGAGATAACCTTGAGCAATAACTGTTACATTTGCGCAAAGCCGAAGATAACCCTGGTTAGGGGCAAAATCATCATGTTGCAACCTTGATACTACATTCACATCGTCTCAACATCATTTAATTCAACACTGCATACAAGGTGTCCCACAAGAACCATAGCTCAAATCCCGAGTAACTACTACACAAGACAACAGACCAGATAGAATTTGAAGACTTACAGATCTGGTCATGGACCCATTTTCCTGGCTTCGTACAACCTCTAATCCCATGTTATTGTGTAGCTCTCGACAATAACATTCTAAAAAGGTACAACACGCCTTTATCCGATGCCCGGATTGAATGTTATGAAGGTTCGAGCGGACAGCTCGTTGCCCAAGTGCATGTACTTTGAGACGACGGGACCCGCAGAGCTCGGGCAACCTCGGGCAGCCACAAGTAGACCCGCGGCTGCCGGGGTTAACCCACGGCTCCTTGGTTTGTAAATAAGAGCTCTTGGGAGCTCATTTAAAAAAAGGAGAAAATAAGAGAAAACTTTGTCCATTTCAGTCTGTAAACACTTCTAGAGTGCTTTAAACTAAGTGATTCTTCTTTTTAAACACTTGTAAGCTCATGTTTAGCCACATACTGAAATTTAATCGATGGAAACCAAGTTTTCAGGCATCTAAAGCTATCTAAAGTCTTCTTGGCAGCCCACTGTAAGATATTTCAAATTTTTAAGCTTTTTATTACTTCTATATATTTATATCTACTAATGTTGAGAGTCGTGTTGTGTGGGTATGCCCAGATCGTCGATTTATGACTTTTTATTGCTTATATATATATATATATATATATATATATATATATATATATATATATTTACATTTATGTTAGGCCTGGAGTTTACTTCGTGGCCATCCGACATAAATGTAAATATATATATGTAGTAAAAGGCCACAAAGTGATCTCCAGGCTGAAAGATTAAATATCTACATTATGAAAGCGAGTAAACCATATATTTATATAAAAGCGGTAAATATATATATATATATATATATATATATATATATATATATATATATATATGCTGGCTAGATTTGCCTAAATCGCTATTTCTCACTTTTAACCTATTTCATGGTGACTAAACTGGGCCGTTGAAGCTAGAATGATTTAGATTTGCTCAAATCTAGTTCTTTTTCTAGATTTTGCACATATTGCATTCTCATGTGAGCCTAGGAATCATGTGATCACATATTCACTCTCTAAATCTAGATTCGGTTCCTGTGATGGACATTTTCAGCTTTCTAGCCGACTTTTGTAAATTATCTACGGTGTCTGAATATACTTAGATGGCTCTCATGCTCACAAGGAGTTCGGCACTGCTATGTATCTTATTTTCTCAAAGATGCCTCACATCTCGAAAATAAAAGCAATCAAGTCGAACACATAATAAAATGGAAGTATTAAAGGTCTTAATTACTATTGAGCACAAGGGTTTAAAAAACTTATTTTACAAAACATAACTGCTATATCTTGTTAAAATTAAACTTTTATACAAAAGTCAAACCTTTTGTATATAGGTGCAAACGAGGCATAACACTACTTCCAAACAACTGCACATAGACCTAATTCACACACACACATTCATAGATAAAAGTTTAAAGAAAAGTGATGGTAACCGTATTATCACAGACGTCGGGGGGTGCCTAATACCTTTCCTCCGCTTAATCAAGCCCCCGGACCCTAACCAATTTCGGTTTTGCAGACTAGTTAAACATTGTCACATCATTAGGTCTTGTGCAAACCTTTTCTCGGTTGAGTTGGTGCAACCATTTAAAAATAACCAACTAGCAATTCTCACAGTCAAATCGTTGACATATACATGTCGGACTTTTTCAAACTTATTTTTTCAAACAAATCTCACCTAAAATGAGAACACCAAAAAATAAGAACAGAAAGGGACAAATAAAAATCTCGACGTCGACATTGATGATTAGTTAGTTTTCGGGTATTTTTATATATTTTTATGTGTTTTTATGCTTTTGTGTAGGAAAAGGGAAAATAGAACAAGGATATAGAAATAGAAGCAAAATTGGATGAATTATATCGAATTGAATTAAAACGATCATAAGCTAAGTGGACTATGGTTCGGAGATTGACTTATAGAGCTTCAGTTGAGTTTTGGATGGTGTTAGAGTTTCAGAAGGAGAAAATGGCCTTCTTGAAGTTGGAGAGGACTTCTCAAATTTCCAGAAAAGGTGTGGTTTGCAAAAATTTGAGTTCGTTTGGACCACCAAATAGTGTGTCAAAGTAGTTGATGCGAACCTTACCTAGATTGGATTCATGTTTGGACCAGTACCTTCAAAGGGGTCATAACTTGATGTGAAAAGAAAAGGAAATGGGAGAAAAATAGTTACATGATAGTCAATTTGAAGTTGAAAAAGTGTCGCGGCTCTAGGATATTCGTTAGTTCAACATCCGTTGGTAAAAAGGTCATAACCTTTGATTCGAGAAGAGTTACGAGATGTGCCACCCGTCAAAACGAAGCTCGCGAATAAATCTATAGGCATTGATAGAAATTATATCACCAAGGCGCTGCTATAGAGAGTCACGATGCTAAGAAGGAGAATTACGGTGCTGGTTCGTGTGCAGAGCTATAATTAACTTGGGACTTGCCATATTGATTCTTAATTGGATTAAATTTCTACCAAGCTATATAGAGGCTATAAATACACATCAAAAGGCTGATGAAAAGGGAGAGTAACATCTAACATCACATAACAAAAGCTAAGGTTTGGAGATCAGATTTTCAAGAAGTGAAAAGGATAACACGAGAAAGCAAGACTTCGAGGTTGAGATGGAGAACGAGATTGTATTACACAGATTTTGTTTACATATCTCTTCATATTGTTTTTGTAATCTTAAAGATGTTATTTGATTTAATGAAACTGTTTTCTTTCCTCGCCATGAACTAAATTTATAGTAGGATTGCAATTGAACTCAATGCATAGTTTAATTTGATTTATTCTTGTTTTGATTATCGTTAATCATATTTAAATCATTTATCATATTTTTTTGTTTCATGAATAATTGTCTAACTAGTAATTATATTTAATAACCTATACAATATTGGAAAATGGAATATAAGGTTAAATCAAAATATCATAACATGCGTTAGTTTATTCTTTTTAAGATTGAATAACTAATTTGTGTATAGATAGTAATATGCATATATATCACATGTAACTTTCATGAGAATTTGATCTTAATGAATATAATCTTAATTATTTCACATAGGAATATAGTGATCTAATTGAAAAGATATTTTTATTAAACTATCTAAGATGTTTTATAAATAGTTTTAATTATCGATTAACGATTTGTTATAATTGATTAATTGAAAAGAGAGTAAAAATATTTGGATGAGGGTTAGCCGTAAGTCCTCCTGCTTTGGCTCGTGGGGGCCACTTCACCGGGTTTTCGTGTCAGCCACATTGATTTTTTGTGTTGTACGCTAAAACGTTCACAACTTTCAATTCTGAAATAGTTGGGAGATGTGTCATACCATTCTGAAAAGCTCTTTCCGAGAGCTAAGCAATGACATAGAGTTTGACCAATTCCGAATTCAGAAAGTCAAAGCAAAAGGCAAAAAACATCTTTCCAAATATGTCGGCTAGTCAATCGTCTTGTCTTGAGTAGTCTGCTGCTTGGGAATCGTCGTGATAACTTTATATACTTGTTCTCAGCCTCACGATCTTTGCTCGAATATCTTAGCATTGGGTGAAATAATGCTCTCGCCTTCTTGCTATGGTTAGAGAAAGAAATATAAAATTTCGAGTGTCTACTATCTATAATCTATTATTTAGTTTTTATATTTTCTTATTTTATCCTTTAACTTTTATACTAAGTTTAGATGTATAAGATACAAAAATAATTACCCTTTACAAAATGCTTAAAATATACTATTTAAATTCAAGATGTTATATAAAGACTATTTAATCTCAAAAGTGTTCAAGTAAATTCCACTCCTTTTTTAAAAAATAAAATTACGAATCATTATGGACTTAAAACCGGTCCTGAAATTAAAATCTTGTTTCTCTTTATAATAATTTTTCTCATTTCGAGTAAACAGATATATTTAAGACATTTTTATGAGACGTAATATTTTTTTTAAAAAAAAATTATCCTCACATTAAATACACTTACATTAATGAAGAGGCTTCTCCATCACTCATTGATATCACTTCCATGTAATTAAGTCACAAAATTTATTTTTCTTTAACTACTTCAAATTTAGAAATGTTAGTACTATTTTGTACTCTATTATTTAAGTTTATGATCTTCCTAAATTATCTAACTATTCAAAATATTTTATTATTAGATCATGATATTTAATTACCAAATACATTATTATTGTATACTCTTTCATATATATGACGCAACCTAATTCTTATTACATCCTTAAATATGAAAAATTAAAAATTATTTATTTTTTAAAAAACTAAAAAATATTACATAATTAATTATTTTCAATATAAAAAATTATTTCTTAAAAGATGTCTAAAGTACACAATTTAAATTTAAATGTTACATAAAGACTATTTAACCTTTAAGATTACTTAAATAGGGTTGACTCCTTTAAAAAAATTATACATTTACAGGGGTCCATTATAAAATTAGAAATTAAAAAATAATATATATTAAAATATTTAAGTTAATTTTTTGATTGTTAATTATATAAATAAGTATTACTCATAATTTTTTAAAGATATATTTAATAAATAGGGTTATAGTTTGTATAATTTATATCAATCCCAAGTGTATTAATGCACTATGCCATTTTTTTTTAATTTATATGAAAGGTTTATTCAAAACATTTATTACGACTCCCGCATTAATTACAAGAACCCATCCAACTGAAAACGCACTTTGAATTTTAAGTTCGCCAAATCCCCTTCCCTCAACTTTCTTATTCCTCGAACACATGGCGATTCGAGAGAGAGGAGAGAAAAACAGAGTGAAGAAAAGACAGAAAAATTGCTTAACTAAGCACAACAATGGCGACGCACTCTTCTATCGTCATCAATTTGTCTTATCCTCCCCAAACCGTAAACCACATTCAATTACTCCTCTATTCATATATTTAAGATCTATACTCACTCACACACAAATCTCACTCATTTTCTAGGGTTTTCTTTCGTGCGATTGAAGAGAAAATTCATCGCTTTTTTATCCAAATCAAGAAGTTTTTCTCGATTCTCTCCTTATATATATATATATATAGATGTTTGATTGGAATTGAATTTGTAGGGTTCTATGGCGAGGAGAGTCGAAAGGAACCTATGATCAACAACCAAGTTCGATTTTTTAATCAATAAGCAAATCCTTGATCGCATTTGAGATTTAGAACTACAAGTAACTCTCTATTTCTCTCTCTGGATTGAAGTTGTATTATCAAGAGGAACACCCTTAAAATTAAATTAAAAAGCTAAAATTATTTTTTCTTTTCAAGAATGGAGATATGCAAATAATCGTGTTTTATTTCATATTTACCACAAAATTTAACTAGTTGTTAATTTAATAGGTGCGGCCTAGAAATTATGATGACAGATTGAGAATATTGTGTTATTTTATACTATTATCACTCTTTCTTGTGGAACCAAAAAATTCAAATAAAACTCTTTTATTGTGAGACGAGGGAAGACTTGTGTATATGTGCCCTGCATCGAAAACTTGGTATATTTTTGTTTTATAGACTCTTATTTCATGTATGTGTATATATTCATGTTATTTTCCTTCCTTTTAATATTATTGCTTGTAGGGCTTAGTGGATGGTCATAGCCTCTTAGTGGGTTGACACGAGCTTGGCATGCGGGGCCTTGAGATAGCATGCCAAGCCAAGTCTTGGCACTCATTTGTGGGGCAAGGCATGTCTCATGCGGCGATGTGTGGCACTATCTGGCGGCGAGAAAGGGCGCTACCGTCACTTTATGGTTGTAAAACGACCTTGACACTTAGTCATTTAAGGCAATGAAAGCGCGTTGTGCAAAGAAGGCGACACTAGGCAGCAAGTTGGGTCATTGTGCAGCAAATGGGCTCTGTTAGAAAACTAGCAAATCTACAAGGTTTGCATTATGCTTCCTCGGACAGGTCTGATGTCTAGGGCTGACATGTTTGGAAATTTTCATAAGTGCTACTATAGGGGGGGTGCTCCGTGAAGGTCACCCGGGACCATGGGCAGGTGTCATGGGCGTTGAGTGCTGGACGTTGCGACATTGTTGGGCTCCCCTACAACAATGTCTAACATCGGATTGGGAAGCTTGGATCGAATTAAAGACTTGTTAATGGGCTGGGCATGAACAAGCAAGAACGTTGCTGAGTGTGGCATCGGTTGGGCATGGCATAGGTGTGCGCCTAGCATGTCAAGGCATGACATGGGAAGAGCCTAGCATGCAACAAAGTAAATGCATGTGGACAGACGTACGGGCTGGACGTGCACAACAAACTTGGACAGCACCTTGGGCAAATGTTGGGCTAGTTGGAAATTCGTGGACCAAATGGACAGCTTGATTGGGCAACATGATTGGGCAACTTTATGGGCAGAGACGTCAACAATGTGGGCTGACACACTAGTGAGTGAAGGACATCAAAAGGGTGGTACACATCGTGGGCGCTTAAGGATCGGATGATCGAGCAAGCCAACTGACAGGAAGTTATAGGCAGTTGTTGGCAGTCAACCTCCATGCACATGACTGACATGTCTCCAACCAGTTGCACATCATGGGGTGCCCAACACCTGTTGGTGGGCGGTTGATGAGTAGTTCCACATCATGGGGCGCACACAACTGCTAGAGAGCAGTTGAGGAGCAGTTCATGGGCAGTTTGCACATCATAGGACGCACACCTCTGCTAGTGGGCAGTTGGCAGGCAGTTGCTGATTCAAAATGTTGGTTTCCTATTGGTTCTAAATGACCTAGCAGTTGGGGGTGTCAACTGCAGCCTAATATGTATAAATATGTGTAGCCAAGGGCTCAGCAGGTATGTGAGATCACTGAACAAGTGTAGCCTGCGAGCCCTAGTCATATATTATATTCCTTGTTATTGAGTGATCAATAAAAGGTTGGGACGTTGTCCTGTAAACATTGTGTATGCTTGTGTCTGTGGCTTGTATAAACAGACTGTGCTTGTCTGACTAACAGGTTGCTGACTAGTTGGGCGAACCAGTGCATCACAAGGAGGACAAAGACGCGAAAAATTTAGTGTCAGATTGTGCAACCTGTGACAATTGGTATCAGAGCTTCGTTGGAGAACGATGGCAAACAATACTATTCAGATCAATGAACTGCAAGAGAAGTTGTAGGCGTTGGAAACTTATGTGGGCACACGGTTGGTGGGCGAAGAAGGTTTGTTGGTGGACCAGTTCAGAGCATCACATTCTCTACTAGAGAATCTTTATGCTGAAGTTGCTGAGCATGTCGTGGAGTTCAACAAGAAGTTGGAAGACATGTCTCTTGACGTGTTGGCTTTCACGAATCGGACCTTAGAAGTTTCTGAGCGATTCGAAAGAATGGCTGAAGACATAGCACTGGTCAAACATGCTATAGCTGGTGGTTCAGCGAGCGGAGATGGACACCACCAGAAGTTGCGAGTCCTTGAACCCAAATCCTTTGGGGGCAGTCGAAATGCCAAGGAATTGGAAAATTTCTTGTGGGAAAAGGAGCAATACTTCATGGCTGCCCACATCCTAGACCGAGAAAAGGTCACAATTACAAGCATGTACCTGACGGAAGATGCAAAGCTTTGGTGGCGAACTCGGACTTAGGATGATATGAGTGCGAGCAGGCCAAAGATTAAGACATGGGAAGTTCTCAAGAAGGAATTGAAGGATCAGTTCCTACCTCTTAATACTTCGTGGCTGGCAAGAGATACTTTGAAGCACTTGAAACAGACAGGATCTGTTCGGAAGTATGTGAAGGAGTTCAGTTCTTTGATGTTGGACATCAAGAACATGTCTGAGGAAGACAAATTTTTCAATTTCATGTAGGGTTTACAATAGTGGGCGCACACTGAATTACGTAGACAAGGTGTCAAAGACACGCCTTACAAAGAATTGCGTATGGGTGATAGTCTAGTAGACTATAAGTACTCTGGTCCCAATGTTGCTGATGGCAAGAAGAAGCAGATGGGTAAGAAAGAGAAGGGTGGTTCCAAAGATGGCAAGAAGGACAAAAAGGTCAAGAAAGGTGGTGACAAGCGGTCCAAGCCTAAAATCGATGGATGACCCAAGGACAACAAGAGCAAAGGTTGCTTCATATGTGGAGGTCCCCATCGGATGAGAGAATGCCCAAAGAAAGAGAAGGTGTATGCCCTAGTTGCGAATGACTCGAATGAAGGAACATCAGATGGTCCAAGAATGAGCCCATTGGAATTGTTGGGTACTTTGCAGACCTAAAAGGCAAAGACACCCACTCCACGTGGACTGATGTATGTGTCAGTGGTTGTGAATGTCCAGGAAGTGTTGGCTATAGTAGACACGGGTGCTACCAACAACTTTGTTGCAGAAAGGGAGGAGGACAAACTGAAGTTGGACTTACAGGAGAATGCAAGTAAAATCAAGGTAGAGAATTCGAGGCCGGACCAATTAAATGGCACAAAGAAGGGCGATTTAAAGGTTAGGCCGTCTGGCGACAAAGAAAGGGCGCTGGGCGTACATGGTTGGTAAACGACCTTGACACTTAGTCATTTGAGGCAATGAGCAGCGTTGTGCAGCAGTGGGCGACACTAGGCAACAAGTTGGATCATTGTGCAACAAATGGGCTATGTCAGAAAACTAACAAATCTACATGGTTTGCATTATGCTTCCTCAGACAGGTCTGATGTCTTGTGCTGGCAGTTTGGAAATTTTCATAATTGCTATTATAGGGGGGGTGCTCCGTGAAGGTCATCCGGGACCATGGGCAAGTGCCATGGGCATTGAGTGTTGGACGTTGGGAAATTGTTGGGCTCCCCTACAACAATGTCTAACATCGGATTGGGAAGCTTGGATCGAATCAAAGACTTATTCATGGGCTGGGCATGAACTTTGCTGAGCGTGGCATCGGTTGGGCATGGCATAGGAGTGCGCTTAGCATGTCAAGGCATGGCATGGGCAGAACCCAGCATGCAACAAGGAAAATGCATGTGGACAGATGTATAATTTGGATGTGCACAGCAAACTTGGACAGCACCTTGGGCAAGTGTTGGGCTAGTTAGAAATTCATGGACCAAATGGACAGCTTGATTGGGCAACTTTGTGGGCTGAGACATCAACAATGTGGGCTGACACACTAGTGAGTGAAGGACATCAAAAGGGTGGGCTGACACTATGGGCAGTTAAGGACTGGATGACTGGAGCAAGCCAACTGACACGAAGTTATAGGCAGTTGCTGGCAGTCAACCTCCATGCACATGACTGGCATGTCTCCAGCCAGTTGCACATCATGGGGCGCCCAACACCTACTGGTGGGCGGTTGATGAGTAGTTTCACATCATGGGGCGCACACAACTACTAGAGAGCAGTTGAGGAGCAGTTCATGGGCAGTTTGCACATCATGGGACGCACACCTCTGCTAGTGGGTAGTTGGCGTGCGATTCTTCGATGCAAAATGCTTTGGTTTTCCTATTGGTTCGAATGACCTAGCGATTTAAAATTGTCAACTGCAGCCTAATGTGTATAAATATATGTAGCCAAGGGCTCAACAGGTATATGAGATCACTGAACAAGTGTAGCCTGTGAGCCCTCGTCATATATTGTATTCCTTTTTATTGAGTGAGCAATAAAAGGTTGGGACGTTGTCTTGTAAACACTGTGTATGCTTGTGTGCGTGGCTTGTATAACCGTGATCGTGCTTGTGGTGATCGACAAAGTTCTTTGTTGGTTAGGCAAACCAAAGGCATCACAAGGAGGACAAAGACGCGAAAAATTTAGTGTCAGAATGTGCACCCTGTGACAATGGCCATCTCCGCCTTTGTCATTCACTAAAGGAGGATAGTGGTCCGCTCTTCTTCGTGAGATTGCTTCCATCCTTCTGCAATGATGCTTGCGTTGTCATAATAAAAATGGTTGCAGTGGTGTATGTTTCTATCTCCAAATGGATACATGATGTTTTCATTTATTTTCTTTTTAGTATTTAGTTTATGACCCCTTTTTTTTGGTTTTATTAATGTTTCTAGGTATCAAACTGTTGTGAACTTCAAAGATTTGTTTGAGTTTTGTGTCAAACTTGAAGGAAGTGCTGCAAAGTAATATAGTTAACTTTCTACTTGAGCCTTTTTTCTTGTGTGAGCAGATTTTCCTAATCATGATGGATCGTAAAGATTTATTGCACAAACACACACACACACACACACACACACACACACACACACACACACACATATATATATACTCCCTCTCTATCCAAGTTTCTGAGGCTACATTTTTTGGTCATTTGAGACACTTTCATTATCATGATTTTAATTTGTCTTTAAAAACACAATTATGTAATGGTTTCTATATTTTTAATATAGTTGAAGATATATAAATTCTTTAAATATTTTGAGAATTTAAAAACATGTAACGCATATGATGTACAAAAGTAGTGTTAAACATGAATTTCACCATGTTGCACGCATCCAAAAAACTGCGGCTACATAAACTCTATCAGAAGGGGTATAATGTATAATATACTATGTGTGTGTTCATTGGTATATCTCCGTCTCAATTGATGTCCTCAATAATTGAGTTTAAAATAGAGATTTATTATAACAAATATTAGAAGTACAAGCAGAGATTACTCTTATCACAGATATCTAGTCTAAAGACTCGAACCTATTAAAGTTGTTTGAAATTAATCAAGTTAATAATGAAGAAGTGAATAATTTCTAATCAAATGCTATTTCGAGATAAATGAGGAACATACCTATTTTATCTGTCATTTTAGTCTCTTACATAATTGAGTAAATGGAATGTTTATCTCTTTATTACTTGTGTGGTGTGTAAGTTTGATGTTTGGATGTTGTAGTATTGGTGCTTTTCGGGTGAGCAAAGCATGTTCAAATCTTTGTCCGCCAATGACAAGAGATCCAAAATGGGTGAGTACTCTATTCCTCTCAAAGAACCAAATCATTTTTAGTGCATGCTCCATATTTTTATAACTTATATTTTTCTAAAATTTAAAGTTCATTATGTTTCATTTATATAATATTTAAAGAATTCCTTCTATCGTTAATGTAAAACATTCATATCTAAGATTTTAGTTTCCAAAATTATCAACATCTTGAATTTCATTTAGATTAAGATTTCACTTTTTTGGGGAAACTAAATGTTTAACTATAAGCGAAAATGGTCCAGAAAGGAGTTAAAAGCGAGGACTTGCAAGAAACCTGCTTTAATGAATTAAAGAACTATGATGTTTTAAAGTGACCTGCATAGTTCGTGGCATAGCCAGTTAAGGAGGATTAACTAACGAACAATCTTGCATTAAGGCTCACTAGGAGAGTGAAAATCCCAAATTGAATCATCTTTATCCTCCGATTGAGCTCTCAACCTAGTACGATATTTACATAAGGGACCATAAATTACAATACCCCAAAATTTAAGATATGGAATGTATGGTCCCAATTGCTAATTGTATTTGTACTGTATCATGTTATTTAATGTTCTAGTGATGTCCCAAATTGAAAACTAAAACCCTAGAGAAAAATGGAGGATACATGTATGATATGGTACATGGGAATCATCATAATTGAATGTTGTCAACTCACAAACTATTATTGAATTATAAATATGAATTTGCCTTTGCTTTTTTAATGCAAGTGAAAGGAGGTAAAGAGAGAGACGACTTAGGGCTTTGAGGCATGCTAACTTATTTATATTCAAGCATGTTAAAATCTCATTAGGTCAATATGTAAGACATTTATTAAGGGGTGGGTTAGGCCCACTAAAGTCTACTTATTTGCATTAGTTGCACAATTTTCAACTAATTGCACATTAGTTACTAATACGTTACCCCAATATGGCTTGTGAAAGCTAAAAGATAATGTTGAGAAATCAATGAGCCAGTGATTACCATTGATCATGCATCTAGAATGATCCTAACTCAACTAATTACTTCAATAGTCATGATTCCAGAATCCTTCTAGAATCCTCTCTACGACAATTTCACACATCCCAATATCTGCAACT
The DNA here is from genome assembly GCA_020205605.1 of Panax ginseng. Taxonomy (NCBI): domain Eukaryota; kingdom Viridiplantae; phylum Streptophyta; class Magnoliopsida; order Apiales; family Araliaceae; genus Panax; species Panax ginseng. The sequence continues at coordinate 99,143,040 of CM035128.1, read as the reverse complement.
TGCCCATAGTTAAAGTGCAAATTCAGCAATGACCAAGAAAATTGCAAATGAGCAACAAAGCTACCAGGCCATGATTAAGAAGGGACGAAATTGTGTGTAATCATATGACAAAATGTGTCTAATCATAGTCCTTAAATGCAAAAGGTGCACCATGGCACAATGGTCTCCCTTGGCGTAGGCGCAAAGCGAGGCTCACATCCTCACAATACAATATATATATATATATATATATATATATATATATATATATATATATCTGATGAGGATCAAGAACATTCTCCTAAATAGCATTCGCTTAAATAGCATTCTTTTATCAAAAGCGACGTAGTTTTGGAGGACGCGGTGACATTTTTGTAAATACGCTGTGGCATTGTATTTACAAAATGCCATCACGTCCTCCAAAACTACGCTGCTTTTGATAAAAGAATGCTATTTAAGGCTAATGCTATTTAAGGAGAATGCTCTCGATCCCACCGTATATATATATATATTGTATTGTGAGGATATATATATATATATATATATATATATATATATATATATATATACACATATATACCAAGTAAAAATTCAAACTCCTAAACAATAATAGCTTGCAAAAGAAAAAGTATTCATGAATTAGCTAGCAAATAGCAACTAGAATGGAGCAAAGTTCTAAAATCCTCGCTTAGGGTCCGCTTTAAGCGCTAGAACCCCTAAAGACCTCACTTAGGCTAAAGGTGGCAAAAAAATCCTCTAGAAAATTAGACTCGGTCTAGGCGGAAAGGTTTTTTTTTATTTTAATAACTATCCAAACTAGATATTGATATATTTATTTTTCTAATGATTTACCATATTCATAATACAGGTTGTAGCATATCAAATCACAACAAGAAGTGAACAATATCAAGTCAAAATGGATAATTTTATTATAGTTGTAATTTTTTGAACTTGTACCAACTTCAAATTATATAAATGATGATACATGTGTAATACTTAGTTTAATTCAATATAATTCTTAAATTTATGTTTAGTTTCTTAAGTTTTAATATTGAATTAAATTCTTTGAAATTTTTAATTTTATTATTTAATAGTAATCTTGTTTATGAATAAAACTAATACGTTAAAAATATGTTTGAACTTTGAACAATTGCATGTTGTGTTTGAACTTTGACATTAACAATTTGGATATGTGTTTGAACTTTAAGCAAATATCTTTATTATAGATTATTTTACTTTATATTATTGTTTTGTTTAAATAAATGTAAGATAAAATATAAAAATTGGCTTAGAATAAAAAATTCCGCCCAGGCCGCACCTAGGCCCCCCGGCCTCCCGCCTCCCACCTCCCACCTCCCGCCTCCTACCTAGCGTCTTTTAGAACATTGGAATGGAGTGCATTTGAATATGAAGAAAAACTTAAAAAAATGGGAAAACTTATACTACACCTTAATATACCCAAATCTTAATGGGAAAACACTATTATCAATACCCAAAAGCTTTTCAAAGTTTAAGCAAACTAAGTATCAATAATTATGGGCCAAATCAGAGATAAAGGGAAATATTTGAAACCCATTTCAGGTTGTAAGCATAAAAACATTACTAAAGGAAAATACATATTCATAGACATGTAATATTTAAAGGAACAAATACAAAAAATAATAGGCTAAGTTGAAGAAGACGAAAAAGAAAGATTATAAGGAGAGAGTGTATTACATGTAGTAGGAGAAAGACATCCCTAATAGACACGACAAACCAAGTGGTTGGGTTCGGTAAGCCAAAAGGGCCCGAATTTTGGTGGGTTTGAAATTGTTAGGGCTGTGGTCTTGGCCATGAGAATGAAATTTGGCGTCATGCTGGCTTCTTCCTTTAATTTTTTTTTTTTTTTTTTGCAAAATCTTGCTGCACCAAAAATATTAATAATAATAAGTATTAAAAATAATTAATAATAAACAATATTATTAATATTATTAATAATAAATGTTCAAGTGGTTAACAATATTATAAATAGTTTCCATTCAGTACACATTTTATACAATTGGGTGGCGATCGGATAGAATCCAAAGGAAAGGATGCTCTTAAGGCCCTTCTATTACTACATTTTCATCAAATACATGATAGATTTACTGGCTAAAAAGGTTGGTTTTAATGATAATATTTTTCCAAATTTAGATGAATGTAAAATTTAGTTTTAAAATAGAAAAATATTATCATTGTCTTATCCTGTTCAAAGACATCCGCATATGTCCCATTCTATATATTGATAATAAATTATAATTTTTTATACTTAAAAGAATAAGCAAAAAGTATATAAAGTATAAATATGTTATTTAGTAGGATCCATTATTGTATATATATATATATATATATATATATATATATATATATATATATATATATATAACAAGACTCATCACTCTATATAATCATATGGGATCATTAATTAAAGATAAATTTTAAAAAAAATTATATTCTCTTAATTAATTTCTCCATTCTATTTTTTTAATTTGTGTTTAAAATATAATTTACTCATTCTTTTGAATGGAATACTTGAGAAGTCTCTCTACCTAAATCGATGAATAGACATGCATGGACAAGTGTAGGGCAAATTTTCTTTTATAAAAGTAAAGAAAAAATATATTAATGATTGCATTAAAAACAAATAGTTGTGGCTCAGTTGGTTTGAACTCTTATTTATTTATTTATAAGTCTTGTGTTCAAGCCTCATAACCCACAAGTATCAAAAATTTGTTTTAAAAAAAAAAGTCGCGGGTCGGGCCGGGCCACCCGCGGGCCGGGCCAAAAACGCCCGCACTTTCATGGGCTAAACAACTAAAGCCCAACGCCCGGCCCATGGTGGTAGTGGGCTGCTCACCTCATGGGCTGGGCCTCTTTTGCCAGGTCTAATCCCTAAGAATCAAGGATCGTGGGCGCAGCGGATCAAGGATTATGGGACGTAGAGGAGGATAGCGCGTTTTTCTTTCTCTCTCCTTTTCTTTCTCTTCTATCGTCACTATTTTTTTTCTTTTCTTTAGTTTCCCTTTTAGTTATGTCAAACAATAAGTAGCTTAGTTCAGTATTAGGTTAGAAAATGGAGGAGTGAGATTTGCGGGCTTAAGTTCAAAAAGGTGTCGCCTCTCATGTGCCTTGGATTTTGAGGCGCGCATTCCATCAGAGGTTGTGCCTCAAGTAATGCAAAGCGCTAAGTTTGTGATTCATTGGGCCTTGTGCATAGGCATGCATTTGACATTATTAAGTCTAGGAGCATGCATTTGTAAGGCTTGAACTCCTAAAGTATGTCCTTAGTGTTATTAAAATATAAAAAAATATATTGGTAGTGTTGAATCTATGAAGGACTAATGACATAATAAGATTCGTTGATATTATGGGAGCTTTATGCCCCAATGTAACAAAATGGAAATTAAAGTTAATCCGATTGCCAACAAGAAAGGAGAAGAAAGTCCTGCAAGAGAAATCATTACTTGGGGCGATGAAAGATCTAGGCTACTCTTATACAATTTTATTGTTTTGATACATGGAATCGAGAATGGGGTTTTGATACATTACTTACTTTTGATGGAACTCCATAAGCTAGGGTATCCTTTTTCAAATCATAAAAGTAGGATGCTGCACATGTTTAAAATAATGATTGTCTTTAGATAGTAAATGCTAAATAATTAGTTAGTATTTGTTTAAGTGAAAAGATACAAAATAATAATTCTCTTAAGAAATGAAGTAAAAATTAAAAATTTATTTTCTTTGATTGGTAATAAGTAAATTGTATTAAAGAGCACTAAAGGTGAAGCCCTAGTACACAAGATGTATACAAAGACCACAAAAAGACAAATAAAAAAGAGAAGAAAACAACACAATAGAAAGTAAAACTCCCTCTCTGTTTCAATCTTTCTCTATCTCATAGCTAGCCCTACTCAAAATCCAAACACAGTTGGAATTTGAACACAACAAAAAGTCAAGGCCCTTGCAAACATGCCAAAAAATTATTCAAATATTATACACCAATAATCACTCTCCTTAAACAAACATAAAGCGCACGCGTTGAACCAACAAACTTGAACTCTAGCTTCCACTCTTGTCACTTCGGCGAAGCCTTCAAGCAAAAATCCATTTCTCTCAATGAGGGACAGTTGATTGAAACGTACTACTAGAGGAAAGACACCTTATACCGCCCCATTCTAGATCTTAGAGTTGCAATTGTAACTCCTGATGTGGGTACAATCGGGGGTTGCAATATCACTTATGCGTCTCTTCCACCATAACTAAAATTCGATACCCCACCAGTGAAGTGTGACTTCGCCACGTTATGCCTCCACCATCCTTCACTGACAACTCTAACCACTCTAATCACTGCCGCAAGAAGAAAAACCATCGAGAGAAGACCAAGAAGAGCAGGCCAAGGAAGACTGATCAAATCTGATCCAGAAGAGGTTATAGATGTGATCCATCTGTGGGGAGGAGCCAATAAAAAAATCTAAGCATATTTGCGCTGAAGAATATAGCAGCCAGGAGAGAGAAAAAAAGAGCGAAAGCGAACTTAACAGGAAAAAAGACAAAATATGGAGCCTCCCATCAAATAGACAACAAAAAAGAAAAAAAGAAAAAAAGAAGAAAAAAATAAGGGAAGGATGATGCAAGACGGTTATCTAAATTAATATAGATAATGATTAATGGAACAACTTAAGCTTAGGGTCTAGAGTTTCAACTCCGCATCTTTGAACTCTAGGAAATATCTCCACGATAAAAAATATACAATGTTAATCTCAATATTCAATAACATAAAGAGTTTGGAGAATTACATCGGTATTTAAACAAAACAAACCCTAAATTGTACTTGGGGACCAAGAAAATAATTAAAGACAAAAATACCCTAACTAATTAAAATAAATACCAACTATCTCTTAAAATTAAAATATGTCCATAAACAAATAAACAAAGTATATAAATCATCCACAGTGATTCCTATCAAATAAGAGAAATGGAGAAGGAAGGGGGGAGGTGGTGCCCCTCTTTGCAAAAAAACTCTCCATTTATTTTTTGTTTCTAATCTTTTAGGGAGGAGAGAAAGCTAGAGAGAAAGTACTTAAAAACCTCGTAAAAGAAAAGAAGCTTTACATAATTTAAACTTTCAAGGTTTATAAATATTATCTTTGTGAAGGAAGAATTTCAAACGGGAAAAAGCTATCAATAATATACAAGAACCAGAATTTTTTGAGTTATAAGGAAAATTGGCAGTTTTTTTTTCTTTTTCTTTTGAAAACTAAGTAAAGAAATAAATAATATGTAATTTATTAGTTGTCAATTGTGCTTATTAATGCTAATAGCATCCACCCATTAGTAATTGGTGTGCAATTACTATTGGTAATTATACATTAATTAGTAGCCTCACCTATTAGTAACTGCGTGAATTATTATCATGATAGAATTTCAATATGCTTGAATAGAATTAAGTTATCCATCCATTTACTAATATTATTATAATTAAGTTACTTAACTTAATTATAAAATGAGGGCAGGGTGTTGTAATCTCAGTCTCTCAATTTAGTATTATATAAAACTATTTCATCCCTCTGTTTTCACTCCCACTATCTTATGCCCTTTTCTTTCTAATCACTCCTCACATCTTATCCCTATTTTTCTCTCCCACTAAATGTCACTACTAATTCTCTCACTCACATGCAAAGAGTACCATGACAACTAACCAAAACTACAAGGCATGAACTCATCATCTCTCTCACAGTTTTTTGTGATGAAAAAGACATCTTCATCTTCTCGCCATAGATTAGAAATATTATTAGTAGACAAAAGTGTTGAAAATAGAAAATCAGTTTCGATGATTCCCAGATATTATACCATGTGAGTATCCTTTAATTGCTTCTAGGGTTGTATTTTTCCATTTTCGGGCTAATTTGGAACATTAAATAGCATGATTGAGAATGAAAATAATTCGAGATTGAGATCGTGCATTCCAAATCATAAATCATGGGATTGTATCGATTTGTGGTAACCATGCTCCAAAAACTCACTTGAAATACTAAAATATTCTTAACCATTCCAGGGACTTAAATTAGCCTAATAAGCTTTGAAGTATAACCAAATTATGAAATTTCTTTTCCTTATCTTATTCCTTCTTGAGCTTTTAATTTCCATAGATACTCAATGCTATTGGTGAACGAAGCTGTTTCCAACATAATTTACTTCAAATACTTTCATACACCATACCATGTGAGCATCCTTTCCATTGTTTTAAGTGTTTTAGCTTTCCAATTTTGGGCTACATTGGAATGGTAAATAGCATGATTCGGAACCCAAATGATTCGTGATTGGAACAAATAATTTATGGTAACCCTGCTGTAATTATGGTAATCTGCTCCAAAATCTCACTTGAAATACTAAAAGTCAGTCTTATAAGCTTTGAAGTAGAACCAAATTCTAAAACTTCTTTTACTTCATCTTATTTCTTCTTGAACTTTTACCGGTCCAATTTGGTGAGTATAAATTTGTATATTTGATTTAGGTGTTGTACGCGTAGGATAAGTTGGCTAGATATGTGGTATATATATGACCGAATTGTGATGCCTAATATTATGATATCATGTCATGGTCTTAATTGGTAAGTTAAAATCACTAAAGACCCATAAATTGGTCTTAATTGACATATATCAATACATGACTGGCCTTGAAATGCCTAATACCATGGTATAAGTCATCCAGGTATATGGTACCGAAAAGTTTATATCCTTTTAAGCTTATGCAAAATAATTGAAGAGCTACTAGATTCTTTAAACAAACGATAGGATCGAGTTTCATTTGAGAGATTTTTAATCTAGTGTAGCATGGATTATCCCTTTATTGTGCATGGATTATCCATTTGTCCACCAACTTTTGGAGAAATCTTCGCATTTGCCAAAATTAAGAAGATTGTCAAAGAGAGTGGTCGTAACAGTAAAAATGTAAGAAGTGTTTAAAATACTGATCTCTCTTAGTCTAGTTGTCATAGAGGGTGTTGATATGGATTCTTCAACCAATGACAATTTACATCATAGACAGGGTAGTGGCGGAACCACAACATAGCCGGGGGTGGCCATGACCCCGATCGGATTTTTCAACCTTTTAACTTATATTCATAATCCATTATTTATGAAATTTCATTTATATATAATATCCTGGAAAAAAAATTGTATGTTTTATAAAATGCTCCATCCATTCTTAAATATAAGATTATAATAATAAAATGGAAGTATCAAAGGCCTCAATTACTATTGAAAAACCTCTTTTTACAAAACCTTATTGCTATATCTTGTTTAAAACTGAATTTTTCTATAAATTCAAACCCTATACACATAGGTGCGAACGAGGTACAACACTACTTCCAAATAATTGCACATTAATCCACACACACACAAACACACACATTCATATAACAGTTTCTTTGAAAAGTGGTGGTCACCGTGGCAACATTTGGATGTTTCAAGGCATGATGCCTAACATCTTCCCTCCGCATAATCAAGCCCCGGGACCTAAATGAATCTCTTTTGCTTTCACGGACCCGCTTAGCGTTGTCACATCACTTTGGGTCAATGTGCAAGCCTTTTCGGTTGCGTTGGTTCAACCAATTAAATACACCAACTGGTGACTCTTAAAGTCAAATCGTCGACATTATACATGTCGGACCTTTTTCACTTGTTTTTTCAAACAAATCTCACATTAACATGAGAACACCAAAGAACAAGTAACGAAAAGGGACACTCAAAAAATCTCGACGTCGACACATACCATATGATTATGAGTCACGAACTCACCATAAGTATGAGTTTCAAGAACTCGCACCTTATCTTATGATTCTCTACCTACCAAGTATATACATGAGAAAAGATTCACCTTCTCGTCATATATACATCTTGATAAATACGACCAATTTCAATGATTATCACTATAATAAAAAGCGAGTGGTTGTTACACCAAGCACAAACCTCTGCCCATACAAAGGTTCATACAACTCAGCTATCACATGAGTCCTCAATTTAAATCTTACAACTTCTAACTTTCTCTTTACTTAATATTTTCTTTAATTCGTATGCTATCATTTACAACTCAATTTGAGTTCTTCTTCCCGTACTACTTCGTAGTACCATTCATTTATAGTATTAGCTATGAATCATTCATCGCTTAATGTACTTTCGCCTATTACTATGATTTACTATGATCACGTGGTGATCTTCTTATCCTTCTCTCTACGATTATAGTCTTAGGTACTCATACCTAAGTGTATAACCTATCAGCTCTGATACCAATCTGTAATGCCCCAAAATTTGGTCTGTTTTCACATCCGGATTCCATACGTCACGATCCCATCTTCTTCAAAACATACATCATTATATAGCTAAATATAACAACATACATTCTCAAATCCTAGGTTCTAAAACCTTATAATCTCTTTCATTATAAATAATGATAATTACATTATTCTTTACATCTTGCATGAGTGACTTTTATCCGCCACCAAGGATACATAATCATTCATTAAACTATTCTATAGTTTAATTCTATCATTCTATATTACAAGTCTTCACTTGATCTTCACGCACATTCATATAATGAATGTCACTTGTTCTGGATATCGATCAGCTTGATCTTTACAGGATCCTTAAGTTCTTCTAATATTGTTCGCTAAAAATAGTTTTATTTAAAGCAAGTGTTAGCATTCAATTTCCCAACAAGTTATAGCAGTTGAACAAACAACTTCAAGAATTTAAACATTCTTTTAAGACTTCAATAACCGAACAAAGATTATGAAGTAGCTTGAATAATAGGAATAATCTCGATTCCTATCATTTTTAAACATTAGTCACATTCACTTTAAAATACTTTCATTCTCTACTCTCTTTCATACACATTCTGTCTGGCTAGAATCAATAGTACAGACTTAACAATAATGGTTCATGTATAAACAGAACATTCTCATATTGAACAGTTCAATCATAGAACAGTTCATCTCACAAAAACACCGAAGTGTTCAAATTGTGGCACAAGGCCTTATACGTTCTACCATCTTGTACAAATATCACACATTATCACATAGACAGAACTTCTCAAGTTCAACATCTGAGAAGTTTTAAAAACTAGCATTCATTTAAAATATGAATGAAGTTAGGAAACTTGTCTTACGCACAGCTATAGCTTATAGTTTACACTGCACTGCTCATTCCAATTCCTATGTAGCACATAAGGAAATAACACATACACCAATTAGTTATATACTTGACTTTACGCATTAGTTTACTTAACTTTACTTCTTAGGGTTCACGTTCTTACAAACTAAGTTTACGCGACCAACTTCCTTTACCGGTTAATGGCTTCATGACATACAGAGATGTCTTACTCAATACGTTCATCATCTTTGATGATTTACATTCTTATCTTCTTCTTATAACTCTCCTAGGACACATCACACATCGTGTCTCTGCTATTAGTCCATATGGTACTCTGTGTGGTTTCCCACAAGCAACCAACAAACAAGTTCCCGTCTCATCTACACTGCCCATAACAGTGAGTTAGATCGGTTGCCAGTTTTGTATATAACTTTGTTCTCTGAAGGAATTGTTTAGCCCAGCTCCCATATGTCAACCGTCAAAGGTTACGATTGTACTACAACCTAACTTATCTTAACTTATCCGAACTATTAAACTATAATGTTCGTTAAGTCAAATTCTTATTCCTCACGGCTTTTTGGAAACTAAATGCCATACCTCAGGATTTATTCTTATTGTCCATGTCATACAGTCCTTTGTATACTCAGAACGATCATTCCATATTCATTCTATGCATTTATAGCATTAAGCATTTTACTTTACCTTTTTCTTATCTTACAACGTTCGGTCAATTCGACACGGAACATCTTTCAAGTTATAAACATTAACTCGGCTTCTTTACGTTATACATGTTTGTCTATAATTTAGCTTCTTCACCATTCACAAGTTTAATCATTGGTCTTCATTATCCTATGGTCAAACCATACACGAGGTGTAGGTTCTACCCGTTTAATATTCGCGTACACTTAACCTTTACGTCGGCTCAAGTGTTCAACGCTTATATTTCATTCTAACATTCTCCTCTAACTCACATTCGGCTTTCGTTAATCTTATTACCGTTCACTACGGCTTTCTTGATAATTCATATCTTACTTATTATCTTCGTCAACGTATAAGTTATACAACCAATGTACACTTAGAACGTTCGCTCGACGTGAATACGATTCACGAGAATCGTTTACGTATTCAACATTTATGTTGTTCCTCTCTTAATCTTTCATTCAACCTTTAACTAAGGTTTTAATCGCTTACATTCATTACTATCACCTAAACCCCATGTTCAATATTCATTTTTAATGTCAAAGCCATACGGTTCGTTGTATGCTAAGACCGATCGTTCATCGCAACAGCGTTGCGTTCACAGCGTCTAAACGCTTTACATTCATCTCTTATTACCATAGCATAACATCAAAATGTTATACATTACTTTCGTCACTCAACGTCTAAGGAATCACAACCATAGCAATCCATCATGTTTGTTTATCGTGACTACGATCCCCGGACATCGGTTCCGTAACCCGCGTCTATATTTTTTGTCTTTTAATCTCGTTTAATCTTATCGTTCAACCTTTATCTAAAGGTTTAATACACTTGATTAAGTGATACATTAGTTGAACTACATGTTCATATTTCTTTCTTGTACATCCCCCAGTAATTGAGCACTTACAAACTCATAACTGACTTTTTCCTTTGCGCACGTGACGCAGGCCATGACGCCTCTCTTTTTTTACTTCGCAGACCTGCAGCTACGTCATGCAGTTGTCAAACTTAGAGGTTGGCGGCCATGGTGCCACTATCTTCTCTATTTCTCGTGCCGCGACGCCACTCAGTAGTAGCTAATGGCCGGGCCTCATATTGCAAGCAGCGCCTCCCCAAAGTTTGTCTGACTGGGCCACGAGCACAAAACCTATAAATTTTTCTAAGTCTTAGAAATTGCTTAAGACGCTTACTTCCCGATTCCATAACTTATCCGTTATAACTCAGAACGAGGTCATTCTAAATCCATTCTCTTCCTTATCTTATGTACTTCGATTACCCATGAACAAAACTTCATTCTAAATCCGTTAATATATCATTCAATTGGCTTAATCATTGCTCTTCGTTCGTTTTACGTTTTTAACGTTCCTCATTCTTTCGTCCGTAATTCGGTCATTCGAGCTAGGAGTTCATTCTTGAGTCCACAACTCACGTTTTATACGTTTTCTTACATTCTTATGAAACCCTACATTTTCGAGTTCATTTACATACTTTCTATTTCTCATTCATCTTTTATGAATTTTTGCCATAACTTCGTTATAGCTCAGTTTTAATCCATTCTTCATGAACGTTTCTAACGTTCCTAACCAAGAAATAAGCATCTAACTTCTATGCGATGGTTTTAAACTTGTCCATCAACAACCATTACACTATGATGGTTTTAAATTTGTCCATCAACAACGTTCTTCGCGTTCTTCACGTTCTTCATTTTTAATCGATATTTTGATTACGATTTTACTTTTTCTTGGAATTTGATGTTAGTGAACACCATTCCTTACTTATTTCACTGTATCATTCATATGATCCACTCGAATCGTTCTAATTCATTACGAATCTTATACTTCCTTAAGAAATTTATAAAATAAACTTCTAATTCATATATCTTCTTTTATCAATGATTTCAACCATATGAAATCATTCCTAAAAGCATTTACTTCTTATTTTCATTAAGCTATGTTTTTAACATAAAAACTTAAAAAAAGTATCTAGAAGTTAGGTTTTTGGATTACCTTTCTTCTTTAATCTCCTTCCGTCGGACAAAGGTTGCTTATAAGCAAGTTTTTCCTCTTCCTTTTCCTCTTTTTTCCCATCCAAAATCTCTCTCTCTTTCTCTCAAAAGTTGTAGGATTTTCAAAATCCAAAACAAATGATTTAAGCTTCCTATTTATAGAAAACCAAGGCTAGGGGCAAAATAGTCATTTCGCCCTCAAACCTCCTTACTATTCATAACTTAAGCCCTAAGTTAACTTAGCCCTTAAGTTTACTTACTCCTTAAGTTTACTTAGCCTTTAAGTTTACTTAGCCTTTAAGTTTACTTAACCCTTAAGTTTACTTACTCCTTAAGTTTACTTACTCTTTACTCCACCTCCTTACTATTCACGAAGCTTCCAAGGGAAGCTTCGTGCTTCTGTCTTGAATTTGTCCCACAGTTCAAAAACTGCGATTCTCGGAATCCAAATATTTTTGGATATTTCATCTTTCCTTTACCGATTAACTTTTACGCATACTTCGGATCTCCGAAAAACTGAAAAACACTTTTCCAAGTTAAGCGTTTTCCTTCACGTTTTCCCCTAACGTAGTTAAACTAGTGAAAAATACATAATAGTACTTTTCATCGTTTTTATTTTGTCCGATTTCTGCATGTTTTTCGAGAAAAACTTTTATCGGCTTAACTTTTCATGATATATTATTGTCAAATCTTTCAACGGAATGTCATTCTGACATACCGAACTCTCGAAAAGGCTTAGGTTATTCAAACCCTAACCCTTAGGGTTTCGTCGGGTAAATAGTGCATATTTCGTCTTTTTCCCCGAAAATATTGTTCCTCGAAAATTTTTATTTTTGTCTTAAAAATTCTTCCTCGTTCAGTCTAGCTCGTAGCCAGAATCCTCCCGGTTAATAATCATTCTAGGTTATAGAATGATTAATAAATACATAGCATAGAATAGTATTCATAAAAATTCATTTTATTAATAACTAATTCTTTAACTTAAATTTTGGACAATCTTATTTTACTCGGGTTGTCACACGTAAAGCCGGGAAGCTGCATCACAATGCAAATCAACATCAGAACCCTTGACCCCTCAAATGGGAAAAGGAAGATCAACACGGCATTTACCTCGTTCCGATGAAGATAGATCGAGGGGTGACGACTCAAATCATTCAGAAGCTCTAGATTCGTCACATTTATAGCTAGAAGCTCCTCAAGAATAAGAAGAAGGAGCAGGATCCGCAACTGGTACATCCTCCTCCTCGTCCTCAACATCTGGTCTCTCAACCTGGATAGGACAAATCATCGACTCCATCAACCGACGAGGCTGTCGGGCTGGATGAGGCTGAGGCACATCTGAAGCTCTCCTCCTCACACCTGAAGAGGTCCTACGCTAGCTGCTCGGCTGGTCTGGATCCATATATCTGGATAAAAGTCTCCAAATCACCTCAGAAAGGGTGTGGTAAATTCTAACCTAGAGCTCATTAAATGCATTTCATATCTATATGCATGCATGCCTTACTTTAATATACGTCTACAACAGAGTAAAAAATGCATGATCATTCAATGCCTAGACTCATGAAAAAATTTCGCTAGAGTCTCCTTTGTAAAAAGGACTATCCACAAGCGCGTATGCATGACTAGGTGGCCATTCAGTAGCACACCAACTCACAGTCATAAACATCCTATATGCATGAAAAATATCAAAGTCATAATCCATAAGGGTAGCCTAATTACTAGGATTACTTTGCTTCAAAACCTTTGTTTATTTGTCTTCAAATAGGATGAAAAAATAGCAGAAAAAGGTTCCAAATTGACTATTTTAAAAGTAAATTTTTTCACATCAATACGTTCAACATGGTAAAATACTAACATTTACTTTGTTGAATAATTTTTATCAAGTCATATGAGCATGCATATTCACTACTATGTGTTTAGAAGCATTTCATGTGATATCTCACATTCCAACGGTCAAAACTAGAAAAGAAAACATGTAGACGTTAACAGGATAGTGCAGAACACTTATACGGTGATGGATTTTATAGAAAGCAACCCAAACTCAGTAGATCTGAAGATGAAATCTCAGATTTGTTGTGTGGCTTCATGTTGAAAATGACTTGTGAAAGGGAAAGAAAGTGAGATATACTCCCACTGGTGGTCACGGGTGTACTCTTGGCATCCGTGGGTCCACCTGTGGCTACCCTGGGTGGTTCCCACCCCCTCCGGCTCGATCAAATTTGAGTTGCAAAGGAGGTCCTACAAGCTAAAAAGTTAAATCATGAAAAAAGACACTACGCGATTAAACAAAAAAACCTGAAATCCTGATTTTCAGAGACCAAATTGTGGGTCTACATATCAATCATTTGTATTCGCCTAAACACAAGGTTTACAAAGCAGATGATCAAAGTTGTTGAAAGCTACCCTTTGCAATACCTCACGAAGGTCCGATGCCATCATTGGGATTATAATTGTAATCAAAACCATACATCTCATCAAAAATATATCCCAGCGGAGATTTCATATATCCTTAGCCGTTGAAGGACATTTCAACGAAGATCAGACAACCTTGATATTATCAGTTATTGGCGAAGAACTCCAAAGAAAGCATCGGAGGTGGGTCGATGATATTAGTCGTTGAAGGACATTTCAAATAAGATCGGCGATCTGATATTATCGATCGTTAGCGAAACTCTAGCGAAGCATCGGAGGTGGTCCGATGATATTAGTTGTTGAAGGACATTTGAGCGAAGATCAGCAATTTCGATATTATCAACCGTTGGCAGTAACTCCATCGAAGCATCAGGTGGTCTGATGATATTAGCCATTGAAGGACATTTCACCGAAGATCAGGCAGCCCTAATATTATTAGCCATTGGTAGTAAATCCAACGAACCATCGGAGGTGGTCCGATGATTTTAGCCGTTGAAGGATATTTCAAAGAAAGATCGATAAATTTCGATATTATCAGCCATTGGCAGTAACTCCAACGAAGCATCAGAGGTGGTCCAATAATGTTAGTCGTTGAAGGACATTTCAGCGATGGTCAGGCGACCCTGACATCACCAATCGTTGGCAGTAACTCCAGCAAAGCATCAGAGGTGATCCGATGATGTTAATCGTTAAAAGACATCTCAACAAAGGTCAAGTAGGCCTGACAATACAAACTATTGGCAGTAACTCCAATGAAGCATCAAACAAACCTGACGATGGAAAACCATCCTCATTAGGGAGGACCGATGATGATGGAATCATTATACGATTCCTCAATAATCATAGCACAATTCCCCAAGAGTCTCTTGCACATGAGAAAAGCATCTTCGATGGGAAGCCTGCAATGAGGATTAAGTACTTTGGTGATCAACCCAATGTCAACATCCTGTGGTCTCAATCATGGAGATTCTTATGAGCTTTGGAAACTACTGGTCGAGTAGACATCCAAGCAGTTCAACATGGTCATCATGGACAACGACGTTCACCCAATAGAAGCGGTGGGAGCAGACAGTTGTCATGTTTCATTGGAAACCATTCCAACAAACCACACTCAGCATACATTTGCATCATGCTGCATTATATTTACATCATTTTCATCTTGTTCAAATTTCAAGTGTCTAGCGATCTTTATTATGACGCCCCCAAATCTGGGTATCTTACAACCCGACAGATGGTGCTACACGGTACTACCATTCACACACACATTCAATTGAAAAGCCTCAATAGAACTAATATGTCTTCTATATATTCAAAATAATATTAACATTCCCCCAGGTTCTTTATAACCATTACATATGTTCTTGTCATAATATCAAATATATTACAATCATTCACCCTATACTATTACATAAGTATTCTATGGGTTCGTCTTCGCCTTGCCCTTATCCTTGTCGGAGCCTTCGGTCCGTTCGATCTTAGCTGTATTCATATGATTCAAGCAAGAGTGAGCATGACTAGCTTAGCAAGTACAACAATTCTAATAAACAACATGCTTGAAACATAGGAATCGTATATCTTTAATACTGAACAATAGTTACGAAGTACTATCAATAATTCAAAATAGCACTTCTTTTCCTTCAAAATGTTATACAACAACAATATTCGGTAAAACATCAATTCTGGTCCAAGACCTTGAGCATTTCATAAGTTCTTTTGAAAAGGACATCCCAGCACTAAGTCCGTAAGTTCGACATTTCTTATGAGCACATCTAGGTGATCAGCCTATAGTACTCTATGTTGATCAACACTACATTCATTAAACGTATGTACGTTTAAGTTGTGGAAACCTCACGTGCCTGTCGTTTGACGACAAAACATTTTTAGCATACTCAGTCTTTGTTTGAAAACCACACCAATATAACTTGGTAAACATTGACCATGCTTTGATAGAAAAATAATATAAGTCCAGTCAAAAGAATTGGCTTTGACTTCATCATACAATACTTCATGTGTAAGGATAAATGAATTACAAAGCTTGTCCAGATTGAACTGAAATAAGGGTTAGAATACTTGCCTTTAGCGTCTACTATAGTTAATAACACGTTCTCGTTTAAGTCTTTAAGTCTCTACAGTAAATGATAACATCACATAACACATTAGTTCATTAATGAACTTACATGGTTCCTAATGAATCTTACCATTCTTCTCAATCTAAACATGACTTAGATTTGTTATTATTGATTATGGCATTTCGTTAAGTCATTCTTATCTTCACATTTCATTCATGTTCAATTCATTATCATTAACATTTAATCATCATACCTTAAGTTTTAATCAATATCTTATAATGTTAAAGTTAATCTTTATTTCTTTGATAAATTGTTACCATTATTTCTCTACTTGTAAACCTTCCTTACTATGCATCTTTTAAGTCTGGCGCTGCTGCGAAAGTAATCTTTGCACAACTCGTGCTGCAGCGTGAGTTTTCAGTAGCTGATGGTCGAGTACGACGCTGCGGTGCCACATATAATACATTGGGCCGCGCCGCAGCATGACTCTGCAGAAGGTTGTGACAACAGCTTTTAACGCCGCAGTGCCACCATTTGCCTTAGGGTTGCCATATGCCAACTCTCTCTGTCTCGAGATAGCTTTGACAGATTATCAACTGTACAAAATTCCCGGATGCATAACTTCTTCGTTATAAGTCTGAATTGGCTCGTTCAAGAGCCTACGGTTCACAAATTACATACTCTACACATTCATGCAAGAATTTTATCTATTTGACTTCGTTTGCTAAAAATTCACTTATTAGTTCATTTTTAACGAAAACGGTAAACGTTCGTGAACGTTCAACGCTCGTTTCTTCGTTCTAAGTCAAAATCCGGTCATTTTCGAGTCTGCAACTTTATAATGCCAAATATGACTTATCTTCATCGAAAACCAATGTTTCCGAGTTCAAACACAAAATTCAACTTCTATTCCGAGAATTTCATGAATTCGACGATTATCGTCCAATCGTGTGAATTCCGGCGAAACTTCATTACTAACGATTTGATCATTGTTCTAAATGGATTCTAACCATCATATGAACATTTCAAACTACTTATTACATCAACTTATTTTCAAATTAGGTTTTGACTTATTCTTCATAAGTTCATGACTTAATAACTTATAAACTACTAATTTTCATTCCTTATGACTTATTATAGATTTAAGTCCTTTAATCAACATTCTCACATCTTATCAAACATACTAACTTCATATGGCAAACATATAACAATTTCATCATAAGTTCATAACTTATTTAGGTTTATCTTACATATTCATGACTTATTCGGCTTAAGTCCATTCATTAATCAATTGTCATATGTTCTTAGCATACATGCTTATTAGACTACACTTCTCTTATCACCCTACAATGATAGAGATAGAAGATTATTAGATCATAAGATCATTACCTTTGATGACTAACTTCTTCTTCTTGAAAATCTAGCAAAGGATATTTTGACTTAAAAGTGCTTATTCTCTCTAACCAATAAGTTGCTTTGTATTGGAAGTTGTTGGTGTTTTGAACAAGTGATAAATGACTAGCAATCTCCTACTATTTATATGAAAGCCAAAGTGAGGGCATTATGGACATTAGAACATCCCACCTCCTTAACTAACCTCCTTACTATTCATAACTTATCAACTAAGTAAACAGGCTAACCACTCATCTTTCTTTCACACCACATAAAGTTCTTGGTCACCAAGTTTAACCCACATCAACCTTGGTTGCTCCATGGATCAAGCCTAACCCATTGGATCATTACATTGGGCTTAAGTTAATTAACTTAGCTTATTCATTTTGGGCTTGCATTAAGTTACTTTGGGCTTCATATAAACTAACACTTGGCTTAATCCTTGATACATCTTGGGCTTGTCCCTTAATTCTCATTGGACTTGTACTTCATACAATACCCACCATTCCATTCATTTTGTCTTTAATCCTTAACATTCTTAATTTAAGCCTGCATGCAAAATATTACGTTTTCCATACTTGGATTATTATTACATAATCCATCTCACCTTGATATTATAACATTTCATATTTCTCGGAAGTTCAAAAATAATTCCAGAGCAAAAATCGATGAATAGTGTTTTTCAAAAAATTTCTCGAAAAACTTTTATTTTCGTCTTGGAAATTCAAACACTTTAATTCCTTCACGTAGTTAAAATACTATGACGTTCCGACGTTTCTAGGTTATAGAATGACATTCATCTTACTAACACATAATAATAATAAATAATATTATTTTATTCATTATTAAAAGTATTTACAAAGGTTTCGATTTTTGAGGGCGTTACACTCTCTCCCCTTATAAGGATTATGTCCCTGCATCTCGCTATATAAAAAAATTACACAAACAATTGAGGGTAATTCTTTTTCATATTTTCTTCCAATTCCCATGTTGCTTCTTCTGCATCGTGGTTCTTCCATATCACCTTCACGGAAGGTATAACTTTATTCTGCAGAACTTGGTCTTTCCTATCGACAATTTGAATCGGCATCTCTTCGTATGTTAAGTCCTTCTCGATATGAATAGGTTCATACTCGATTATATGTTTATAATCTGGCTTATAAGGATGCAATACCGATATGTGAAACACATTGTGTATTCATTCTAAGTCTAGAGGTAATGCTACCATATAAGCTACCTCACCTACCCATTTTAACACTTCAAAAGGTCCTATAAACCTCAGACTTAACTTTCCTTTCTTTCCAAAGCGTATCTTTCCTTTCCAGGGAGATACCTTTAGAAATACATAAGAGCCTACATCAAACTCCCTATTTTCTCGATGCGAATCTATAAATTTCTTTTTTCTGTCTTGAGCTGCTATTAGACGCATCCGTATCAATTTAACAATATCCGTTGTTTGCTGCACCAATTCAGGTCTTAGCATTCGGTGTTCTCCCACTTCATCCCAATACAATGGTGTTCTGCACTTCCTCCCATACAAAGCTTCGTAAAGCGACATACCTATGCTTGCATGATAACTATTGTTATATGCAAACTCTACTAATGGTAGATGATCATCCCAACTACTCTTAAAATCCATGATGCAAGATCTTAACATATCTTCTAACGTCTGAATTATCCTCTCACTCTGTCCATCGGTTTATGGATGATATGTCGTACTCAACTTCAACTGCGTTCCCAACTGCTCTTGTAGACTCCTCCAAAAGTTGTATGTGAATCGTGGATCATGATCTGACACAATCGATACTGATGCTCCATGTCTAGAAATTATTTCCTTAACATAAAGTCTAGCTAATCGGTCTAAGTCATATTTAACCTTAATCGACAAAAAAGTGAGCCAACTTTGTCAACCGTCCACTATTACCCAAATCGCATCATACCCTTTCAACAGTAGTGGAAGTCCCACCACAAAGTCTATCGTGATATGCTCCCACTTCCACTCCTAATCTCCAATGACCGTAGTAAGCCACTTGGTCGTTGATGTTCTACTTAACTTTCGGAAAGTCAAGCACCTACTCACATACTCTACTATTTCTCTTTTCATGTTTGGCCACCAAAAACTCTATCGAAGGTCTTGATAAATCTTAGTACTACCAGGATGAATCAAAAACCTCGAACTATGAGCCTCTTGTTGTAACGGGACGAATTATTTGAGTTATGATTCTCAGGACAGAATCCTTTTTAAGAGGGGAAAGATGTGACAACCGAGATTTTGTAATTTAATTTTAATATTTATTGGATTGAATAAATATTTTTGATGAATTAATTATTAGATTAAATAACTAATTGATGAAATTGTGGTAAATTAAGGCTAGCCAAACATGGCCTTGGTGGGAGTTGAGGGCAATTAACCAATGACTGGGTAACTGACCACAACGCGTCAGTTCTTCTCCTTTATTATCATACGTCTTCTTCTTTTTTCTATTATCTGCTAAGTCTGGAAAAGTAGAGAGAGAGAGAGAGTTTGAGAATTCAGAGAGAGATTGAGAAATTGTTGAAGGAGAGTGTGAGAGGGTTTCAATTCTACTAATCTACGCTTTGGGTAATCTCTTCTTCCCCAAAACTCAAATTTACGTTGTTTATACTTTCTATGAAAATATACTGTAAGTCTCTGTAATTGAAAAATAAATGACTTGTGTGTTTATATATGGACCTTATGGGAATTTGTATGCTACAAATTATTGTTTAATTTGAAATTTAATGGTAGATTATGTTATCACATGTTAAAACGAAGAAATCGAACTTCGAATGGATGGATTTGGTGTCATAACGAATCTGTGGTGTTAATTTTTATGTTTTGTGTTCAAAACCTTCAAGAACATCAAGAACAGTGAAAATTGCATGTTTTAATTCTATAATTATGTGTTTTAATTGGTTAAAATCATTCTATAAATGTTGGGTAATAATTATATACGATTTCTAACATGTGGGTATGTTTAATCTGGTGAATTCAATGACCATGTAATGTTAAATTACTTTGCTTCGTGTTCTTCGCGAATCGAAATTCGTGAATCGGATTTTCGTACATGCCATGGCGCCAACTCCAAAGCGTAAGACTAATGTCATAATACAATCATATGTGCGCCAGATATTCCAAAGTCATAGTGGCCTTGTATGGTCATGAAACCAAGACCTAAAGATAATAAATTGCAATAACAAATACCACTTAGCAGAATGGTCCAGAAATAAGTTTTTAAAATGTTTAAGTCTAGCAATGTGTTGGTAACTTAATCTAATGAACATAAAAACTTGTTAGACATATAATGAGGTGTTAAAATAAATTCTTAGCATGTCAATAACACATGTACGTGTGAATTGAATGATTGAATGCATAGTTAGCTTATTGTTCATGAAGTGTTAATTGTGGCTATGACTGTAGTAATTTGACTAAGTATAGTCATGAATTCGAGTTAGATAAAAAGAACGAACTTGTGCTGATTAGTACGTTATAATTGACTGGTATTGTGAACGTAAATGATATGTAGGATTTAAATCAAGGAACGAGTTTAATTAACGTGTCATCTACGCACGAGGCAAGTTTCCTAACCTTACTCGTTATCTTAATATGAGCTTATAAGTTGTCTCTTTACTTCGAGCAAATACTCGTTATTATTGATCAAGTCCATTTATTACATTAAATTGTATTAATCTTTCAAAGTATGATTCTGTTATACAATAATTATTCTATTGTATACCTTTTGAGATTGCTATTCAATTTTAAATTATCAGATACTGTTGAACTTTGTAGACTGGCGAACCCTTAATGATTCGACTAGTTCATAGTTGATGAGCGTTCTAAATTTTAGAACCCTTGAGGAATTATCCAAACCAAACTTCCTTTGGTGCGGACTCTAATGTCAAACTGAGATGAACAACCCTGTATAGGGGATTACTTATGCGTTAGCGTTAAGATATTGTGCATAGTATGGTACTAAGGACTAATCCCCCTAAGTACAAGAAGAAGAGTCCATAGTCTTATGACTGTTAAAGGTTTCAAGTATAAACACTTGACAACCTAGGACATGGTTCAAGGTCTTATGACCCTCAGAAGTTCTTTTGTTTCTTGTTATTCATTCTTGATTCAAAAGCTGAGTTTTATGTTTCAGAAGCCTTTAATTTATTCGCATGTTATTATTCATTTGTTATATTGTTATACTTATGGGCAATCGTGCTCACTCTTGCATAATAATAACATTACAGTTAAGAACGAAAGATCAGACGAGCCTTCCACTAGTAAAGGCAAGGGCAAGGTTAACAAATGAGGAAGATTTGTTGTTCTTATGTATTTATTTTCAGACTTGATGTTATTAAGACTTGTTATTATTTATGATTCCGCACAGATGTTTAAGGTTAGAGTGACCTAGGATTGTATTTTTATGCAGTTGATGTAACCCCATAAAGGGAGATTTATTTATTATTTCTATCTATTTCATGGTTTGTATTTATTTATGGGTAGATAGATAGATGATATTTTTACAGTGAACACCAAATCCTGTGGAAATTGAAGTACCGGATTTGGGGGTGTCACACTTGTAATACCTGCTCCTTTAATTCTGTCTCATTCGAAACCCAAATTCTTCCTTCAAATATTAATAGTTCCAGATCATGAGTAGGGTAAACTTTCTCATAATCCTTCAACTGCCTTGATGCATACACAATGACCTTGCCATGCTGCATGAGCACGCAACCAAGTCCTCTATGCGAAGCATCGCTATAAACTACAAAATTTCCTATGTCATCGGGTAATGACAAAACAGGCGCTTCACTCAACCTCTTCTTCTGTTCTTGAAAATTGTCCTCGCATTTATCAGTCCACGTGTTTTTACCATCTTCCTTGTACATTTAGTCAACGGAGTAGCTATCTTCGAAAAATCTTGAATGAATCTCCGATAGTAACCCGCTAACCCTAGGAAACTCCGCACCTTAGTCGGCGTTTTTGGTTGTTCCCAATTCATCATGGCTTCTACCTTCGCTGGATCTACTGAAATCCCCTCATGGTCAATAACATGACCTAAAAATTGCACCTTCTCTAACCAAAATTCACACTTAGTGAACTTCACATACAACTTCTCCTTCCTTAGTGTCTCCAACACTAATCTTAGGTGTTCAGTGTGATCTTCTGGCATCTTAGAATAGACTAGAATATCATCGATAAACACCACGATGAACTTGTCCAAATAGTGTTTGAACACTCTGTTCATCATATCCATAAATGTCATTGGTGCAATAGTCAACCCAAATGACATCACCAGAAACTCGTAATGACCATAACGAGTCCTGAATGTCGTCTTTGGTACATCCTCCTTCCCAACCTTCAACTGGTGATACCCCGTCCTTAAATCTATTTTAGAAAAATACTTAGCCCCTTTCAACTAATCAAAAAAGATCATCGATCCTGGGCAATGGGTATTTATTCTTTATCATTAACTTGTTCAACTCTCTTTAGTCGATACAAAGTCTTAACGACCCGTCCTTCTTCTTGAAAAATAGTACCGGTGCTCCCCACGGCGATACACTCGATTGAATGTACTTCCGTCCCAACAGCTTCTGTAATTATACCATCAACTCCTTCATCTCCACTGGCGCCATACGAAACGGTGCCCTGGAAACTTCTGCCACTCCTGGCACAATGTCTATTACAAACTCGATCTCCCTATCCGGTGGAAGACCCGGTAATTCACTTGGAAATACATCGGCGAATTCTCTAACTATAGGTATTTGTTCCATGGTTTCTACCACTCTCTGGGTATCAACAACATGACACAGATAACCTACACATCCCTTCCTCAATAATTTCCTAGTTTGCGTCATGGTTAGACAACATGAACGTCCCGACGATCTATTTCCGTAAAATACTACCTGTGGTTATTTTAACGTTCTAAGGTTTATACATTTCTTCTGACAATCTATAATTTCCCCATGGTTAACTAACCAATCCATTCCGATAATTACGTTGAATTCTTCTAACTTTATCGGTATCAAATCTACCGATAATTTACAACCCCGAATATCTACGCAACAACTCCTATGAACATCTTCAATAGAAATTATTTCTTCGTTTGTTACCTTAATGTTTAAAGGTATAGGCAACTTTTCGGGAAGTAATCCTAATCGTCTAGCAAAATTGCATGCTATAAACGAACAAGTAGCACCCGAATCAAACAGCACGTAAGCATTTATGTCGTTGATCGGAATAATACCTGCGACGACATCCCCTGATGCAACTGCATCTTGGACTGTTATGTTAAAGGTATGGCCCATCGGCCTACCCGGCTGCGCTGGACCACTAATAGCTAACTTCCCGCTATTAGTGCCCTGATTCCCATCTGTCCCCTTCTTTTGGCAATTCTTTGACATGTGGTCAGTTGACCCACACATAAAGCATCCATGGTTCTTCTTCGGACTTGGACAGTTAGGCAAAATGTTCCCTTCCTGTCCACAGTTGTAGCATACGGCCTTCCCCTTGAGACAGACTCCTAAATGAGTCTTCCCACATGTCTTGTAGGCCTCCATTCTCCTCTTCACGTCTCCTAGCTTCACTCTGGTATTCCCAGAGATGAACACTTTCCTCTTCTATCCATCGCCACTCCCACTGGCTCCTTCTATCTTCACTCCCCCATCCACTTTCCCCTTATTCTTCTTATCCTTGTGGTATTGGCTCAGAGCCTCACTACCACCTTCAGCGATTATCGCCTTCTCTAAAATTGTCCCAAACGAAGTACTTTGGAACACAGAAATATGGTTATAGAGCCAGGGTTTCAAGCCCTGCTCGAACCGTCGCGTCTTTCTAACCTCGGTGTCCACTTGGTGTGGAGCGAGCCTCGCCAATTCATTAAACTTGGAGGCATATTGGAGAACTGTCATGTCCCTTATTTTAATTCAAGAAACCGCATCTCCATCCTTCCCTACATGTTCGTGGGAAAGTAGTTCTCGAAGAATATCTTCTTGAACCTCACCCACGTTAGATTCTCTATCCCGGCCCTAGCCTGATTGGCTTCCCACCAAAAGTTGGCCTCTCCCTTCATCATGTAGGTTGCAAAGGCAACCTTCTGGGCCACGTCGACATTTTCTATCACAAATGCCTTCTCGATTTCTTTCACCCATGTCTAGGCTTTGATAGGGTCCGTAGTTCCTTTGATCTCTTGCTGACCCACACTCTTAAAATCCTTAAAGGTAGTAGTTTGTGCTACTCCCGGATTTACGGGGATATTAGCCCCATTTCTATTAAATGCGGCTGTTAAAAGATTAACAAACTCCTGCGTAGGGTTAACCGGACCTCCCTCTAGTTGATTTATATTATCTCCTTGGTTTCGTTGTAATCTTCTCGGCGGCATTTTGCTGATACAATAAACAACACATTTCGTTATTATTCTCTTCTTATTAGTTAGTTATTATTAAAGATTTAAACAATAACTTCAACATCCATTTCTCAGTATGTTTCATAAAAAGGCTCATATTTATTCATTCATTGTAGTATAATACTATATCGTTTCATTACACAGCCTAAGATGATTAAATTACTTTCCCGCTAATGCTTTCCAAAAATTGGGATTTACAAAAGACTACCCTTTGTTATACAAAAGAGGGTTTTATATCACTACTAGATACAAAATATTTACATATCTAAACTACTCTAGCTACTACTAGGTAACATCTGCCTTAAGGCATTATCGAAATCTTCCTTGGCAAGACTGACAATAATATCACGGTTGATAGTATGTCGCGTCTGCCTCGCCTCTGAGGATAACCACCACCGCTTCGAAATCAGATGAGAACTCCTATGAATATAGGACATTCTCCCTATCTTCTGCTGTTTGGTCTTTAGCTCCTCCTTTAGCTCAAAAACCTAATGTTTCAGCTCATGGACTTTGTCCTTAGCCAAAATTCTCTCATCATACTCATGTTCCCACATGGACTACATGTCCGTCTTGTCCTCTATAACAGCCTAGAGCTCTACCTTCAATTCCTTAACCTCCTGACAGTAATGGATATTTCTATCCAACACTAACATAAACAGTGACATCATTGACTCTCCAGGAGCCATCTCTGCTGCTATTGCTACCGGGTTAAAGGACACTACCTCCACCTCCTCTTATATCATACCATCGAATACTGACATGAGGTCAGGATCCTCTGAGTCTCCAGACTCAATGACAACTACTTCGAGCTCTACCGCTATGGGGTTCGGTATAACCTCTATTTGGTTAACCAATTCTTCACTAACTATTTGTACATCTAAATGCATTCCATTTACTACTGACATCTACACAAAAAAATTAAGTTGATTAGTACACATCAGTAGAATAATAAAAACACATAACATATACATAATGCATTTTTATAAGGTTATTTTCTTCTTTTACTTATTTGACTTCTTTTAAGGTTGTGACTTAAGGTTTTTTAATCCCCCCCTTAAGTTTTATAACATAATGCTCTAATACGAACCTATGACATCCCCAAATTCGGGTATCTTACAACCTGACAGATGGTGCTACACGATACTACCATTCACACACACATTCAATTGAAAAGCCTCAATAGAATGAATATGTCTTCTATATATTCAAAATAATATTAACATTCCCCCAAGTTCTTTATAACCATTATATTTGTTCTTGTCATAATATCAAATATATTACAATCATTCACCCTATACTATTACATAAGTATTCTACGGGTTCGTCTTGGCCTTGCCCTTATCCTTGCCGGTGCCTTCGGTCCATTCGATCTTAGCTGTATTCATATGTTTCAAGCAAGAGTGAGCATGACTAGCTCAGCAAGTACAACAATTTTAATAAACAACATGCTTGAAACATATGAATCGTATATCTTCAATAACTGAACAATAGTTATGAAGTACTATCAATAATTCAAAATAGCACTTCTTTTCCTTCAAAATGTTATACAACAACAATATTCAGTAAAACATCAATTCTGGTCCAAGACCTTGAGCATTTCATAAGTTCTTTTGAAAAGGACATCCCGGCACTAAGTCCGTAAGTCTGATATTTCTTACGAGCACGTCTAGGTGATCAGCCTATAATACTCTATGTTGATCAACACTACATTCATTAAACGTATGTACGTTTAAGTTGTGGCAACCTCATGTGCCTGTCGTTTGACGACAAAACATTTATAGCATACTCAGTCTTTGTTTGAAAACCACACCAATATAACTTGGTAAACATTGACCATGCTTTGATAGAAAGATAATATAAGTCTAGCCGAAAGAATTGGCTTTAACTTTATCATACAATACTTCATGTGTAAGGATACATGAATTACAAAGCTTGTCTAGATTGACCTGAAACAAGGGTTAGAATACTTGCCTTTAGCATCTGCTACAGTTAATAACACGTTCTCGTTTAAGTCTTTAAGTCTCTACAGTAAATGATAACATCACATAAAACACATTTGTTCATGAATGAACATACATGGTTCCTAATGAATCTTACCCTTCTTCTCAATCTAAACATGACTTAGATTTGTTATTATTGATTATGGCGTTTCGTTAAGTCATTCTTATCTTCACATTTCATTCATGTTCAATTCATTATCATTAACATTTAATCATCATACCTTAAGTTTTAATCAATATCTTATAATGTTAAAGTTAATCTTTATTTCTTTGATAAATTGTTACCATTCTTTCTCTACTTGTAAACCTTCCTTACTATGCATCTTTTAAGTCTGGAGTTGTGGCGCAAGTCATCTTTGTACAACTCGCACTACAGCGTGAGTTTCCTGTAGCTAATGGTCGAGTCCGGCGCTGCGGTGCCACAAAGAATACATTGACCGTGTCTGCCGACGTGACTCTGCTCGAAGGTTGTGACATCGTGCTTTGGTAATCGCAGCGGTGCCATCATTTGGCCTTTGGGTGGTACCATGGCAAGTACAACTCAGGCTCTCGATAGCTTTGACAGATTATCAACTTTGCGAAATTCCCGGACGCATAACTTCTTCATTATAAGTCTGAATTGGCTCGTTCAAGAGCCTACGGTTCACAAATTACATATTATACACATTCATGCAAGAATTTTATCTATTTGACTTTATTTGATAAAAATTCACCTATTAGTTCATTTTTAATGAAAACGGTAAATGTTAGTGAACGTTCAACACTCGTTTCTTCGTTCTAAGTCGGAATCCGGTCATTTTCGAGTTCACAACTCTATAATGCCAAATATGACTTGTCTTTATCGAAAAAAAATGTTTTCGAGTTCAAACACAAAATTTGTGACGCCCCCAAAATAGGTATACATCACCCATCTTCAGTCGCCAGAAAATACACTACTGATAACTTCATTTATACAATTGTCGTGCAAAATACGATGACAAGTATACTGTGAGTTTTAATACAAATGTATGTAACTCTCATGGTGCCTTGACCACAACCTTACAATGGTACGTTACATAAAAGTATTGTCAAAAACTGTTTTAGAAATTAAAATCTTTGGGAAGTGCTCAAGGAAAACTTTGTACATAGGAGGCCATGAATCTAAGTTATGATAGATATCATATGTCCAGAGAATTATCCTTGGTTGACCCAATAGACCCCAAAGAAAAACGAGAAGATTACTATCATGTTTCTTCCAATGGTGAGTCTTCTTTTGACATATAACTATCTCCACTGTCTCCAAGTGAAAATTATATTTCAAATAAACTCCAAGATCATATAGGTGGTGCTCGTAGATATACTCAGCAAGTGGATGTGCACAGCTTTGTCTTATGATAACACAAGGTTATATGTCATTAGACATCTTGTATGATAGTGGCAAAACACCCTTCCAAAGTTAGGTTCACCTCACCCTATTCGGTTCACCAAAATTAAATATCAAATGACGTATACAATACGACACACTTATCTAAAGTTCTCAATAAAATTATTTCCATACTATTTAGGGAGAACCTCAACAGCTATAAACCACCGTTCTATTCCTCTCATTATCCCCATTGACTCGAAACACTCTTATTACCTGAAAGGAATTATGAAGCAAAAAGGGTGAGCACAACTAGCCCAGTAAAGAATATCATGACTAGAGGTAATTAAATTATCAATAGCCTTCGTCAATAATAAACCAGAGATTTAGAACATATGGTAGATGATAAAACTTTTCAACCATAGTTGTAGCGGAACGAGCAATCCATTAAAAGAGTCAAATAGACCATCTAGTCCATTATCTTCTCCATGTTAAAAGTCCACCAATAATGTTTTATCCCTGTAACATCAATCAACAATTCCTGTCCACAATTATATGAATAACTCATAATCATAATTGTGATTCTGAATTCCTTTTCGCACCTAGGACGAAGATAATTTACATCACATATCTTCACCTAAAACATCAAAAATCTTAGTTATACCAAATCACAATTCCTGCTCATAATCATACTAATACATTCATCTCTGTACTACGGCCAAAGATATACAACTGTATAACAAATAATCAACAATTCATCTTTGCACTACATGCCAAAGATATACAACTGTAAAACCAATAATGCTGAGACTCAGCTTAATAGTATCACGACCACGAATTATCCATGCACTACGGGCCAAGGATATTCGTGTTTTCCATTGATGGCCATGATTATACCGAATAATCCTCGGTCATAATCATACCAAGTCCATCTATGCACTACTGGGCCAAAGATGACTTTTACCACATCATTTATAACATTACGGTCCATGATTATACCGAATAATCCTCGTCATAATCATACCAAGTCCATCTATGAACTACAGGCCACAGATGACTTTCAACACAACACAAGCATGAGAATGATAACAATGATATAAGCATTAATCAAACGAAAACAAGGATAAATATTAAAGACTTTAAATTTATCCAAATATTATCAATCACTTAATAAACTCATAATCTAATATTATTAATATTATAACAATATTTTAATCACTTCTTAAACTTATAAATAATTTATTTTAATTGTTTACACTTTACCAAATAATGCATTAAATCATTCAAAAATGTCATACTCATAAGATTTCATCACCAATGATCAAATCCCTCATCAAAAATCTGCATATACCCTATATAGGATTTCCAAGCCATAAAATCCTATTTTCCAACTTTGTTACTTCACATAACATATTTAACTCATTTACTCATAACTAGATTATTTTCATGAAAAATACCAAATCAGTCCCAAAAATATTTCTTTTTTGGGATTTAGCAGAATATAGTCCCATATTGAACATATATTTTTCTCGGAATTTTTAAAATTCATTTACTATTTTTCAAAAATCAATTTCTAATTAATTCCTTAAGAAATTAGCTACCTCAAGTTTAACTCAAGAAATTCCCAAATCTTGACAGGATCTTACACATGTTAACGTGATCTTCCAGTTTAAATTTCATGGTCATCGGAGTTATAAAACTCTGGTTATAGCGTTTTTCGTCGGAAAAACCTAAATATTAAAATAGTCATAACTTGCTCATTTTAAGTCGGAATGAGCTCATTTTTGGACAGGAGGTACTTTATACCATATATTTCCATTTCCCAAAAGGTCGGAATTTTTCTCACAAATTAAATGGTCGAAAATGCCTTTTTAAATTTCTGGACAGTAGCTTTTTCATATTTTGTAGCTTTTGACTCCTTTGCTAAAATCAGTCCACACGAAAATCTACAACACCTTTTCCAGTGATTCTGCTTGGATAAGTTAGAAAACTCATGGATCTAACTCTAGAACTTGACCATACTCAAAAATTCGAAATATAATAGGAGATATGGTCAATTGAATTTCATGTTCTATTTTCTCCAAAAATCTTATTTTCAACTCTTTGTGATTTCTAAGAAACTTACATGTTTTCACATAATAACTAACATAACTCATCATAACACTTACTAATACTACATATACCCATGATTTTTATCAGTCCAATGCTTTTATTATGACTTTCATCATAATCCACGTAAATAAATTATTTCCACAATTTAATAAGGAATGAATACAAAGGATCATTCACCATGCATGTGGTAATCCACGAGACAAAAGTTATTCCAATGTAATAATAAAGAATGGAATAATCAAGAATTCACCATGCATGCGATAGATCGCATAGACATGTTATTCTCAAAAGAATAATAAAGAACTGAACCAGGTCAAACGTAATTAGCACCGACAGGATATTCCAACAGAATAATAAATAATGGAACCAAGTCATGCGTAACGCTTACGTACATGATGATATTCCGGCGTAATAATAAAGAATGGAATAATAGAAGAATTTCACCATGTATGCAGTACTTTGAATAGACAGGTTATTCCAACATAATAATAAGAAATGGAATAATAGAAGAATTTCACCATGTATAGGGTAATCCGCGTATACAGGTTTTTCCAACAGAATAATAAAGAATGGACTAATAGAAGTTCTCTTCATGAATACAAAAAAAATAATACCCTTACGAGTACAACAAATAATATCTCTTACCTTAGAACAAACTGGATATAGGAGTAGTGAAGTAGCAGAATGTTTTTCTTCTTTCTCTCTATAGTTTCTCTCTCTAGAGTTTCAGTGAATTCGTAAGAAATAATGAAGGAATGAGCTTCTATTTATATAGGAGAATGGACCTAATAGTAACTAATTCCTAAACTATCCGTATTGATTTACTTTTAAACTGACGGTCGTGATTTGTTTACTATAAAATATTCTAATAAAACAAAATCTTTTAAAAAATATAATATATTCTATTTATAATCTAATAAAATGAATAACTTTATAAAAGTATTCTGCTTTTATATAAAAAGATTTTACTATGCAAACACTATCACAGCCTTATGCAAACACTATGCATAATAAAATATAATAAATTCTAATTATTGTCTAATAAAACAAATAACTTTATAAAAGTATTCTATTTTATATAAAAATATTTTACTATGCAAAACACTATGCATAATAGAATATAATATATTCTATTTATAGTCTAATAAAATGAATAACTTATAAAAGTTTTATATAAAAAGCTTTTTTGTTTTATTACATTAATAATACTAATAAAACAAAACTTCATCATTATTATTATAATTCACACTATTAATCGACCAGGTCGTTCCCAGGAAAGAAGGGGCTTTCCAATAAGGATTTCTCCCTATTGGCGCGCAATTAGGTGACCAAACCTCTCCTTGGCAGAACTTCTACACATCGTTAATATTGCAAATAATAATATTAATAACTTTGTTATCTCAATTATTGATTTAATAATATAAAAAATATCGACAATAATTGAATCAAACTAAGTGACTTCTCACGTAAGCATTAATAATCAATACCGTGTGCTACTATGCAACCACGCGTATTTTACCACCGATTATTTTATGACAACTTACTTTGAAAAATTTTCAAATGTCACCCTTAACTTTAAACTTTTATCAATTTAACTATTCACCAAAATAGAAAAATTGAATACTTTTATTTCATAAAATTCAGGGTCTCACAAAATTCGACTTCCATTCCGAGAATTTCACGAATTCGATGATTATCGTCCAATCGTGTGAATTCCGGCGAAACTTCATTACTAACGATTTGATTATTGTTCTAAATGGATTCTAACCATCATATGAACATTTCAAACTACTTATTACATCAACTTATTTTCAAATTAGGTTTTGACTTATTCTTCATAAGTTCATGACTTAATAACTTATAAACTACTATTTTTCATTCCTTATGACTTATTATAGATTTAAGTCCTTTAATCAACATTCTCACATCTTATCAAATATACTAACTTCATATGGCAAACATATGACAAGTTCATCATAAGTTCATAACTTATTTAGGTTTATCTTACTTATTCATGACTTATTTGGCTTAAGTCCATTCATTAATCAATTCTTACATGTTCTTAGCATACATGCTTATTAGAATACACTTCTCTTATCACCCTACAATGATAGAGATAGAAGATTATTAGATCATAAGATCATTACCTTTGATGACTAACTTCTTCTTCTTGGAAATCTAGCAAATGATATTTTAACTTAAAAGTGCTTATTCTCTCTAACCAATAAGTTGCTTTGTATTGGAAGTTGTTGGTGTTTTGAACAAGTGATAAATGACTAGCAATCTCCTTCTATTTATAGGAAAGCCAAAGTGAGGGCATTATGGACATTAGAACATCCCACCTCCTTAACTAACGTCCTTACTATTCATAACTTATCAACTAAGTAAACTTGCTAACCACTAATCTTTCTTGCACACCACATAAAGTTCTTAGTCACCATGTTTAACCCACATCAACCTTGGTTGCTCCATGGATCAAGCCTAACTCATTGGTTCATTACATTGGGCTCAAGTTAATTAACTTAGCTTATTCATTTTGGGCTTGCATTAAGTTACTTTGGGCTTCATATAAACTAACACTTGGCTTAATCCTTGATACATCTTGGGCTTGACCCTTAATTCTCATTGGACTTGTACTTCATACAATATCCACCATTCCATTCATTTTGTCTTTAATCCTTAACGTTCTTAATTTAAGTCCGCATGCAAAATATTACGTTTTCCATACTTAGATAATTATTACATAATCCATCTAACCTTAATATTATTGCGGAGTTTATCTCAAGATGTTTAACCTGTCAACGTGTAAAGGCGGAGCATCAAGTGCCAAAAGGTCCATTGCAACCACTTGAGATTCCGGAATGGAAATGGGAACACATTACTATGGATTTTGTTACAGGTCTTCCCAAAATTTCTCAAGGCGTAGATGCAATTTGGGTTATTGTTGATAGATTAACCAAGTCTACCCATTTCTTACCGACACGCGAGACTTATTCCTTGAACGCCTTGCTCAGATATATACGTGAATGAGATTGTACGATTGCATGGCATGCCAGTATCCATAGTTTCGGATCGTGACCCGAGATTCACTTCAAGATTTTGGGTTAGCTTGCAGAAAGCTATGGGCACGGATTTACGATTCAGTTCAGCATACCATCCTCAAACGGACGGACAATCAGAGAGGACTATTCAAACCCTTGAAGATCTATTAAGACTCTGTGTTCTAGATTTCAAAGGAAGTTGGGATAAGTACTTGCCACTGGTGGAATTCTCTTACAACAACAGTTATCAAGCAAGTATAGGCATGGCTCCATTTGAGGCGTTGTATGGACGAAAATGTCGTTCTCCAGTATGCTGGGACGAGGTGGGAGAAGCAACATTGTTGGGACCAGAATTAGTACGCATGACTACAGAAAAGATCCAAATGATTCGACAACGTATTCAAACTTCACAAGATCGACAAAAGAGTTATGCTGATCTTCATAGAAAGGATGTGGAGTTTAATATTAGAGATCATGTATTGTTACGTATTGCTCCATGGAAAGGAGTTACAAGATTTGGAAAAAGAGGAAAGCTCAATCCAAGGTTTATTGGTCCATTTGAGATTCTTGACCTAATAGGAAACGTAGCCTATAGACTCGCGTTACCTCCAAGTATGTCTCGTGTTCACAATGTATTCCACATATCTATGCTTCGTAAATATGTGAAAGACCCAAACCACATTATTGCGTTAGAACTGCATTTAGATAGTCAAGATTTAACATACGAGGAGATACCTGTTGAGATTTTTGATAGGAAAGAGCATGTCTTACGCACGAAGGTTATACCAGAAGTTAAGGTTTTGTGGAGAAACCATGCAATTGAGGAAATGACATGGGAGTTGGAATCGGAGATGAAAGCGAGGTACCCTCACCTTTTTGATACATCAGGTACGTACGTTAATTTCGAGGACGAAATTTCATAAGGAGGGGAGGTTGTAAGACCCCAACTTATTATAAATAAAATTGAATTTTCCTTCATTATTCTAAATTAATAAGGGTTAATTTGATATAATTCTTTGGTTATGGGTGAAATGTGCAAAGTTTACAAAATAAGCAAGTGGTTATAAAATATTCATTATTGTTGGGGAATATTCGTTTGGTCGTGGAATATTTTTTTTGTCGGGAATCTCCGTATTTGCTGCAAGCAGCAATCATTAGTGGGCCCCATAATGTAAAAACGATTGGATGAAAGAAAATGACAAAGATTGAGTTTTATAAATAATGGCGTAAATTGTTACCGTTAACACTGTTGGGTTACCTGGTGGTTAAAATACAGTAATATGCGTGGTTGCACAGTAGCACACGGTATTGCACAGTATTGTTGAATTATTGATCCTTACGTAAGAAGGCACTACTCAATAATTGTTACGATGAATTACCGCTTCAATATTATATTGATTCTATAATTGTCAAGCGTTGATATTTTGTATCGTTGTTGTTTCAATAATTGTCATTACACAATTTTTTTCAAAGATCAAATCAATAATTCATATTATTTGAATAATATTATCAGATAACATTATTGGCAATGTCTAGAAAGTTCTGTCTAAGGAGAGGTTTGGTCACCTAATTGCGCGCCAGTAAGGAGAAATTCTTATTGAAAGCCCCTCTTTTCCGGAACTACCGTTTGTCGATCTTGTGATTCTCGTAATATTATTTTTAAAATAATTAATTATTGATTATTATGATAAAGAAAATATTTATTTTATGTGGATATAGATTGAGAAAATTTTTAATGTGACAATTGTTGAAAATTAATATTTTATCTTTTTCTGATAAAATAATTCATTTAAATATATTATTTTAATAATATATTAACGGTGATATTTTTATAATGAATGTGGGATATATGAGTATATGAGGAGGTAGAGTATTTTGTGGCATTAAATGTTTAACACATGTTTTGTGTGTCGGTGGACACAATTCTTGACCGAAAATTGATTATAGATTGTAAAATAGCCCGTTTATGGATTTTGGTCAATTTCTGTTTAGAATTTGGAAAAACTTTCTTCTGCAAAGTTGTAGAGAATGGAATTTCCCATGGAAAGTCGCGAGTTTTGAATTTTTCTGATAACCGAGCTATTTTCTACGAATTGTTAAATTTCCGAAAATAAAATAATTTTTATTAAATTATGGGTGGGACCCACTTTTATTCTAACACATGTGGGCTGCTAATTTGAGTCAAGGATGGTGGTGGCTGAATTGGTAGGTAAGCAAGCATGTAGGAAATGTGTTTAATAAATAATATTAATTTATTATTTAGTCTCCTTTGGCGTTCTAGCATTTTCCTATAAATAGAGGGCTAAGTTAGAATTGAAAATCACACCAGAAACAAGTTTTCTCTCTTTCTCTCTCTATATTGTCGAACGTATTCTTGTGAGTATATTTTGAGTGTTGCTATACTGGTGCGAGTTTACACAAAGACTATACCTAAATTCAAATCGTAAGTACGGTTATTTTGAGGTAAGGGATGTTATTTCTTTCATAAATGATATTATTTTCTTCAATATCATTATGCCAAAATCTTTGTTGAACTTTTTATCAAATTTGGAACTTGTTGTGTTTGGTTACTATTCACGATACTGCACTTATTCACGATACTCTGACTATTCACGAATACGGCCTTATTCAATCTAAAAAATAAAAATTTTCTTTTTGCCCAAAATATCTATTCTGGATACTAGCTTTGATTGTATCCAAGTTTTGATCATTCTTGAATTTTACACCAATATGATTATTTTCGAGGTATTTTTGGACATGGGTAAAACAAAGTACGAATCCTTAATCCTTAATCCTTGTCATTTTGTTTCAATTTGGATTCGCTTTTTTAAAAATATTTTTTCATCATCCTCGGTCTTAAATGATGATATAAATGAATATCTTTGGCCAGTGAGTGCAAAGATGAACGATTAATCGATGAATATCTTTGGCACAGAGTGCAAAGATGAGCAGGTGTTGAGATGAACATGACCAACTGGTGATTTAAATGAATATCTTTGGCCTGTAGTGCAAAGATGAATATTGATTGTTGTTACAGGGATAAAATATTGATGATGGACTTTTAAACCTTAGAAGACAGTAGAATTCTTTCTCTACGTGACTCTTCTAATGGATTGTTGTTCCGCTGCATTTATTGATCTAAAACTTGTTGTCTATTATAATTTATCAGATTTTTCCTGTTGAAGACTAACGATAATTTGTTGTATATTATCTTAGTCATAATGTTCTTTACTAGGCTAGTTGAGCTCACCCTTTTCCTTTTGTTCCATTTTTCTTCTCAGGAGGTGAGAACATAGCAGGATCGAGTCGGGGTATGGAGTGATGGTTCTAGGAAGATGTTTTAGCTGTCCTCACTATTTCTGTAAAATAGTGTATGAATAATTAATGAGGACTTATTTGGGTGTGTATATTGTCTAGAAGACAATATTTGTATTTAAACTCACAGTTGTATTGTCGTATTCTACACGACATCTGTATTATCAAAGTTGTAGTTTGCTTTCTATACCATGTATTTTGGCGACTCAGAATGGGTGTTGTATACCTATTTTGGGGGCGTCACAGATTTAGTTCTAACCTCGGAGATTAATTCGAGGGATGCAGTTCCAGTTCTGAAGACTACCTCAAAAAAGTCAGTTCCAATCCCTGAGACAACCCCTGGAGATTTAGTTCCAACCTCGGAGATAACCCCGAGGGACGCAATCCAAGTTCCGGAGATAACCCCAAAAAAGTCAATTCCAAACCCCGGAGATAACCCCGAGATACTCAGTTCTAACCCCGGAGATAACCCTGGGAGATCAAGCACACCTCAGAGATAACCCTGAGGACATTCAGCATCCATAGTATCCCAATCTCAGAGATAACCTTGAGCAATAACTGTTACATTTACGCAAAGACGAAGATAACCCTGGTTAAGGGCAAAATCATCATGTTGCAACCTTGATACTACATTCACATCGTCTCAACATCATTTCAATCAACACTGCATACAAGGTGTCCCATAAGAACCATAGCTCAAATCCCGAGTAACTACTACGCAAGACAACACACCGAATAGAATTTGAAGACTTACAGATCTAGTTATGGACCCATTTTCCCGGCTTCTTACGACCTCTAATCCCATGTCATTGTGTAGCTCTCGACAACAACATTCTGAAAAGGTACAACACGCCTTTATCGGATGCCCGGATTGAAAGTTATGAAGGTTCGAGCGGACAGCGCGTTGCCCAAGTGTATGTACTTCGAGACGACGGGACCCACAGAGCTCGAGCAACCTCTGGCAGCCGCAAGTAGACCCGCGGTTGCCACGGGTTAACCCGCGGCTCCTTGGTTTGTAAATAAGAGCTCTTGGGAGCTCATTTAAAAAAAAGGAGAAAATAAGAGAAAACTCTGTCCATTTCAGTCTGTAAACAATTCTAGAGTGCTTTACACTGAGTGGTTCTTCTTTCTAAACACTTGTAAGCTCATGTTTAGCCACATACTGAAACTTAACCGATGGAAACCAAGTTTTCAGGCATCTAAAGCTATCTAAAGTCTTCTTGGCAGCCCATTGTAAGATATTTCAGATTTTTAAGCTTTTTATTACTTCTATATATTTATATCTACTAATGTTGAGAGTCGCGTTGTGTGGGTATGCCTAAATCGTCGATCTGTGGCTTTTTATTGCTTATATATATATATATTTATATATATATATATATATATTTACCGCTTTTATATAAATATATGCTTTACTCACTTTCATAATGTAGATATTTAATCTTTCAGCCTGCGGGCTAGATTTGCCTAAATCTGGCTATTTCTCGCTTTAACCGGTTCATGGTGACTAAACTGGAACCGTTGAAGCTGGAATGGTTTAGATTTGCTCAAATCTAGTTCTTTTTCTAGCTTTTGCACATATTGCTTTCTCATGTGAGCCTAGGAATTATGTGATCACAGATTCAGTCTCTGAATCTAGATTCGGTTCCTGTGATGGACATTTTCAGCTCTAGCCAGCTTATAAATTATCTACGGTGTCTAAATATCCTTAGATGGCTCTCATGCTCACAAGGAGTTCGGCACTGCTATGTATCTTATTTTCTCGAAGATGCCTCACATCTCGAAAATAAAAGCAATCAAGCCGAACACATAATAAAATGGAAGTATCAAAGGTTTCAATTACTATTGAGCATAAGGGTTTGAAAAACTTATTTTACAAAACATAACTGCTATATCTTGTTAAAATTAAACTTTTATACAAAAGTCAAACCCTTTGTATATAGGTGCAAATGAGGCATAACACTACTTCCAAACAACTGCACATAGACCTAATTCACACACACACATTCACAGATAAAAGTTTAAAGAAAAGTGATGGTAACCGTGTTATCACGGAAGTCGGGGGGTGCCTAACACCTTCCCTCTGCTTAATTAAGCCCCTGGACCCTAATGAATTTTGGTTTTGCAGACCAGTTAAACATTGTCACATCATTAGGTCTTTGTGCAAACCTTTTCTCGGTTGAGTTGGTGCAACCATTTAAAAATAACCAACTAGCGATTCTCACAGTCAAATCGTCGACATATACATGTTGGACCTTTTCAAACTTATTTTTTCAAACAAATCTCACCTAAAATGAGAACACCAAAAAATAAGAACAGAAAGGGACAAATAAAAATCTCGACGTCGACATTGATGATTAGTCAGTTTTCGGGTATTTTTATAATTTTTTTATGTGTTTTTATGCTTTTGTGTAGGAAAAAGGAAAATAGAACAAAGATATAGAAATAGAAGCAAAATTGGATGAATCATATCGAATTGAATTAAAACTATCACAAGCTAAGTGGACTATGGTTCGGAGATTGACCTATAGAGCTTCAGTTGAGTTTTGGATGGTGTTAGAGTTTCAGAAGGAGAAAATGGCCTTCTTGAAGTTGGAGAGGACTTCTCAAATTTCCAGAAAAGGTGTGGTTTGCAAAAATTCGAGTTCGTTTGGACCTCCAAACAGTGTGTCAAAGTAATTGATTCGAACCTTACCTAGATTGGATTCATGTTTGGACCAATACCTTCAAAAGGAGTCATAACTTGATGTGAAAAGAAAAGGAATTGGGAGAAAAATAGTTACATGATAGTCAATTTGAAGTTGAAAAAGTGTCACGACTCTAGGATATTCGTTAGTTCAACGTCCGTTGGTAAAAAGGTCATAACCTTTGATTCGAGAAGAGTTATGAGACGTGCCACCCGTCAAAACGAAGCTTGTGAATAAATCTATAGGCATTGATAGAAATTGCATCACCAAGGCGCTTCTATAGAGAGTCGCGATGATAAGAAGGAGAATTACGTCGTTGGTTCGTGTGCAGAGCTATAATTGACTTGGGACTTGCCATATTGATTCTTAATTGGATTAAATTTCTACCAAGATATATAGAGGCTATAAATACACATCAAATGGCTAATGAAAAGGGAGAGTAACATCTAACATCACATAACAAAAGCTAAGGTTTGGAGATCAGATTTTCAAGAAGCGAAAAGGATAACACGAGAAAGCAAGACTTCGAGGTTGAGATGGAGAACGAGATTGTATTACACAGATTTTGTTTACATATCTATTCATATTGTTTTTATAATCTTAAAGATGTTATTTGATTTAATGAAACTGTTTTCTTTCTTCACCATGAACTAAATTTATAGTAGGATTGCAATTGAACTCAATGCATAGTTTAATTTGATTTATTCATGTTTTGATTATCGTTAATTATATTTAAATCATTTATAATATTTTTTTTTATTTCATGAATAATTGTCTAACTAGTAATTATATTTGATAACCTATACAATATTGGAAAATGGAATATATGGTTAGATCAGGATATCATAACATGCGTTAGTTTATTCTTTTTAAGATTGAATAACTAATTTGTGTATAGATAGTAATATGCATATATATCACATGTACCCTTCATGAGAATTTGATCTTAATGAATATAATCTTAATTATTTCACATAGGAATATAGTGATCTAATTGGAAAAGATATTTTTATTAAACTATCAGAAGATGTTTTATAAATAGTTTTAATTATCAGTTAACGATTTGTTATAATTGATTAATTGAAAAGAGAGTAAAAATATTTGGATGAGGGTTAGCCGTAAGTCCTCCTGCTGGCTCAGGTGGGGGCCACTTGCCTGGTTTTCGTGCCGGCACATTGATTTTTCGTGTTGCATGCTAAAACGTTCATAACTTTCAATTCTGAAAGAGTTGGGAGATGTGTCATACCATTCCAAAAAGCTCTTTCCGAGAGCTAAGCAATGACATAGAGTTTGACCAATTTTGAATTCAGAAAGTCAAAGCAAAAGGGAAAAAACATCTTTCCAAATATGTCGGCTAGTCAATCGTCTTGTCTTGAGTAGTCTGCTGCTCGGGAATCGTCGTGATAACTTTATATACTCGTTCTCAACCTCGCGATCTTCGCTCGAATATCTTAGCATTGGGTGAAATAATCCTCTTGCCTTCTTGCTATGGTTAGAGAAAGAAATATAAAATTTTGAGTGTCTACTATCTATACTCTATTATTTAGTTTTTATATTTTCCTATTTTATCCTTTAACTTTTATACTAAGTTTAGATGTATAAGATACAAAAAAAATTACCCTTTACAAAATGCTTAAAATATACTATTTAAATTCAAGATGTTATATAAAGACTATTTAATCTCAAAAGTGTTCAAGTAAATTCCACTCCTTTTTTAAAAAATAAAATTACGAATCATTATGGACTTAAAACCGGTCCTGAAATTAAAATTTATTAATTGTTTCTCTTTATAATAATTTTTCTCATTTCGAGTAAATAGATATATTTAAGACTTTTTTATGAGACCCAATAATTAAAAAAAAAATAAAATTATCCTCACATTAAATACACTTACATTAATGAAGAGGCTTCTCCATCACTCATTGATATCACTTCCATGTAATTAAGTCACAAAATTTATTTTTCTTTAACTACTTCAAATTTAGAAATGTTAGTACTATTTTGTACTCTATTATTTAAGTTTGCGTATCTTCCTAAATTATCTAACTATTCAAAATATTTTATTATTAGATCATGATATTTAATTCGCCAAATACATTATTATTGTATACTCTTTCATATATATGACGCAACCTAATTCTTATTACATCCTTAAATATGAAAAATTAAAATTA
Source organism: Panax ginseng (assembly GCA_020205605.1). Taxonomy (NCBI): domain Eukaryota; kingdom Viridiplantae; phylum Streptophyta; class Magnoliopsida; order Apiales; family Araliaceae; genus Panax; species Panax ginseng. The sequence continues at coordinate 99,101,228 of CM035128.1, read as the reverse complement.
TTTATTTTTAAAAACTAAAAATATTACATAATTAATTATTTTCAATATAAAAATTATTTCTTAAAAGATGTCTAAAGTACACAATTTAAATTTAAATGTTACATAAAGACTATTTAACCTTTAAAATTACTTAAATAGGGTCAACTCCTTTAAAAAAATTATACATTTACACAGGGTCCATTATAAAATTAGAAATTAAAAATAATATATATTAAAAATATTTAAGTTAATTTTTTGATTGTTAATTATATAAATAAGTATTACTCATAATTTTTTTAAAGAGATATTTAATAAATAGGGTTATAGTTTGTATAATTTATATCAATCCCAAGTGTATTAATGCACTCGCCATTTTTTTAATTTATATGAAAAGTTTATTCAAAACATTTATTACGACTCCCATATAAATTACAAGAACCCATCCAACCTGAAAACACTTTGAATTTTAAGTCCGCCAAATCCCTTCCTCAACTTTCTTATTCCTCGAACACATGGCGATTCGAGAGAGAGAGAGAGAAAAGCAGTGAAAGAAAAGACAGAAAAATTGCTCAATCTGAACAACAATGGCGATGTTACTCTTCTCTCTCGTCATCAATTTGTCTTATCCTCCCCAAACCGTAAACCACATTCAATTACTCCTCTATTCATATATTTAAGATCTATACTCACTCACACAAATCTCACTCATTTTTCTAGGGTTTCTCTTTGAAGTGCGATTGAAGAGAAAATTCATCGATTTCTTTATCCCAATTAGTAAGTTTTTCTCTGATTCTCTCCTTATATATATATATATATATATATATATATATATATATATATATATATATATATATATAGATGTTTGATTGGAATTGAATTTGTAGGGTTCTATGGCGAGGAGAGCTAGAAAGGAACCTATGATCAACAACCAAGTTTAGATTTTTAATCAATAAGCAAATCCTTGATTGCATTCGAGATTTAGAACTACGAGTAACTCTCTATTTCTCTCTCTTGGATTGAAGTTGTATTATCAAGAGGAACACCCTTAAAATTAAATTAAAAAGCTAAAATTATTTTTTCAGTTACAAGAATGGAGATATGCAAATAACTGTGTTTTATTTCATATTTACCACAAAATTTAACTAGTTGTTAGTTTAATAGGTGCGGCCTAGAAATTATGATGATAGTTGAGAATATTGTGTTATTTTATACTATTATCACTCTTTCTTGTGGAACCAAAAAAATTCAAATAAAACTCTTTTATTGTGAGACAGAGGGAAGACTTGTGTATATGTGCCTGCGCGAAAACTTGGTATATTTTTTGTTTATAGACTCTTATTTTATGTATGTGTATATATTCATGTTATTTTCCCTTCCTTTTATTATTATTGCTTGTAGGGCTTAGTGGATGGTTGTTATCCTCTTAATGGGTTGACACGGGCTTGGCATGCGGGACGCCCAGATAGCTTGCCAAGCCAAGCCTTGGCACTCATTTATGGGGCAAGGCGTGTCTCATGCGGCAGAGGTGAGGTCAAAGCAGCAGCATCATGCGGCAGAAAGAAAGGCTGGCGGCGCACGTGGTTGGCAAACGACCTTGACACTTAGTTATTTGAGGCAATGAGCAGCGTTGTGCAACAGTGGGCGACACTAGGCAGCAAGTTGGGTCATTGTGTAACAAATGTGCTATGTCAGAAAACTAGCAAATCTACAAGGTTTGCATTATGCTTCCTCAGACAGGTCTGATGTCTAGTGCTGGCAGTTTGGAAATTTTCATAAGTGCTACTATAGGGGGGTGCTCCGTGAAGGTCACCCAGGACCATGGGCAGGTGCCATGGGCGTTGAGTGATGGACGTTGGGACATTGTTGGACTCCCCTATAATAATGTCTAACATTGGATTGGGAAGCTTGGATCGAATCAAAGACTTGTTCATGGGCTGGGCATGAACAAGTAAGAACGTTGCTGAGCGTGGCATTAGTTGGGCATGGCATAGGCGTGCGCCTAGAATGTCAAGGCATGGCATGGGCAGATCCAAGCATGAAACAGGGCAAATGCATGTGGACAGACGTACGGGCTGGACGTGCACAGCAAACTTGAACAGCACCTTGGGCAAGTGTTGGGCTAGTTGGAAATTCGTGGACCAAATGGACAGCATGATTGAGCAACATGATTGGGTGACATGATTGGACAACTTTGTGGGCTGAGACGTCAACAATGTGGGCTGACACACTAATAAGTGAAGGACATCAAAAGGGTGGGCGACATCATGGGCGTTAAGGATCGATGATCGAGCAAGCCAACCGATAGAAGTTATAAGCGATTCTTTCGGCAATCAACCTCCATGCACACACATGATCGGCATGTCTCCGACCATTGCAGACATCATGGGCGCCTAACACTGGCTGGTGGGCGGTTGATGAGCAGTTGCACATCATGGGGCGCACACAACTGCTAGAGAGTAGTTGAGGAGCAGTTCATGGGCAGTTTGTACATCATGGGACGCACACCTCTTCTAGTGGGCAGTTGGCAGGTAGTTGCTGATTCAAAATGTTGGTTTCCTATTGGTTCTGAATGACCTAGCAATTGGGGGTGTCAACTACAGCCTAATGTGTATAAATATGTGTAGCCAAGGGCTCAGCAGGTATGTGAGATCACTGAACAAGTGTAGCCTGCGAGCCCTAGTCATATATTGTATTCCTTGTTATTGAGTGAGAAATAAAAGGTTTGGACGTTGTCCTGTAAATACTGTGTATGCTTGTGTACGTGGCTTGTATAAACAAATTGTGCTTATGTGACTGACAGGTTGCTAACTGGTTGGGCGAACTAGTGCATCACAAGGAGGACAAAGACGCGAAAAATTTAGTGTCAGATTGTGCACCCTGTGACAATTGGTATTAGAGCTTCGTTAGAGAACGATGGCAAACAGTACTATTCAGATCAATGAATTGCAAGAGAAGTTGCAGGCGTTGGAAAATTATGTGGGCACACGGTTGGTGGGCGAAGAAGGTTCGTTGGCGGACCAGTTCAGAGCATCACATGCTCTATTGGAGAATCTTCGTGCTGAAGTTGCTGAGCATGTCGTGGAGTTCAACAAGAAGTTGGAAGATGTGTCTCTTGACGTGTTGGCTGTCACGAATTGGACCCTAGAAGTTTTTGAGCGATTCGAAATAATGGCTGAAGACATGGCACTGGTCAAACGTGTTGTGGCTGGTGGTTCAGCGAGCGGAGATGGACACCACCAGAAGTTGCGAGTCCCTGAACCCAAATCCTTTGGGGGCAGTCTAAATGCCAAGGAATTGGAAAATTTCCTGTGGGACATGGAGCAATACTTCATGGCTGCCCACATCCCAGACCGAGAAAAGGTCACAATTACAAGCATGTACCTGACGGAAGATGCAAAGCTTTGGTGGCGAACTCGGACTAAGGATGATGTGAGTACGAGCAGGCCAAAGATTGAGACGTGGGAAGTTCTCAAGAAGGAATTGAAGGATCAGTTCCTACCTCTTAATACTTTATGGCTGGCAAGAGATACCTTGAAGCACTTAAAACAGACAGGATCTGTTCAGGAGTATGTGAAGGAGTTCAGTTCTTTGATGTTGGACATCAAGAAAATGTCTAAGGAAGACAAATTATTCAATTTCATGTCGGGTTTACAACAGTGGGTGCATACTAAATTGCGTAGACAAGGTGTCAAAGACCTGCCTAGAGCAATTGCAGCGGCTGATAGTATAGTAGACTATAAGTACTCTGGTCCCAATGCTGCTGATGGCAAGAAGAAGCAGATGGGTAAGAAAGAGAAGGGCAGTTCCAAAGATGGCAAGAAGGACATAAAAGTTCAAGAAAGGTGGTGACAAGCAGTCCAAGCCTAAAACTGATGGACAGCCCAAGGACAACAAGAGCAAAGGTTGCTTCATATGTGGAGGTCCCTATCGCATGAGAGAATGCCCAAAGAAAGAGAAGGTGTATGCCCTAGTTGCGAATGACTCGAATGAAGGAACGTCAGATGGTCCAAGAATGAGCCCATTGCAACTGTTAGGTGCTTTGCAGACCCAAAAGGCAAAGACACCCACTCCACGTGGACTGATGTATGTGTCAGTGGTTGTGAATGGCCAGGAAGTGGTGGATATGGTAGACACGGGTGCTACCAACAACTTTGTTGCAGAAAGGGAGGTGGACAAACTAAAGTTAAACTTGCAGGAGAATGCAAGTAAAATTAAGGCTGTAAATTCTGAGGCCAGAACAATTCGTGGCACAGCAGTGGAAGATTTAAAGGTTGGCCCGTGGGAAGGGAAGTGCAACTTGATGGCTGTTCCTTTGGATGATTTTGATCTCATCCTAGGAATGAAGTTTCTGATGTTGGCTAAATGTATGGTGATACCTCATCTTGGTGGATTGATGATCACAGATGAGAAGATGTCAGGATTTGTGAATGCTATATACCCAAATTTGGAGAAGAAGGAAGGCAAACGGAAGGCTAGTTTGTTGTCTGCAGTGCATCTTTAGTATGGGCTTAAAAGAGGCGAAGAAACCTATTTGTGTGCCTTGATTGAGATCAAGCCTGGTGTAGCCCAAGAGGTGCCAAATGTTGTTGCTAAGGTGCTGGATGACTTCAAGGATGTAATGCCTCCAGAACTACCAAAGACCCTTCCTCCAAGGCGTGTTGTTGATCATAAGATTGAGTTGAAGCCGGGAGCGAGACCCCCTGCTCAAGCCCCTTATCAGATGGGGCCTGCTGAGTTGGTTGAGTTGAGGAAACAACTGACAGAATTGTTAGATTCTGGTTTTCTTCGACCTTCAAAAGCTCCTTACGGTGCCCCAGTGTTGTTTCAGAAGAAACAAGATGGCTCTATGAGAATGTGTGTCAATTATTGAGCACTGAATAAGGTTACTATCAAAAACAAGTATCCTATTCTGAATGTTGCTGATTTGTTCGACAGATTGTCCCGAGCCAAGTATTTTACAAAGTTGGACTTGAGAGCAGGCTATTGGCAAGTGAGGATTGCCGCTGGTGATGAAGCTAAGACTGCATGTGTGACGAGGTATGGTTCATCGTAATGCCGTTCGGCTTAACCAATGCTCCAACAACCTTTTGTAATCTTATGAGCGATGTATTTTATGAATATTTAGATAGATTTGTGGTAGTCTATCTAGATGATATTGTGGTGTATAGCGAAACATTAGATGGTCATGTGGAACATCTGAGATTAGTATTCCAAAAGTTAAGGGAATATCAATTATATGTAAAAAAGGAGAAGTGTGAGTTTTGTAGGGCTGAAGTAATGTTCCTTGGGCATTGGATTAGCCAAGGACAAGTCAGGATGGATGAGAGGAAAGTCCAAGCCATTGTTGAATGGACTGTTCCTATAAAAGTTGTTGATTTAAGGTAATTTTTGGGACTGGCGAACTATTACAGAAAGTTCATTAAGGGCTACTCGAAGAAGGTGGCTCCTTTAACTGATTTGCTGAAGAAGGATTGTAAGTGGGATTGGTCAGTGAGGTGTGAAGAGGCATTTGACAATTTGAAAGTGGCAGTGTCGTCTAAGCCAGTGCTGAGACTCCCAGACTTTGAAGTTCCTTTTGAAGTACACATTGATGCATCAGACAGAGCTATTGGCGGGGTATTAGTACAAGATGGTCACCCAGTTGCCTATGAGAGTCGAAAGCTGAAAGATGCCGAGCAATGTGACAAGACTACTCAGAAAGAGATGACTATAGTGGTGCACTATTTGGAGACTTGGAAGCATTATCTGCCGGGCACAAAGTTTGTGGTGGTGACTGGCAATGTTGCCAACACCTACTTTAAAACTCAAAAGAAGTTGACTCAAGCGTGCATGTTGGCGAATTTCTTGGCGAAATTGATTTTGCATGGGTACATAAGTTTAGCGTGCAAAATTCAAAGGGTCGATGCATTGAGTCAAAAAAAGTTATCCAAAGATTTTGTTGTCGCTCTCACTGTGGTTGAGGCCGAGTACTTGGACAAGATCAAAGAACAGTCCCTAAATGATGTTGTTTACCAAAAACTTCGGACGCAAGTGCAAGAAGGTCTGGTTCGAAGGTATTGGATTGAAGATGATTTGCTATATGCAAAGGGCAGTAGGTTATATGTCCCTAGTGGAGGGGGACTGCGGAGGAAGATCATGCATGAGACGTATGATACAAAATGGGCTGGTCACCAGGCATAGAAAGGATGTTGGCGTTGCTGTCTCGCTCATACTACTGGCCAAAGATGGAGAATGACGTGGAGGCGTATGTCAAGTCTTGTCTTGTGTGTCAAGTAGACAAGCTTGAGAAAAAGAGTGAAGCATGCTTGTTGCAGCCTCTTCCCATTCTTGACAGACCTTGGCAGTCCGTGTCAATGGACTTCATTTCTGGATTGCCGAAGGTTAATGGAATGAGATCAATTTTTGTTGTGGTTGATCGGTTTTCCAAGTATGCAGTGTTCATCCCTGCACCTCATGCTTGCACAGCAGACGTGGCTGCTGGATTATTTTTCAAAAACGTGGTGAAGTACTTTGGGTTGCCAGAAGATATTATAAGTGATCGAGATACACGGTTCACAAGCAGGTTTTGGACCGTTCTGTTTAGCTTGGTTGGGTTAGAATTAAAATTCAGTACGGCGAACCATCCACAAACAGATGGTCTGATTGAAAGAATGAATCAGCTACTTGAGGAGTATCTATGACATTATGTGACTGCAAGTCAAAAGAATTGGCTGGAGTTGCTTGAACCAGCGCAATTTTGCTACAACTTGCATCAATCTTCTGCAACGGGTATGAGTCTCTTTGAGTTGAGTATGGGTTTTCAGCCAAGGACTCCAAATAATGTGGCAGTGCAGCGTACGGGAGGGAATTGTCCTGCTGCATATCGTTATGCAAGGGCTAAAATAGGGTTGCTAGAGGAAGCACGAGACAGCCTAAGCAAGGCAGTGAGAAGGATGAAGAAGTATGCAGATGCACATCGAAGGCCGCTGGAGTTTAAAGTGGGAGATATGGTGTTCTTTGTCGACACCTCAGATTTGGAAGAAGATCAGTAGTAAGACTGTGCATAGAGGATTGGTTTCGAAGTATGACGTCCCATTCGAAGTGCTAAAGAAGGTTGTTGGCAGCATGCTATGGCTTACGATCAAGCTTCCGCATGATTGAAGGTGCATCCGACCTTTCATGTTAGCTACCTGAAACCGTTCCAGCAGGAATTGCTTGATGCTGGCAGGAAGCAAGCCAAGAGGGCTCCGCCAATCATTAGGAAGCAGTTTGATAAAGATGTTGAGAAGATTTTAGCTCACAGAACTGAAGGTATGAGCAAGAAAAATCGTAGAACAGATTATCTGGTCCATTGGAAAGGGGAGAATGAGGTAGACACTACCTGGGAAAGAGATGTAACTTTGTGGTAATTCGACATGCAAATTGCAGATTATTGGGAATACCCTCTGACGAGGACGTCAGACTCTTCTGGTGGGGGTGGTTTGTTAGCCCCTTAGTGGGTTGACACGGGCTTGGCATGCGGGACGCCCAGATAGCATGCCAAGCCAAGCCTTGGCATTCATTTGTGGGGAAAGGTATGTCTGTGCGGCATTGTGCGGCAGCAAAGGGCGCTGGGCGCACATGGTTGGAAAACGACCTTGACACTTAGTCATTTGAGGCAATGAACAGCGTTGTACAGCAGTGGGTGACACTAGGCAGTAAGTTGGGTCATTGTGCAGCAAATGAGCTATGTCAGAAAACAAACAAATCTACAAGGTTTGCATTATGCTTCCTCAGACAGGTCTAATGTCTAGTGCTAGCAGTTTAAAAATTTTCATAAGTGCTACTATAGGGGGGGTGCTCTGTGAAGGTCACCCGGGACCATGGGCAGGTGCCATGGGCGTTGAGTGCTGGACGTTGGAACATTGTTGGGCTCCCCTACAACAATGTCTAACGTCAGATTGGGAAGCTTGGATCGAATCAAAGACTTGTTCATGGGCTGGGCATGAACAAGCAATAACGTTGCTGAGCGTGGCATCGATTGGGCATGGCATAGGCGTGCGCCTAGCATGTCAAGGCATGGCATGGGCAGAGCCTAGCATGCAACAAGGCAAATGCATGTGGACAAACGTACGGGCTGGACATGCACAGCAAACTTGGACAACACCTTAGGCAAGTGTTGGGCTAGTTGGAAATTCGTGGACCAAATGGACAACTTGATTGGGCAACATGATTGGGCAACTTTGTGGGCTGAGACGTCAACAATGTGGGCTGACACACTAGTGAGTGAAGGACATCAAAAGGGTGGGCTGACACTGTGGGCAGTTAAGGACTGGATGACTGGAGCAAGCCAACTGACAGGAAGTTATAGGCAGTTGCTGGCAGTCAACCTCTATGCACATGGCATGTCTCTAGCCAGTTGCACATCATGGGGCGCCCAACACCTGCTGGTGGGCGGTTGATGAGCAGTTACACATCATGGGGCGCACACAACTGCTAGAGAGCAGTTGAGGAGCAGTTCATGGGCAGTTTGCACATCATGGGACGCACACCTCTTCTAGTGGGTAGTTGACAAGCAGTTGCTGATTCAAAATGTTGGTTTCCTATTGGTTCTGAATGACCTAGTAGTTGGGGGTGTCAACTGCAGCCTAATGTGTATAAATATGTGTAGCCAAGGGCTCAGCAGGTATGTGAGATCACTGAACAAGTGTAGCCTGCGAGCCCTAGTCATATATTGTATTCCTTGTTATTGAGTGAGCAATAAAAGGTTGGGATGTTGTCATGTAAACACTGTGTATGCTTGTGTGCGTGGCTTGTATAAACAGACTGTGCTTGTGTGACTGACAGATTACTGACTGGTTGGGCGAATCAGTGCATCACATGGAGGACAAAGACGCAAAAAATTTAGTGTCAGATTGTGCACCCTGTGACAATGGTCATCTCCGCCTTTGTCATTCACTAAAGGAGGATAGTGGTCCGCTCTTCTTCGTGAGATTGCTTCCATCCTTTTGCAATGATGCTTGCGTTGTCATAGAAAAAATGGTTGCAGTGGTGTATGTTTCTATCTCCAAATGGATACATGATGTTTTCATTTATTTTCTTTTTAGTATTTAGTTTATGACCCCCTTTTTTTGGTTTTATTAATGTTTCCAGGTATCAAACTGTTGTGAACTTCAAAGATTTGTTTGAGTTTTGTGTCAAACTTGAAGGAAGTGCTGCAAAGTAATATAGTTAACTTTCTACTTGAGCCTTTTTTCTTGTGTGAGCAGATTTTGCTAATCATGATGGATCGTAAAGATTTATTGCACACACACACACACACACACACACACACACACACACACAGATATATATATATATATATATATATATATATATATATATATATATATATATATATATATACTCCCTCTCTATCCAAGTTTCTGAGGCTACATTTTTTGGTTGTTTCAGATACTCAGACTATCGCAGATTTTAATTTATGCTGAAAACACAATTATGTAATGGTTTCTATATTTTTAATATGGTTTCAATAATATACAAGAACCAGAATTTTTTGAGTTATAAGGAAAATTTGCAATTTTTTTTTCTTTTCTTTTGAAAACTAAGTAAAGAAATAGATAATATGTAATTTATTAGTTGTCAATTGTGCTTATTAATGCTAATAGCATCCACCCATTAGTAATTGGTGTGGAATTACTATTGGTAATTATACATTAATTAGTAGCCTCACCTATTAGTAACTGCGTGAATTATTATCATGATAGAATTTCAATATGCTTGAATAGAATTAAGTTATCCATCCATTTACTGATATTATTATAATTAAGTTACTTAACTTAATTATAAATTGAGGGCAGGGTGTTGTAATCTCAGTCTCTCAATTTAGTATTATATAAAACTATTTCATCCCTCTGTTTTCACTCCCACTATCTTATGCCCTTTTCTTTCTAATCACTCCTCACATCTTATCCCTATTTTTCTCTCCCACTAAATGTCACTACTAATTCTCTCTCACATGCAAAGAGTACCATGGCGACTAACCAAAACTACAAGGCATGAACTCATCATCTCTCTCACAGTTTTTTGTGATGAAAAAGACATCTTCATCTTCTCGCCATAGATTAGAAATATTATTAGTAGACAAAAGTGTTGAAAATAGAAAATTAGTTTCCATGATTCCTAGATATTATACCATGTGAGTATCCTTTAATTGCTTCTAGGGTTTCATTTTTCCATTTTCGGGCTAATTTGGAACATTAAATAGCATGATTGAGAATGAAAATGATTCGAGATTGAGATCGTGCATTCCAAATCATAAATCATGGGATTGTATCGATTTGTGGTAACCATGCTCCAAAAACTCACTTGAAATACTAAAATATTCTTAACCATTCGAGGGACTTAAATTAGCCTAATAAGCTTTGAAGTATAATCAAATTATGAAATTTCTTTTCCTTATCTTATTCCTTCTTGAGCTTTTTCTTTCCCTAGATACTCAACGCTATTGGTCAACGAAGCTGTTGCCAACATTAATATACTTCAAATACTTTCATACACCATACCATGTGAGCATCCTTTCCATTGTTTTAAGTGTTTTAGCTTTCCAATTTTGGGCTACATTGGAATGGTAAATAGCATGATTCGGAACCCAAATGATTCGTGATTGGAACAAACAATTTATGGTAACCCTGCTGTAATTATGGTAATCTGCTCCAAAATCTCACTTGAAATACTAAAAGTCAGTCTTATAAGCTTTGAAGTAGAACCAAATTCTAAAACTTCTTTTACTTCATCTTATTTCTTCTTGAACTTTTACCGGTCCAATTTGGTGAGTATAAATTTGTATCTTTGATTTAGGTGTTGTACGCGTAGGATAAGTTGGCTAGATCTGTGGTATATATATGACCGAATTGTGATGCCTAATATTATGATATCATGTCATGGTCTTAATTGGTAAGCAAAATCACTGAAGACCCATAAATTGGTCTTAATTGACATATATCAATACATGACTGGCCTTGAAATGCTTAATACCATGGTATAAGTCATCCAGGTATATGGTACCGAAAAGTTTATATCCTTTTAAGCTTATGCAAAATAATTGAAGAGCTACTAGATTCTTTAAACAAACGATAGGATCGAGTTTCATTTGAGAGATTTTTGATCTAGTGTAGCATGGATTATCCCTTTATTGTGCATGGATTATCCATTTGTCCACCAACTTTTGGAGAAATCTTCGCATTTGCCAAAATTAAGAAGATTGTCAAAGAGAGTGGCCGTAACAGTAAAAATGTAAGAAGTGTTTAAAATACTGATCTCTCTTAGTCTAGTTGTCATAGAGGGTGTTGATATGGATTCTTCAACCAATGACAATTTACATCATAGGCAGGGTAGTGGCGGAACCACAACATAGCCGGGGGTGGCTATGACCCCGATCGGATTTTTCAACCTTTTAACTTATATTCATAATCCATTATTTATGAAATTTTATTTATATATAATATCCTGGAAAAAAAAATTGTATGTTTTATAAAATGCTCCATTCATTCTGAAATATAAGATTATTTTTGACCTTTTAAAGTCATATAGTCAATATGAGATATTTTCAAACTTAAAAATAACTCATTTAACTTTTAGTAACAAATAATCTAGTAATTGGTAATACTTTTTATTTAGTTTATAGTTTTCATAATCATTTATCTAGAATTAATTAAATCATTTCAATTTAAAATTTGAGAATATCTCAAATTAATTTCAAGAAGTTAAAATTAAGCCTATATTTAAAAATAGATGGAATATTCAACAAGCATTATATATATCATTTTTATTAAATATTTTTACTATTTTTTTTTGCATATCTACAAACACAATTAATTAAATAATTAATATAATATTTTCGTAAATATTTTGGCCCCTCCCGTCACAAACTGCTGGTTTCTTCCTTGTAGACGTGTATTTATCTGAACCCAAACGCGGCGAGACAAGCATTACTTGAGCCCAAAGGGTTTAGGTCGGGCGCATGTATCGTACTACCTCTTGGGCCATATATATAGTGATAATTATTTTAATGATTATATATAATAATATTTTTATGGTTAAATTTAATACATGTTTTTAAATAATTCAATACTTGTGTACAATATATATATCTATATATATATATATATATGTATGTATGTATATTGTACACTTGCATATTGTTTAATTAAAAATTTAAATTACATAATTATATAATATTGGTATAATATATAAAAATTGACAAGTATTATCCGAACTCGATAGAATCAGGTGCGGATAGTGTAAACTCCGGCCCCGACTTGTCCGTTGCCATCCTTACGAAAAACAGATAAACAATCCTTTATAAACCATTTCCCGAATATGTATGAATCAGTTTTACCACTTTATATATGGCATGAGACTAACAAACTTATGGCAAGGATTTTTTCTTTCTGAGCATCTGTTGGCGGAGAGGTTTGGTTGTATCTAGTTTTGGGGTTTGTGATGTGTAAGTAGTGGTTTGAGGGTAATCAGCAAGTACGTAGTATTTTAGAAGATCAGTCTGTTTGATGAAGATGCAATGTTTGTGTTTTTCACTGATGTAGTTGTGGTCAGTCACTTCTAAGTTACAATTATAAAGAAACTCCAGAATCTAACTACTTTATTGTTGGTGGGATTAAGACAATATTTGCAGTATGATTTAGGAATGAAGGTATATCAAGACGAAATTGAAAGATACTCGGAAAGAAAACTTTCTTTATTGTATTGGAGAAGTATCATCAGTAAGAAAAGGGTTGAGAAGGACATAGCCAATGATTTCCTCTCAAGTTGAAAGAAAATTTACGCCCTCCGTCCCAACATAACTGCCAAGTTTTGATGTTATGACTATTTTTATAATTAATAATTAAGTATATATAAATACATGTTTAAAATAACAAAAATTGGGACTAGGAGTAAATTTTATGTAGTTTCTTATTGTTATAATCCCTTCACCTATATTTTGTTAAATATGGTACAAATATTAATTTTAAAAATAGTCAATTTAATCAAAAAAAAAAAAAAAACTGGCCATTTATTTTGGGATGTAGATAGTACTTTTTAAGTCAGAGAAAAGGCCAACTAGACTTATGTACCACATGGCATGAGAAGATAAGAACGACATTTGGACAGTTAGAGACAGAATGTTCAAAAATGAAGACATAGCTGAGGTGAGAATAGTGATATGGGTGAGTATATGCTATCACTATGCCTTTTTAGGAATAGAAATTCTCTTGAACATTTAACTCAAGTAATAACATTTTAGCATAAATATCATGTATACCCCGTGCAAACTTTGATAAAGATGAATTTTCATAAGAAAATAGTTTACTTCTAAAATTATATTATTTAAATAATAATAAGATCTTACTTATACTAGCTTGTTGTTTAGTAATAACAACAAATTTAAGTTAAGTAGATGAATTTTGTTTTCTTCTAAAATTATATTATCTAAGTAGTAATATAATTTCACTTAAATTAATGTTATTGTACATGTATATTTCAATAAAACTAATAAATTAATATTAGTAAGATGATCTTATTTTGAATGTTTCGTTATAAAAGTATATTAGTAATTTTGTCTCCTTATAAAACTGTGTTACTAATTTTATTTTCTGATTTTGATAGATAAATAATAAAAGTTGACTTAATGTAGAAAAAGAAAAAGGTCCAACAAAAAAAAAGGACAACGAACCAAATTGTCTATTTAATTATGAGTTCTTCTATGTGGACATGAAAATTGCACATGAATGTATTTAAATTTTACCTATTTGTATTTTAGCAATAATTTGGGGGGTAAACATATAAATAAGTGAAATTCAAATACACTTATATCTAATTTTCATTTTCACATAGAATTTTTGTTTAATTATAGCACTAACGTATATACCCCGTCCAAATCACGGGGCTTTATTATAAAGTTATGATATTGTAAAAAAAATAATATAAAAATATTAGATAAAATAGTTATAAAAACTAAATAACTTCTTTCTAAAATTATATTACTTATACTTGAATATAATTACACTTATATTTAATCAAGAGTAACAAATTCAAGTTAGATAAAATGATCTATATGAAAATTATTTTCTTCTCAAACTATGTTATCTAAGTTATAAAATTTTATCTAATAATGGTAACAAATTAATATTAAATAAGATGATCTTATAATTATTTCCTTGTAAATTATATTACTAATTTTATTTTTGACCTAGTTGAATTGAACAAAAGGTCTTTTTGAAGAATTATAATATTATTGTTGTTTTGAATGTTATTTTATAAATTCTGATTTCATAGAATAATTAATTCTTCTTTAATAATTGAATCATATGAGTATATTATATTTTTATTTTAAGAAAAATAACAATTATAAAATCTAAATAATTATTAAATCTCATTTATACTCAAAATTATTATTATACTTATATTTTAATAATAATAACAAATTTAAGTTAAGTTAAATAATCTTATTTTGATTATTTCCTTATAAAATTATGTTGCTAATTTTTATTTCCTTATAAAACTACGTTATTAATTATAGTTTCTTATTTGGATTGATAAATAATACTCCCTTCGTCCCAAATTAATTGCTCAATTTTGACTTTTTTTTAGTCAAATTGACTATTTTTATAATTAATAATTAAGCATATATAAATATATTTCTAAAATTATAAAAATTGGGGTTAGTAATAAATTATACTACCTCCGTCCCAAATTAATTGCTCAGTTTGGACTTTTTAAAGTCAAATTGACCATTTTTAAAACTAATCTTTTTACTATTTTTGCTAAAATATAGGTGAAGATATTATAAGCAAAAGAAAGTATATACAATTTATTACTAACCCCAATTTTTATAATTTTAGAAATATATTTATATATGCTTAATTATTAATTCTAAAAATAGTCAATTTGACTTAAAAAAGTCAAAACTGAGCAATTAATTTGGGACGGAGGGAGTATATACTTTCTTTTGGTTATAATCTCTTCACCTATATTTGAGCAAAAATAGTAAAAAGATTAGTTTTAAAAATGGTCAATTTAACTTTAAAAAATCAAAACTAAACAATTAATTTGAGACGGAGTGAGTAGAAGTTGACTTCACAAAAAGTCAAAAAGGTCGAATAAAATAATGAGGACGAACCAAATTGTATATTTAACCATGCAAAACACGAGGTCTTATTCTTGTTTCTTAAATTTTATATTTATTTTTTATTAATGTTTTTTATACAATATTTTGAATAAAATAAGTAATATAACTTTTGACTTAACAGGTTATTTTGTTTTTTACATATATTTTGGACTTTTTTCAAAATTTATTTATTATTTATTTATTTTTAGTGATCAATTTTCCCTTTTTTAAATTTATTCTTTAAATTAGTTTTTTGTCCAATTTTTTTTTTCATTTAGATTTTTTAAATATTTTTTGAGCTATCTATATTCAGATTTCTTTTTTTGAAATAAAGAAAATTGTGTACTAATATTATGCATTAAACATGAACTTTTTTACCTTCAATTCAAAATATTTTGATATCCCTTTCATGCGAGTAGTCTGCAAGCAATGCAATATAGTATAGGTATAATTAAATCTTTCTTATACTCGAAACTATAATTATATTTATGTTTTAATAATAGTAACAAATATAAGTTGGGTAGATGATTTCTATAATATTTTTTTTTCCTTCTCAAACTACATTATCTAAGTGATAATATAATTATACTTGAACTTGTATTATTGTATAGATATTTGAAAAAAACAATTAATATTAGCTAAGATGATCTTATTTTGATTAGTAGTTCTTGTTTCCTTATAAAACTATGATTCTATTTACAATATCTGATTTGAATTGATAAATAATAAAAATTGAGTTATTGTAGGAAAAGTCAAAGGTCGAACAAAAAAAAGGATGACCAATTATTTTTAATTTTTAATAATTGAATCATATGGCTGATCAATATATTTATATTTATATTTTAATAATAGTAATAATTTAATAATAAGTAAGATAACCCTCATTAAGAAAATATTTTTTCATCTAAAATTATATTATCTAAGTAATACTAAAGTTACATTAATATACTTGAAATATAATTATACCTATATTTTAATATTAGCAACAACTTCAACTTAGGTAATACTATCTTTGAATAAATTAATTTCTTTGAAGTAAAGTAGGAAAAGTAATCTTTCACTTGAAATAGGAAAAATAATTTTTTTACTTAAAGTAGGAAAAGTAATTTAATTTTTGAATTAAAGTAAGAGGTCTTATTATAGCAAAGTTGAATTAGTGTACAAATAACAAATAATTGGCTTAATGTAGGAAAAGTAAAAGGTTGATAGATAGATAGGAAAAAACATGCCACCTAATTGTATCAATACTTAATTATTGCCTTATGCCATCATAATGAATACTCCCTCCATACCACAAAAAGAATCTCATTTGCATAATTTTATAAATATTAAAGATGCATTTCTATCCCATGTTTACTCTTAATATTGTATATTTGTATATGATTGTTTGGTTTAGTAGTATGATGACCAATCTAAAAATATTGTGTCATCTTTATAGTACTATTGTTGAAAAACAAGATTTTTTTTGTGAAACAAAAAGAATTATTAAAGGAGACTCGTTTTGTGGAATAGTGGACTTTAAAACATGATTTAATTGTGAAATTGCTTGTAATAGTTTTCAATATCCATCTTTTCTAAAGCTATAAAGATATTTTATCCAATAGTACCAAATGCAACCGAGTAGTTTGTTCAAATGTTTCCATTTTTCCAGCTTGCGGGTGTCTACAGGGTGATTTATAGAGAAAGTGAATAAAAAATTATATATTAAGTTAATTGACAAAATGAGAGAGAATGGATGTATGCTTTGTTAAATTAAATAGATCATGTTATAAATTGAGTTTGACAATGTTTTAATTTGACTTTCAATTTTAAAGAGCTTACTTGATGTAAGTTCGTGAAGAGTGTACTTAAATATGATGGATGGAGGTGTAATTGCTGCAATAAAAAGGTGTTCTTAGCCTCTCGAGCAAGACTCTAATATAAATCGTGGATGGAAATTTTGATAATTTTCTGTAGATGGAAAGATACAAAATGCGGGTTAACACCGGAGATTTGGGTTCAATTTCTCTTTGTCCTCGTTCTTTCTTCTCTCTTCTCTCAACTTCAATTTCCCTTACTTTCTCTATCTAAAAATGGTGAATCTTAAAGAGAAGATAAATTAGAGAAGGAAGAAGGGAATTTTTAGTAATTATCTCCATACCTTTTATATACTTGAGCAAAAATATGCAACTTTGACTTGCACATCAAGTTAAAGTATACATCTGCAACATTTTATCGGCTGTTAACGGAATAACTGAATCATTTGCAGAACTTCCCTTGAAAAATATGGTGCTAAAATTGCTTGGTCTAAGCTTACTCTTTCTCTCAATGAAGGTGGACTGGGTATTAAAAAACTTGATGACTGGAACAAGGCTCAAATTCTGTTGCATATGTGGAATGTCATCCAACCAAGCTCTACTTCTTATTGGGGTCAATAGGTAAGAAAAACTGTGATTAAAGTCGAACACTTCTGGTTTCTTCCTATTCCTTATGATTGTTCTTGAATTTGGAGGATCCTAAAGCTCAGGCCCCTTGCTCTTGATCACCAACAATAATCCATTGGTGATAGGAGCACCTTTAGCCTTTGTTTGATCCTTAAATTCAGGTTAATATTCTAGCAAATTCTACCTCTGATCCTATCATTGCGAATTCTAGATTAGGGCTCATTGTGACAATTGCAAGCATTTTTTCAAATTATACCTGGCAACTCCCTGCCTCAAACCACCCTACAGTTTCAAGTTTCAGGAGTCTCTTTGATTATAATACTGAAGTTCATCATAATCATAGAAACAAGATTCTAAAGGATGATGCTATAAAAGGCTTCACACTGCAGATTTTCTTAAGGATACTACGAGGGTCTCAAATAATTATGGTGACGTGTACTACTTATGTCACACTGCTCCTGAAACCACATAACATCTATTCATTTCCTGCGAATACACACCCCAAATTATTGCCTATAGCTAAGTTTGTATATTTTCTTGCCGATCAGAAGCAATACTCTAAAGTAGCAATATTTTCTTAAAGAGCATTACTATATAAGGCTCTGTGTTTTTTTTTCCTTCACATTCTCTCTCCTCGCTTTTGCCAAGTATTGTGTTTCGACTGAGCAAGTTTTCCTTCTCCAACTTTTCATTCCATTCTGAAGAAAAGTTTCTCCAAATCTTCCATCGAGGTAGAAATCTTCAGAGTAATCAAAGAAGAGAGAGTCCTATAATCGCAAAAGGGAGGAGAGAGAAAAACGTGCCCTAGATTCGGAAGGAGGAAAGAGAAAAGCGTGCCCTAGATTCGGAATCTCAGTTTTTGGGATTTCTATTGTTCAAACATCTTCAAGGTTTTAGGGATTTCAATTTGTTACAGGTAGGCATGCACAACAACAGTCATACAGCCTCGCCAAGCCTTGGCTTTGACCCGAGACCAGCCAGTAGTTGACTTTTAGCCTCCAGGGCCGTGCCGTGCCAGCCTTGTCATTGGGTTGTGGCTTTGCAAGGCCAGTCGTGCCTGAACCCAAGGCCAGGCCAAGACCAAGGCCACGCCAGGCCAGGCCCAAGGCCTTGGCTGGTCTGGTCCTTTTTTTTAATGTTATATATTAAATATTAAAAATTTAATTAATAAAATATAAATTAATAAATTTTGTAAAAATGATGTAAGATTTTTGAGATTTATTTTATTTTAACATTCTACTACACACTAATATAAGTTGAATTATTAGAACAAAAATAAATATATTCATCTTAAATTATAAAAAAATAATAATTTAGATGTAACTGGAATATAAAACAAATTGATTTCTTAAATATATGTATAATTGTCTACTATGCACTTCGTAGAAAATATTGTAGATTACTTAAATACTGTAGATTACACTTTTATTTCTTGAATATAAATTTTGTTTCGATTTTATTTTCTTATAGTACGTACTAGGATCGATTGGACATATATTTTGTAAAGTTTAAATACACATATATCTTTTCATTTATGATCATTAAACTCTTACATAGTTATATCTCAAGTATTAATTCCAGTTAGTTATCTAATTACTTTATGGAATTTTTATTTAAATTGGTACAACAGAATACCTAAAAAATAACCAAAATCATAAATCCCCCCAAAAAATTAGCATATCCAAATTAATGAAGAACTTGAGTATTTACAAGAAACTACCTTATTATTAATATTTAATATTAAAAATTAGTTTATTGATGTATTAATTAATGTTAATATTTAACATTAAAGTAACAAAGAATATTAATAAAATTTTATTGTTAAATATTAGTAATTTAGTATTTACAATAAATTAACTTATTATTAATATTTAATCAACTAAGTAACTAACTTATTATTAATATTAAATATACTAACTAGTTATATTCATTGAAGATGTATATTAATTAAATGTATCAACAAGCTAGAAATCAAGAATGAGTAATCAGAATTTTAAATTTTATTGATGTATTAATTAAAACTAATGTATTATAATTTATAAATTACAATAATGAATAAGTAAAAATTTATACTTTATTGATGAATAATTATAAATTTAAAGTTTAAAAATTACAAATAATTGGATAAAAAATCATGTAAGGTCTCGTGTCGTGGCCATGCCTCATGCCGAAGCCAAAGCAGGCGGAACCCAAGCCGTGCCTTTTTGCAGTTAGGCAAAGGCCAGAGCGATTTTTTGTCTAAAAAAAGTGGACTTTTCAAACCTTTCAGGCTAGGCCTGACTGGGCCAAGCCTTGACCATGTCAGGCTTTGACCAGGTCGGGCCCAGGCCAGACCAAGGCCAAGTCACAGGCCTCGGGCCTTTTGTGCATCCCTAGTTACAGGTAAGAGTAGTTTCCAATTCTCCCCTAATTTTAGTTTATTATTGTAAAAAATTGATTTTTCATGAAGCAGAAACCTTTTCTAGAGTACTAGTCTAGACTCCCCTAAATTGGCTTCAAATAAGGGTTTTGCAAATATTACCCAGATTTTAAAACAGATGGAGTATATTTTTATTGAGCTTTATTATATGCCAACATTACCCACTTTTGAAATGGGCATTATCGGACCGGAGGACTAGATTTTTTCCTTACATTTGGAATGGAGGAAAATACTAGTTCAAGCGTGTAAAGATTAAAATTTGACTAATTTTGCAGAAATATGTAAGGTTTCTTAATCTAGTTAAACAAATTGGGATTTGGGACGTGTATGACATTGAATGATAGAAAGACTGTGTTTTCTTCTGATTTTGGTTTTGGCTCCTTTATATCAATGCATTCAATGAGTTGTTTTGTTCTTGTACTTGCTTTGTAGAATATCATTCATTTACTTGTTTATACAAAGTATAATGAATAGGGAGGATATTATGAATGCTGCTGTTATGTATGTTTCAAATCATGCTTCAACAAAAATCAAGTTGTGATATCTGGAAAGGAAGCACAAAAATTGAAAAAGAAAAAGGAAAGGACAAAATTTTAGTTTAACTAGAGACTATCACACGGTATCTCCTGTTCCGTTGCTTGATAATATCAATGATGGCGGGGGCAAGATGGAGACTAGCTTGATTGATCTTACCAGGCTTCAACATGTACATGGCCAAACTTCAAACCACCAGGTAATAGTTTTCTACTTTTCATCATTCTCTCTGCTTCCTTAGTACTTTTTAGTTCAGTAATTTACCTTTTGATATGGATTTTCTAATTGTATTTTCAAACTACAACTCTAATGTTGTAGTAAGTAACTTTGGCAAGAATTTTCAGTTGGACTAATTATACAGAAACGTGTTATTGCATAGAATAAAATTAAAATCAATAATCATAATATTAAGTACTTACATGAATTGAGAGAAGTCATCTTGTATGTATCACGCTTCCGCTGCGCTTAAGGGTGAAGGTCTTTAATTGCCTCTCTCAATCTTAGGATGGATGGATGTATATGTGTGTATAAAATTCTTGAGACGACAATTGGGACCAAACCCTAACTGTTTTATTTATAGAATAGCTAAGGGTCA
Organism: Panax ginseng; assembly: GCA_020205605.1. Lineage (NCBI taxonomy): Eukaryota > Viridiplantae > Streptophyta > Magnoliopsida > Apiales > Araliaceae > Panax > Panax ginseng. Next base: position 99,080,154 of record CM035128.1, on the reverse strand, counting down.
AAATCGTCCATCAAGATTATGAAACCCTAGGGCCCATTATGCCAAATACTATTAGGAATATTATTTATAGGCCACATAATTAATTACCAAGCCCATAAATAACTTGATTAAATTAATACAATATGTAAGCCCAATAATTACATAAATAGTAGAGGCCACATAAGGAATAAAATATTCCAACATTCTCCCACTTGCCCGAAATACTATTTATATACAAAACATAACGCTTACAATCATTAATTTGGCCAAGTATTAATTTAATATCTACATCTTGTTCAAATAAAAATACCAGTTCGAATTAATACAATCTTTGTGTCACTATTAACACAAGATCCCCATTAGTTATACAATTAGTACGTTTATTAAAACAGAGATTAACATTAAGCATAACAAGTATGAATAAAGTTTACATAAGTGGTAATAGATTAAACTCATTCATATGGTCCAAAACATTACCGTACCGTTTACTCACAAGTTCTCAAGTGTGCACAATAAAGAGAATAGCAAACCATAAACATAATGTGAAGTTCAAACAACGAGCTCAAAATTGTTGTCTTACATCAAAATAACTTACTAATTAAGACTATCAGTTAAACCCATGCCGACAACATGCTCTAAAAAGAGCTTGGGTGATAAGCCTTTCGTAAGTGGATCTGCTAACATATCATGCGTACTAATATACTTAATGACAATACTTTGATCTTCAACTCTTTCCCTGACAAATAAGTATTTAGTGTCGAGGTATAGTCCAGCACCACTCGAAATGGTGATGTTGGAAAAACTAACAGCAGAATTATTATCACAAAACACTTTCAATGGCCTTGAAATTAATGGAATCTTCAACCTTGAGTCCTGACATAATATTCCTTAATAATATGGTGTGGCAAATAGCATGATAACAAGCCACATATTATGCCATCATCGTGAAAGTGGTAGTTAACTCCTGCTTATGAGTTCTCCACGAAATAGGGCATCCTGAAAGCATAAAGATGTACCCTAATGTAGATTTCTTTTCGTCTTTACACTTAGCAAAATCAGAATCAGAATAACCAACAACTTCAAGGTTATCTGTTTTTGAAATGTAAGCATAATATCCTTAGTACCCTGTAAGTAGCGTACATAAGACTCTCAACCACAGAAGTATAGGGAATAAGATTCATTTGATAACGTTCAGGTGTATTCTTAGGACATTGATATGAGCCAAATTTGTCACCCTTAACAATTTTGCATGTTGTATTTGTTAAGAACTTTGTCAATATAAGCTCTTTGGGACAATCCTAATATCCCGCAAGACCTATCTCGGTGAATTTCAATACCTATAACATAAGAGGTTTCAACGAGATCCTTTATATCAAAATTTCCAGAAAGGAAACGTTTGGTCTCATGCAACATGTCTAAGTTATTACTTATAAGTAGTATATCATCAACATACAAAATAAGAATAACAAATTGACTCCCACTGACCTTCAAGTATATACATTGATCCACTATATTTTTCTTAAAATCAAAATTATTCATCACCTCATGAAACTTAAGATACCATTGTCGAGAGGCCTGTTTTAACCCATATATGGACTTCTTAAGTCTACATACCATATGTTCCTTGCCTTTAACCAAAAACCTTCTGGTTGTGCCATATAGACATTCTCATGCAAGTTACCATTAAGGAATGTAGTTATAACATCCATCTGATGTAACTCTAAATCATAATGAGCTACTAATGCCATGACTATTTTAAATGAATCTTTCCAGGATACTGGAGAGAAAGTTTCATTATAATCCACACCTTCCTTTTTTTTTGAGTGAAACCCTTAGCAACCAATCGAGCTTTATTCCTTTCAACATTCCCTTTAGGATCTAATTTGGTCTTATAGACCCACTTGCAACCAACAGGTTTAAAACTTTTTGGTAATTCCTCAAGATCCCGAACGTTATTAAGCTCCATTGATTTCAACTCATCATTCATGGCTTCAAGCCATTGAGTTGATTGAGTACTCATAATGGCTTCTTTATATGAAATAAGATCATTAATCTTACTTGAATCATAGTCAATCTCATTAAGTTAGGTTATAAAATCATCAAAATTAATAGGCTTTCTAGGTCTTTCGGACCTACGTAAAAGCTGCACAATTTCAGGAATATGATTTTCAATAATGTGAGGTTCAACATTAGGTGGTGGCTCAGGATTAGAAACATAAAACCTATTTTCTTCAAGATCAATTTTTCTAGGCTCACCACTCCCACTTAAATCACCATTCTCTAAAAACTCTGCATGCCTAGTCTCAACAATTCTAGTGGTATGAGAGGGACAGTAAAATTAAAAACCCTTAGATTTCTCAGGGTATCCAATGAAATGACAACTAATGGTTTTAGAATCAAGTTTCTTTATTTGTGGATTAAAATCTTAGCCTCGGCTGGACAGCCCCACACCCGTAAGTATTTAAACTAGGTTTCCTACCTGTTCAAATTTCATAAGGAGTGTTAGGGACAGATTTGCTAAAAACCCGGTTTAAAACATGAACAACTGTCTTTAATGCCTCAGTCCACAAAACCACAAGTAAGCTAGATTTACATAACATACTACGTACCATATCCATAAGGGTACGATTTTGCTTGTCAGATACACCATTCTGCTGCAGTGTACCAAGCATTGTATACTGAGTGACGATTCCATTTTCTTAACCAAATAAGTCAAATGGGCCAAGACTATGACCTGTATAGGAGTGTTTACCATAATACTCTTCGCCTCTATCTGATCTCACTACTTTAATTTTTCGGTTAAGTTGATTTTTAACTTCAGCCTTGAAAACTTTAAAATATTTAGTGATTCAGATTTTTCATTAATCAGGTAGACATAAGTATAACGAGAATAGTCATCAACGAACGTAATGAAGGATTTCTGTCCACTAATTTCTGGAGAAAGTGGTCCATATGTATCAGTGTGAATCACCTCAAGAAGTGCACTACTTCTAGTTGCTCCTTTCTTATTACCTTTCACAAATTTTCCTTTTATACATTCAATACAATGGTCAAGATCAGGAAAATCTAGTGAATAAAGAATTCCATCCTTTATAAGACGTTGCATTCTGTCTTTTGAAATATGGCTTAAGCTTAATGCCACAATTTTGAAGAATTCTTATTATCTAGTTTTCTCTTATTTCCACTTTTAGAGGTACTTTCTATCACATTCATTGTTACAAGGATTTAGCAAAGACATTATCCAAATTTATTTTATAGAGGTTTCCCACTAAAGAGTCAGAACCAATAACATGAGAGTAATGATAAATAATTATTTTATTATTCCCAAACTTAAACGAAAATCCATCAACGTCAAGTTTAGATACATAAATTAAATTCTGTGTCATACTGGAAACATAAAGAGTATCATATAAATATAAGGTGAAAACCATTCTCCAAAACTAAAGGAAGAGTTTCTACAGCTTCAACTTGTATAAACTCTTCATTGCCAACTTTAATGGTTCTTTCCCCTTATTTTATAGTGTCTTCTTTGAAAGAAATCCATGCAATTAATGAATTAGTAATGTGAACTATAGCACCAGTGTCAAGCCACCATGTATTAGAAGGAACATCAATTAGAAAGGATTTATAAGTTACATAATTGATGGATGATATACCTTTCTTTTCAAGCCATTCTCTTAATTTAGGACATTCTTTCTGAATATTTCCTTGCTTTTTACAGAAGTGACATTTAGGACATGTCTAAGAGTTGTTACCTGAATAATTTGCCTTATTTATTTTGGTAGAAATTGGTTTATCATTATTCTTAAAACCTTTGCCATTTTTTATAAGTCTTCTTCTTATAGGATCCAATGGTAGTAAAATGAGCAACATTAGGTTTTTCAACCTTAAGCCTTTCTTAATCTTGGACGCACATGGAGGTTAACTTGCTCATTTTCCACTTTTCTTTCTGCGTGTTCTAATTGATCTTAAATGGATCAAACTGTGAAGGAAGAGAAGTCATAATGAAGTGAATAAGAAAACCCTCAAAATTCGCCATGTTCATACTCTTTAATTTAAATTAAGGCCATGTCGTTCATCATCATAATGTGCTCGCGCACCACACTAACCCCATCATACCTGCTAGTAAGCATTTTCAAAATAAGGGTGCTTGCATGAGTTTTGGAAGAACCCTTACATTGTTACTCGACTGAAGTTAAGTACTCTTTAACATTCTCAAAGTCAGGAATGACTCCTCGAATAGCTGTCGTGATAGAGTTTTTCATAATCATAAGGGACATGCAGTTGGATCGCTCCCACTTTTCATAAATAACCTTTTGTTCAATTGAGCTAGTAGTTGTAAGTGGAGTAGGATGACCCACTCGTAGTGCATAGTCCAAAACCATAGTGTCGAGAACAATTTTCACTTACACTTTCCAAGCAGTAAAATTAGTTTCATTCAAGGTTTCAATTCCAGAGAGATATCCAAAATAATAGTTGGAGTCAATGTCGAAACATAATTAAGCTCATAAACATGCTTACAAAAAACTAAAAGAAAATCACAATGTACAACAGTAATTAATAATTAATCATAATAAAAACCAACTGTAGGGCAAGCAGTTAGTTACATAAAATCTATTTACAACACCCAAAAATAGATTTTAATGAGATGTTGGTGCATAATTATTAATCTTTCGTTGGTCCAATTAATAATATACTAATAACATCCCCATAAAATAATGCACAACACATTTATCCACGCATCACCGTTGGGCAAAAACGAAATAAACATGTTACATATGCAATAAAATTCCATTTAATAAACTCTAATTCTAATTTTTCCGTTGGGTAAAATTAAAATCTTTATTTATTAAATGTAACATTATGTGACTTTTCTTAATCTTTAATTGTTTCAATTAATAATCCTCCGTTGGGTTGATTATTAATTTTAACAATAAAAGAGTCACGCACACACGTAAATTATTATGATCAAACTCAATTTTCTTTAAACATATTAATCAAGTTTAAAAATTAACATTATTTAAAATTTACATGTAACAACTTAGAAGCCCTAATAATACATCACACCATGTTTAAAATTTTAAATTAAAATATATAATTATGAACATAAATTAATTATAAAATAATCACGTTAATTTTAACATGAATACATGAAGGCATAAGAATATTATAATATTATCCATACATAAATAATATATATTAACGCACTGTATTTATGATTGCATGACATAATCTGCAGGTATTATATATAACATGATCTGCAGGAATTATATATATCACGACATGCGAAATAAAAGCTATTCTGTTTACTATCAAATACTAGAAGATAAGCTTTCTTTTACTAATACAAAGCGAGTGAGGCAAGATTCAATATATATATATATATATATATATATATATATATATATATATATATATTTTTTTTTGAAGCGCTATGATAAAAAAAACATGATAATAAAGGTAACTATTGAATCACAATTTAATTGGCAAAAGAATTGCCAACAAACATGATGCTTGTCAACAAACTGAATAAGCATTGCTTATGCAGCTTGATAATGAAAATTTAAGCGATGAATACGATGACATAAGGGATACAAATAAATCGGAATTCACTATATGCGTTAATTGGCAGAGTGATGAATTGAATTCGTAAATACAACATGTGAAATCATAATCACAATAAACGAACGAAAAAAGATTTACGTTATTTTCAGAAATTCCTTTTTCATGAAACATACCCAATAAAGAGGTTATGCGGAAATAAAATTTTTAGCATAACAACTTATTTAATTTATTCTATACAATAGTGTAACAACAACTTTGATACCAGATGTTGGACTAATTATACAGAAACGTGTTATTGCATAGAATAAAATTAAAATCAATAATCATAATATTAAGTACTTACATGAATTGAGAGAAGCTATCTTGTATGTATCACGCTTCTGCTGCGCTTAAGGGTGAAGGTCTTCAATTGCCTCTCTCAATCTTAGGATGGATGTATAGGTGTGTATAAAATTCTATAGACGATAATTGGGACCAAACCCTAACTGTTTTATTTATAGAATAGCTAAGGGTCAAAATCGTCCATCAAGATTATGAAACCCTAGGGCCCATTATGCCAAATACTATTAGGAATATTATTTATAGGCCACATAATTAATTACCAAGCCCAAAAATAACTTGATTAAATTAATACAATATGTAAGCCCAATAATTACATAAATAGTAGAGGCCACATAAGGAATAAAATATTCTAACATTTTCATCCTCTTATATATAAGGAACATGGAATGGATGTTCTAAGTGGCAGTGATCATGAATCTGAAAGTGAAGTTCCAATGGGATCCTTCAATAGAAAGCCTGAAAAGTGATCGAGGTACTTTAAGTATATCAGTTGCTCCTGGTTGAACCTTCATTTGTTTCTAACTTCTTGTTTTCGCTGGTAGATTATAGTGCTCTTCATAATTTTGAGGATATTTTTCTTTATAAAAAGTTCAGACAGTTGTTCCCATCATCCATAACTTAAAATCATGTGGGCAGTATTATCACATTTGTTTTTTAAACAAAGGTATATATAAATTAGAACTTGTAAGGTGATAGTTCCTAAGTTAATTCAGGAGTGTGGATATTTTTGTGTACCTTCAAATTTTCTAGATCCTTACTAGTTTTAGTTATTTGGTATCTCTTCAATAGCCGGAGCTGAGAGTTTTTTCACATTATAAGTAGCTTTAACGTGATGGTGGTGTAAGGTAATCATATGCATTACTATTATACTGTTCACATCTTATTCATACCTTCTAACTATTTTTTACCATGTTTTGTTATATTTGTATTATTTCATGCATGCAGATGGTCCTAGACAAGTTCCTATCACACTTTACTTATTGATATTTTTTGGGAATTTACATCCTTCTTTAAGGCATTCCCACCAGCATGGTTGTGACGCCCGCAAATTCAGGTACTTGAAACTCGAACTCGGTGCTTCACGATACTATTTCTATGAGCGAAACAATACAATAATAATAACAATAATATAGATACCAAACTTAATTTACATATGCATCAAAGTCTACTCCCAGGTACGTGACCTTTAAACATTCATTACATCATAGATAATAAGTATCATTGTCTTAATAAACTTTAACTATTACACCAAATATTATAAAATTTATTCGAACAACTTTCCTTTCCCCTTGTTCTTGCCTGATCCTTCGGGTTGATCATACTTAGCTAAAAAAATTTAAATTTAAAGCAAGAATGAACATTTGATTGCCCAACAAGTAATAACAACAATAGATATTAGCTTAAAGAATTAAATATTTTCTTTGAATGACGCTTCTACAACGAATCAACAGTTGTGAAGTAAGCTGAACCAATAATAACAACATATCAATTCTATATCAAATTTTTGAAACTACGTACTGACTATAACTGGAGATTAGTAGACAAACTATGAACATTTTTTTTTCTATTTTCAAAAAGGTTAAACAGAACTTCATCTATAAACCGTCATAACTTACAGGCACGGGGGGGGGGGGGGGTGATCAGCCCGTTATGCCCTGTATTGATCAATACTACATGCAAGAAGAACGATATTATCGTTCATCTTATCCACCTTAGGTGTACAAAAGTTTTCTCATGTTCGAAATGTTCATACTTAGTCGGGAATCCGAACCAAAACAATCTGGTTGGATACAATAAAGTTCTATCATGTTCAACAATATTTTTAAGTTTGTGTCTAGCCAAATCAAATAGCTTAGACGACTTTTAAGTCAACGTATACATACTGAAAATCAATAAGTATGTATCAACATGTGATTAAATACAATGATTATCCAAGTGGGGACACTTGTATAACCATATTTAGAAATTAACGAACAGAAGAAATATCTGAATTATACGATAATACTGTGTTGATAAACAATGATTGGATAATTCACTACAAAAAAATAGGTCATTGGCGATGGCATCATTAGCGACGGTAGCATCCCCGTCGAGATTAAACTCATTATTGACGGCCTAGCCATCGCCAATATGGCCCGTCGATAATGACCCTTCCCAGGTGTAGTTTTGGTGGGAAATTTTTCTCGGGCGTGGGAAAAGTCATTGGCAACGGACGTGCCGTCGCTAGTGCCGTCGATAATGAGTCATAGGTGACGGGGGGACTCACGACGGCTATGCAGTCGAGAATGAGTCTAATTTTAAAACCCTCAACTCGACGAGAATGACTACGTTTCTTTTCCCTCCTCTATTATACCTTCCGGCCGACGACTCTCTCACCCTCCTGCCACCTCCGACGAATTTGAGCATTAATTAATGTGAGCTTCCCCCCCTCCTGCCACCTCCGACGTCTCTCCCCCCTCTGCCATACCTTCCGGTGACCCTCCCCCTCTCCTGCCATACCTCCGGCGACTCTCCCCCTCTCCTTCCGGTCAGCTCCATCTCTCCTTCTTTACTCCTGTTTTCTCACAACTTGTAATAGGTATGATTTCGTTATTCTTATTTTGTTGGAACTAATTATCTGATTTTATTTTTTAAAAAGTTTTAGGCATGTTTGCTTTAATCTAATTATGTTAGTAGCTAATTAATCTCATTGTTTGCTTTATTGGGTTATTCCTTTTTAGTTGTGACATGGTGTTTACACTTTAACTTCTTTAATGTTTGATCATAAGTGGTTTATCAAGCTCAAAGCAAGAAGTATGGAGATTTTGTGAATTTTGATGTAGTGGCTGACTGTAGTTGCGTAATATGAATGACTAGCTAACGTGCAATTTGCATAATTACTTGTTCTGGTTGTAGGGGCATCCCCAATTCTGATCAAGAATTTCTTTAGCCAATTCTTTATCTTTTTCTTTATACGATTATGTTAGATTTCTTTGTATTATTTTAGGGTCTAATACTTGATTAGCTTATCTTTTGTTTGACCTGCATTTGGAAAGTGAAGTGAAAAGGAAAAATCCATTGAACTTAACTGCAATCTTTGAAAGATACTAAGCGATGATTGGGAATATATTTCCAAAGAAGTTGTGTTTGAAGGTGAATACTTTCTCCTTACAAACTTAAGTTTGTAGAAACTGCTAGTTATTTGCTTAGTTGGTTGAAAGCACATTGCCAACTTTTCTGCTACTACTTTTGAAACTGCCTTTATACATCTATTATTGCATCTATTATTTGATCTTGGGGATTTTGGAAATTATACACATTATGGTCAGGTCAATTCTGTTTACTCTATGTAGATGGAGTTTATATTCTTTAAAGCACTTTAGCTTAAGAAGGGGCTGCATACGTCAATTGCACCAGTTGAACACAGGTTTTATAATTTTATGATTGGATCATCGGTTGATGATGAAATCTTTTGAGTTCTGTTTTCTTTTAATATATTTGTGAAAGGGTAATGTGTATTCCTTCTGGTGAGGATGGATAAGTGTTACATTGCTTTCTCTCAATGGAGCTGTCATCTTGGTCAGGGAGGGTCAGGGTTACAAGAATGCAAAATCATAATTCGGAATGTGTGTTTTTGTTTGATTCTAAATGATTTTTTATTGTTTCTCCTTTTTAAAGACTGTGTGGGTAAGAACCATTGTTTACAATAAAAATTTGATAGTAAGTGTGAGTTATCCCCTCCCCTTGCGGGTAGAAGTTCAAACCTTTGCAATGGTAAAGTAGTAAGTGTGAGTTTAAATTACAAACTACTTTGCCTAGAATTAGCAAAAAAGGTAATAGTAGTTGACTTAAGGGAAAACATCGAAATAATCAACTTCATGGTTTTGGCTAAAAACTGTATCTTTCTGGTTGAAGTTGAAATATGTTTTTGCATCTATATCTGCATGCCCTCTCTTGACATACAGACGAATATTAGTTTGTTGTGGATAGATATGATTTGATTTTAACTGATTTATATGTAACATGTAATATATAGATGGTCCATTAAACTGCAAGCATATTCAAAAATAATATTTATTTGTTTTTTTTCCCATTTGAGGGTGGGTTAAAGAAATTTACCAGCTCATTATACTTTCATACGTGCATATTTTCATATAGTTTAGGAAGCTTAGAAACCCGTTTAAGATTTACTTAGTAGGAGTGAATCTCAAATAGTCCCCGTTTTGGGACTATTCTTGTATGTTTCGATCTCACTTAGGTCGGTGTTAACGACTTGAGCACGTCTTTATATTTTTTGAATTTTTGATCAGTATATATCTCTTGATGTTCTTCGGGTGAATATTTAGACTACGATGTGTTAGTCTATTTCGTGTACTTGAAGACCATGGGGAGGTGCTGCCGAAATTTCTGAAAAATTTAAAGATGTGTTCAAGTTGTTGGCGTCAGTGAGGCGACACATCCGGGAATGGAATAGAAGCCTGGCCCGTTAGAGTGGGAGATGAAGTTAGGAAACTCATAAGCTTGCATATACATTAACTTGGAGACTTGATTGTGTTTGTCTAACTTTCCATATATATAGCAGACAATTATCAGAGATGTCTGTTGATCGAAGTTGGATGGAATGTAGGGTAGCCACTGATAGGAGTGGGCTTAGCTCTGAGTATCGTAGTGGGGTTGAACAGTTTCTCAACTTCGCGTTTGAGCAAGTCAGCGGCGATGAGATCAGATGTCCTTGTAAGAGGTGTGTGAATGAAGTGTGGAAGGAAAGGAGTGATGTCATATGCGACTTATTTGCGTATATGGGTTCAAGCGAGGGTTATACGACATGGATCTATCATGGGGAAACCCGTTGGATGAACATGAATCGAATCGAATCCGGAGGTGACGAAACCTTTGATCGTATTAACATGATAGTCGAAGTCATTGGTTCATACTTCCAATGGAATACGTGACGAGGATGGCGATGGCGTCGAGAAAGAGCCGAATGATGGGGCTAAGGGTTTCTATGAGTTATTGCATGAAGCAGCGACGCCACTATATGACGGGCACAAAAAGTACACTGTCTTATCTGCCGTGACTAAGTTTTTACACTTCAAGAACGAGCATGATTATAGCGAGAGAGGTTTTACTAAACTGTTAAGCATTGTGAAGGAGTGCTTACCTGCAGGCAATAAGTTACCAGAGTCGTACTATGATGTGAAGAAAATGGTCAAAAGGCTCAATCTAGGGCATGAGAAGATTGATGCTTATGAGAATGACTGTATGTTGTATTACGGTGATGTCAATAAAGATAAGAGGTCATGTGATATTTGTGGTACAAGTAGATACTGTGAACATCGCAAGAAAAAGGGAAAAGACGTGCCGAGAAAGATCTGACGTTACTTTCCCATTGCCCCGAGGCTTCAGCGGTTGTTCATGTCAACACATATCGTCGAGGATATGAGGTGGCACTCTACACAGGACATAGTTGAAGGTCAACTGATGCACCCGGCAGATGGGCTTGAGTGGAAAAATTTTGATAACAAGCACCCCTCATTTTCTGAAGAGGTTCGCAATGTTAGGCTTGGACTTGCTACTGATGGGTTTAATCCGTTTAACGGGACTTACACAAAGCCCTACTTAACTTGGCCTATGATTATTGTGGTGTATAACCTCCTGCCTTCGATGTGCATGAAAGATCCCTACATGTTCATGCCTTTACTGATTTCGGGTGATAAGAGTCCAAGTAAAGACATCAATGTATACCTCAGGCCGTTAGTTGATGAGTTGAAGATGTTGTGGGAAAAAGGGGTTCAAACTTATGATGCATCTCTTAAGCAGAACTTTGACATGAGGGCAGCTTTACTGTGGACAATAAATGACTTTCCAGCGTTAGGAATGATCAATGGATGGTCGACTCACGGGGGCTTATCATGTCCCGTGTGCATGGGGTCAGTTAAAGCTATGCGGCTCAAACATGGGGGGAAAATGAGTTTCTTTGCAACATCCAGATAGTTTTTGCCGATTGAACATCGTTATCGACAGATGAGTAGATAATTCAATCAAAAAACAGAGAAACCTCAAGTACCTGGCCGTCTATTTGGGTCAGTAGTGTTGAGTTGGATTAGTCGTTTGAAGTTTCCACCTGTAGCATCCCTAAATCCGGGTCCCAAATCACCACAGATCTTGGTATGCTAAATCTATAACTATTGCGAAAGATATAAACATAAATTGTTTATACACTAAACATACACATTATTTTTCCCCAAAGGTCGAGTAACCTTAACTTATTACACAATTCATAACATGTCTAACATATCACGTTACTATCACACTATACTATTACAATTAAGCTGCACATAAAATCCGAAGCTGAACTTGTCTTTATCTTTTCCTTGTATCTGACACATTCATCTTAATCTCCAATGTTTATCATGATATAGCAAGGGTGAGCATGAAAGTTGCCCAGCAAGTTTAAATTTATTAAGATATATCATGATTGAAAGAGTCTGAATAATAAGCTGGCTATAATTCATCAATATAGTTGTGAATTAGCACGAACAAAATTTTGACTGAACAAGTATTAAACATGAACAAATATATCTGGACCAACTGGTAATGAAGGCGATCAACCTTTCATACCTGACTTATACATGCAATATGTACTGAGTACAACTCTACAATGACAATCAACAATGATTAACTATAAGCATATCTGAATGAAACAACTCTTAGTAGAGTTAAGTAAACTTGCCTGAACCGTTGATTACCGGTACGCAATTTATATCGCTTTATTCGAAGACCTAATATTAGTAATATAGATCTCCAATATTAGAATAATATCATCACAATATAATACTATTATATACATAGAATAACCTAAACACATATCACATAACCCTATCAGTCTATACAACACATAAAACTTAGCATTAAGTCAGACTATTTAAGTCTGAGGTGAATCTGACAAAATTCTAACATCCCAATGGTCTAGTCGGATAAATACTCGAGTTTAAGTTCAATTAAACTCTGCCTAAACACTTAACAAATATCTTAGATAATCATATTATCAGTCAAAATAATTTTCAAAGACTTGAAATAATTTTTAGATAATTAATATCATTTATCATAATTTTTTAATCATTAAAATCATATTTATATAATATAAATACCACAATATTCCCTTATCATTAATATTTATTTAATATTAAATATTAATGAAAATCATATCACAATATTATAATATAATTATAATATATTAAAGTATTTTTAATACCTTAAAATCATATTTATATGATTTTTAAACACTTATATCCATTATTCGATAATTTTTTTAATATTAAAATATTAATATTTTCATGACAAAATATCAAAAGTTATATTTTATAACTTCAAATATTTTTATAACACTTAAATCATTTTTATATGATTTTTAAATCATTAATTCCATTTTCTATAAGTTATTTAATATATTTATTAAATAAACTAATTACCATTAATATTAATTTATTAATGAATTTCATCATTAAAATATCAAAAGTTATTAAAAATAACTTAAAATATTTTCTTATACCATAATATAATTTTTCATGATTTTTTTAAAGTATAAAAATCATTTTTAAATAATTTATTTAATATTATAATTAAATAAATAAATAACTTTTATATTCCAAAAATATTAAATATTTTTGAAATATACTCAAAATAATTAAAAACCCTTTTTTAGGCTTTAAAATAATTTTATATATTTTTTAATGTATTTTTAATAATTAAAAACTATTTATTTCTATTTAATTAATTAATTAATAATTTTCAGTAATTAAATATCGCTAAAGGGGCCCTATAGCGACATAACCTTCGCTATAGGTGTTCTTGGGATGTTCTTGAACATTCATCAGCAAACCCAAAAAACCAAGTCAGTGTGCACGGTACATCGTTTAACCACAAATAGATCCGTGTTCGTATTGCTTTCTGGGATGAAATTTGTTTTCAGGTTGTAGTACTTATGCAATACCACCATATTATACCAAGTTTATGACCATTCTACAAAATAACAGAGAGATCTAAGTCTCTAAAAAACCTGTCAGACGTTGTTCTTCAATTTCTGGGTTTTCCAGAAATTGAAGAATAGACGAGATACCTACTTTGGATTCATATAGTTTGCATTCTATGTCTTGTTTGTGTGATATAAAAGTTCACAATTGTAGCCTTGCTATCAGAGTACAACCTCATAACATCATAGCAACATAACAACATCAGCAACACAAGATCTGGGCCGGTCAAACTAGGGGTCAAGAACGTGTTCATGAACAAATCTGGGTTTTCCAGATTGTTCATTAAGCATTTCTGTCAACTACGTTTGACCATGATTTTCTACGATTCTGCTAAGGATCTGAGCTATCTAAAGGTTTTAGTATGCACACCACATGTCAGACTACAAGGATCAAACAATAACATAGTCAAAACACTAACATACCGAAATATCAAGGGCTGTGAAAATCTTGTCAGACCACCTGGGAAAATTCTGGGTTGCCCAGATTCAAATTTCGTGCTTGGTCAACAGACTTTGACCGATCCTATCTTGCAATCTAAATATGATCTTAGCTTGATTTAAGTCTCAGATCAAAGCCCTAACAACACAGAATAGATACATAATATAAAATACACCAAAACATTAACAGATAAAGATCTAAGGCCTCTGACATATGGCTGTCAGGCCATATTTTTAAAGTTTTCCAGATTTTTAAAATCTTCAAAATCGTGCATCTAGATGTTATAGATCCATGATCTATCAACCCAGATCATTAAAAGACACCCTATAACACATATCTAGCTAATCATTAACAACATTTAACATCAAATCAAAGATTTTCAAGATTAGGGATTTTACCACTTTCTAGCTTGATCTTTGATTCTGATCTTTATGATGGCTGGCTAAGGATCAATCTAGGGACTGAATCTGTGACACCCCCAAAATAGGTATACATCACCCATCCTGAGTTGTCAATACATGGTACAGAAACAACTACAACTTTACTATTACAACAGTAAAACTGTGGGTTTGAATACAAATATTATCTTCTAGACAATATCTATACTCAAATAAATCCTCATCACATTAATTGATACATTATTTTACAAAAATGGTGAGGACTACTAAACAACTCTCTCTAGAACTTTCATTCCATACCCCGACTCGTACTCGCTATATTCTCGCCTCCCGAGAAGAAAAATGGAACAAAAGGAAAAGGGTGAGCTCAACTAGCCCAAGAAAAAGAATATTATGACTAAGATAATATACAACAAATTATCGTTAGTCCTCAACAGGAAAAATCTAATAGAATACAATAGACAACAAGTTTTAGATCAAGATTCAAGTAATGAAAATAATAATTCATTAGAAGAGTTAAGTAGAGAATGCAAACTACTATCTTCTATGTATGAATTTAAAAGTTCATCGCCTATCTTTTATCAACGTAACATCAATCAATATATATCTGAATCAAATATTCATCTTTGCACTACAGAGCCAAAGATATTCATCGATTGGTCATGTTCATCTAAACACTGCTTCATCTTTGCACTACGGGCCAAAGATATTCATCGAAAATCATTCATCTTTGCACTACAAAAGCCAAAGATATTCAATAATATCATCATTTAAGACCGAGAATGATGAAAATATTTTTTAAAGAAACGAATCCAAAGAAACAAAATGACAAGGATTAAGGATTAAGGATTAGTACTTTTGTTTTATCCATGTCCAAAAATACCTCAAAAATAATCATAGTGGTGTAAAATTCAAGAATGATCAAAACATGGATACAATCAAAGCTAGTATCCACAATAGATATTTTATACTGAAAAGGAAAAATTTTCATTTTTCGATGAATAGTCTTAGATATCGTGAATAGTGTCGTATACGTGAATAGTGCCGTATACGTGAATAGTAACTATGACACCAAAAGTTCCAAATTTGATAAAAACTTCAGATCAATATTTCAACATAATGATATTGAAGAAATAATATCATTACTTAAAAAAAATAATATCCCTTACTTCAAAGATCGGTCTTTAAATTTGAAACACCTGGATATATGCTATGACTTGAACTTGCAAGTAGATAGCAATACTCAAAATATACTCAAAATACTCACAAGAATACGCTAGATAATATAGAGAGAGAAAACTTCAGTTTCTAGTGTAATTTTCAATTCTAACCTAAGCACCCTATTTATAGGAAAATGCTTAGAATACCAAAAGAGAAAATTTAATAAATTAATAATATATATATATATATATATATATATATATTTTTCCAATGCACACTTAATTTGCCCAACAACAGCCACCAACCAGCCCACTACACAAGACTAACAAAAAAATGTTTTTCTAATTTAAAATAATTTAACTTCCAAAAATCAATTATTTTGAGCTTCGAACTTCAATAATTCATAATAAATAGTCCTTTTATCAGAAAATTCAAATCTCATGAATTTTTATAGGAAATTCAATTCTCTACAACTTTGCGTAAGAAAGTTTTCCAAATTCCAAATGTAAATTGACCAAAAATCCATAAACAGACGATTTTACGAGTGCTATAATCAAATTTCAAATCAGAAATGGGGTCCACCAGACATGTTTAACATGTTTTAAACATTTATTGCAACAAAAATACTCTTTCTCCTTGTATACTCATATATCACACATTCATTGTAAAAATATCACCATTATTATATTATTAAAAATATAATAATATATTTAAATGAATTATTTTATCAGAAAAAGATAAAATTTTAATTTTCAACAATTATCACATTAAAAATTTTCTCCATCTATATCCACATAAAATCAATATTTTCCTCATCATATAAATTAATAATTAATTATTCACGAATAATATTACAGAATCACAATATTGACAACCAGGCAGTTCCCAGGAAAGAGGGGGCTTTCCAATAAGAATTTCTCCTTACTAGCGCGCAATTAGGTGACCAAACCTCTCCTTAGATAGAACTTTCTAGACATTGCCAATAATGTTATCCAATAATATTATTCAGATAATATGAATTATTGCTTCGATAATGAAAAATACTGTGTAGTGACAATTATTGAAACAACAGTAATATAAAATATCAACATAGCAATTATTGAATCAATAAAATAAAATACTGAACAGTAATTACTGTAACAATTATTGAGTAGTGCCTTCTTACGTAAGAATCAATAATTGGTGCAATACCGTGTGCTACTGTGTTTTAACCACCGAGTATTTTAACAGTATTAACGGTAACAACTACGCCGTTATTTTTAAACAACTTATTCTTGTCGTTTTCTTCCTCCAATCGCTTTTCGTTATGGGGCCCACACATGGCTGCGCCGTCGTACGAATATTCCCCGACAGTACGAATATTCCACGAATATTCTCCAACAATAATGAATATTTTATAACCACTTGCTTATTTTGAAATATTTGCGTATTTTACCCATAACTATCCACATTAATCAAATCAACCCTTACTATTTCAAAATAATAAATAGAGAAAATTAAATTTCATTAATAATAAGTTGGGGTCTTACAACCTCCCCTCCTTATGAAATTTCGTCCTCGAAATTGACGTACGTACCTGGTGTTTCGAAAAGGTGAGGATACCTCGCTTTCATTTCCGTTTCCAATTCCCAGGTCATTTCCTCTATAGCATTGTTCCTCCACAAAACTTTAACTTGTGGTATGACCTTCGTGCGTAGGACATGCTCCTTCTTATCCAAGATCTTGACAGGTACCTCCTCATACATTAAGTCTTCGGCTATCTCGTCTGGTTCTAACTCAATAACGTGGTTCGGGTCTTTCACATATTTTCGAAGTACAGATATGTGAAACACATTATGAACACGAGACATACTCGGAGGTAACGCGAGTCTATAGGCTACATTTCCTACTCGGTCAAGAATTTGAAATGGACCAATAAATCGTGGATTGAGCTTTCCTCTCTTCCCAAATCTTGTAACTCCCTTCCATGGAGCAACTCGCAACAATACATGATCCCCCATACTAAATTCCACGTCCTTTCGATGAAGATCCGCATAACTCTTTTGTCGATCTTGTGCCATTTGTATACGTTGTCGAATCATTTGGATCTTTTTGGTAGTCATATGTACTAACTCGGGTCCCAACAATGTTGCTTCACCCACCTCATCCCAACATATTGGAGAGCGACACTTTTTCGTCCATATAATGCTTCAAATGGAGCCACACCTATACTTGCTCGATAATCTGTTATTGTAGGAGAATTCCACCAATGGTAAATACTTATCCCAACTCGCTTAAAAGTCTAGGACACGAGTCTTAATAAATCTTCAAGAGTTTGAATAGTCCTCTCTGATTGTCCGTCCGCTTGAGGATGGTATGCCGAATCAATCAGAACCGTGCCCATAGCTTTTTGCAAGCTAACCCAAAATCTTGAAGTGAATCTTGGGTCACGATCCGAAACTATGGATACTGGCATGCCATGCAACCTCACAATCTCATTTACATATATACTAGCAAGACGCTCAAGGAATAAGTCTCCGTGATCGGCAAGAAATGAGCGGAACTTGGTTAATCTATCAATAATAACCCAAATAGCATTGATGCCTTGAGAAACCGTAGGAAGACCCGTGAACGAAATCCATGGTAATGTGTTCCCACTTCCATTTCGAATCTCAAGTGGTTGCAACGGACCCTTAGGTACTAGATGCTCCGCCTTTACACGCCGACAAGTTAAACACGTTGAGATAAACTTTGCAATCTCTCTCTTCATATTGTTCCACCAAAATGTATGTCAAGATCACGATACATTTTGGTACTTCCAGATGGATTGCAAATGGTGTATTGTGTGCCTCCATCATAATCTTGTACTTCAAATCGTAGTCGTTAGGGACACAAAGTCCGAGTGGACTCAAGTATTCCTTCTTCATCAATTATCGCTCCACGAAATAGCACCTTCTTGTACTTTCTTCTTCATACGCATCAGCTCTGGGTCGGTGGCTTGAGCAACCTTAACTTTTTCTATTAAAGTTGGCTCTATGCGTATACTTGACATCATCGCACTCATTCCTGCATATGATCTTCTACTCAACGCGTCAGCTACCACGTTCACTTTTCCAGGATGGTATTGAATAGAGTGGTCGTAGTCTTTCAATAGCTCGAGCCAACGTCGCTGCCGCATGTTGAGTTCTTTTTGAGTGAAGAAATATTTAAGGCTTTTATGATTTGAATATATCTCCACTTTATCCCCATATAGATAGTGCCTCCATATCTTTAGCACGAAAACGACTGCTGCCAACTCTAGATCATGAGTAGGATAATTCCTCTCATATTCTTTAAGTTGTCGCGAGGCATAGGCTATGACTTTCCCACGTTGCATGAGAACACATCCTAACCCATTGCCCGAAGCATCATTGAGATAACAAATCCATCCAAACCAGATGGTATTGTTAGAACAAAGTCAAATAAATAAGTCTCCTCTTAAGCTCTTGGAAACTCTTCTCGCATTCTTCGCTCCAAATGAATTTTGTATCCTTCGAGTTAGTGGGTTAATGGAGTAGCGATTCGAGAAAACCCTTCCACGAATCTCCGATAATAACCAAATTAAGCCCAAAAACTACGTGATTTCATCACCGACTTTTGTTGTTCTAACTTTGTATTGCTTCAATCTTCACGGGATCAACAGATACTCCATGTTTCGACACCACATCGCGCCCAAGGAATGCTACTTCCTCAAGCCGTAACTCGCATTTCTTCAATTTGGCATATAGTTTGTTTTCACGAAGCCTTTGGAGTACCAAATTTCAAATGGTGCTCATGATCTTCACGACTTTTGGAATATATGATGATGTCATCAATAAAAACAACAACGAATCGATCCAAATATTCCTTGAATACTCGGTTCATCATATCCATGAAAGCCATAGGAGCATTAGTCATCCGAAAGACATGACTAAGAATTCATAATGCCCGCCCGCCTTGAGTTCTCAAGGCGCCTTTGGAATATCCTCGCCTAATCTTCACCGATGATATCCGTAATGAAGATCAATTTTTGAAAAGAATTATGCCCTTGCAATCGTCAAACAAGTCATCAATACGAGGTAGAGGATACCTATTCTTGATAGTGACATGGTTCAATTCCGATAGTCAATACAAAGTCACATACTCCCGCCTTTCTTCTTTACAAATAAAACAGAGAGCACCCCAAGGAGATGTACTAGGACGAATGAAACCGATGTCCAACAACTCCTCGTAGTTGGACCTTTAACTCTCTCAAGTTCAATAGGAGCCATTCGATATGGGGTTTTAGAAATGGGCTTTGTACTGTGTTCAAGGTCAATAAAGAATTCAACTTCACGCTCGGGGTAGACCGAGAAGTTCTTCAGAAATACGCCGTGAATCAATAACAACAGGAATATTATTCAAATTTGACGTGTCTTTATTCAAATCCATAACATGGGCTAAGAAAGCTTGACATCCGTTTTTCAATAAACGAATAGCTTTATGATTAGATATGAGAGTGATTGATTTTAATGGTTTAGTTACTTGAATTCGAACAGCAGGTTGGTTAGGAATATGAAAACTAACAACCTTACGAAAACAATCAATTTTGGCATGATGAGTAGTTAACCAATCAATCCCTAAAATCACATCAAAAGCAAATATCTTTAAAGAGATAAGGTCAACAGGTAAGGTGATAGTGCCAACTTGAATCAAATAAGATTTATAAACAGTGGATGTGATGAAAGTTTCTCCTAATGGAGTTTCCACAGATAGGTCAAAGTCTAATTTCTCCGGAGTCAAGTTTAAACGTCGAGCACAAGCAGGAGAGATAAATGAATGGGTAGCACCGGTATCAAGTAAGGTATAAACTTCGCAAGAATTTATAAATAGCTTACCCATGATCACCTCGTTTGAGTTCCTCGCATTTTGACCAGTCACAACAAACGCTCTTCCAGGAACCGTTGAATTTGACTTTTCTGGGATAGTCATTTGAGTCACCGTCCCCGCTGAACTAGGTTTCGCTACCGTACAATCTCGAGCGATATGTCCTTCCTTTCCACAATTATAGCATACCTTGAATCACTGTGGGAAGTTTGGACCGATATGTCCTCTCTTCCCGCATTTATAGCATATAACCGGTGGTCGTTTCTCCTCCCTTAGAACCAGCTTGTCTTTGCAAGACTATCGCCTTCACATGGTCGTTGTTAAATCTCCTTTTTTAAAATCTCCTCCCGACTCGCTTCTTCAATTTTCATGGCCATGATTACCACCGGAGGGGTTACCATTTTGTCCGCTCTTTTTCTTTCTCCGCCGGTTATCATTGTTTTGTTGATCGCTATCTCCCAGATGATCCTGATTGTGGTCCCTCGGTTGATCAGTACTCGTTATCTCGCTCAAATAATTGAGCCCTGCTTACAACATCTAATAGAGAGAAAATTTATGAGAAATGAGATATTGTCGTATGCCGGGTTTCAAACCTCTCGAAACATCCGCGTCATAACGCTCCTCATTCGCCACCAAATGAGGTGCAAACCGGATAACTCGCAAACTTTTTCTCGTCTTCGAGACACCGCCATGTTGTTTTGTTCTAATCGATGAACTCCACTTCCTTCATATGACGAACACTTTCGTGAAAGTATTTATCTTTAAATAGTTTCAAACGCCTCGCAAGACATGCCGAAGTCTTACGGATGGGTACGCTTCACGAGACTCCCACCAAAGAAGTGTTCCTCGCAATCGGAATATAAAGGTGGCGAATGAAACCTTCAGTTCCTCCGTGCATCCCAAGACATCGAATATCTTGGTAATTTGCTTGACCCATGTTTCCGCCATGATCGGATCGGGCTTTCCCTTAAATTCTGGTGGTCCCAACTCTTTGAACTGCTTGGCTATGACAACCCGTGAATTGCTATCATTTCTCCTCGGTATTTTGAACACGAGTCTCCCTCGTTCGATTTTGCATGAATCGCAAAAAGCTTCTAAACATCCCCTCGCTCATCATCTCGCTTTCAAATGGTGTTGTTCACAGGAGGAACATTGCCAGCCTATTGTACGTTCTCCTCGTTGGTGAGTACAGGCGTCTCCACAGTCTCATTTCCACTATTAATATTCTAAGTCGACATTCTCAAATACTGTCATAAAACAAGGGTTAATTAAGTAAATCAATATATCACATAATATCCCTATATACTGACCAACTAACAAATAAGCTTAGGTAGGACACACTAGCGAAGGATTTACTCGCTCCCTCCTAGTTCTATTCCCCGATCTCCGCCAGAGATCACATCCCTAAGCTCTGATACCAACTGTGACACCCCCAAAATAGGTATACATCACCCATCCTGAGTTGTCAACACATGGTACAGAAACAACTACAACTTTATTATTACAACAGTAAAACTGTGAGTTTGAATACAAATATTATCTTCTAGAAAATATCTATACTCAAATAAATCCTCATCACATTTATTGATACATTATTTTACAAAAATGGTGAGGACTACTAAACAACTCTCTCTAGAACCTTTATTCCATACCCCGACTGCATATCGCTATATTCTCGCCTCCGAGAAGAAAAAATGGAACAAAAAGGAAAAGGGCGAGCTCAACTAGCCTAGTAAAGAATATTATGACTAAGATAATATACAATAAATTATCGTTAGTCCTCAACAGGGAAAAATCTAATAGAATACAATAGACAACAAGTTTTAGATCAGTATTCGCAGCGGAAATAATAATTCATTAGAAGAGTTAAGTAGAGAATGCAAACTACTATCTTCTATATATGAATTTAAAAGTTCATCGCTCATCTTTTATCCCCAGTAACATCAATCAATATATATCTGGAATCAAATATTCATCTTTGCACTACAGGCCAAAGATATTCATTAGTTGGTTATGTTCATCTAAACACCTGTTCATCTTTGCACTACGGGCCAAAGATATTCATCAGAAATCATTCATCTTTGCACTACAGGCCAAAGATATTCAATAATATCATCATTTAAGACTGAGGATGATGAAAAATATTTTTAAAGAAACGAATCTAGTGAAACAAAATGACAAGGATTAAGGATTAAGGATTCGTACTTTGTTTTATCCATATCCAAAAATACCTCAAAAATAATCATAGTGGTGTAAAATTCAAGAATGATCAAAACATGGATACAATAAAAGCTAGTATCCACAATAGATATTTTAGACGAAAAGGAAAAAATTCATTTTTCGATGAATAATGTCGTATTTGTGAATAGTGTCGTATACGTGAATAGTAACTCCGACACCAAAAGTTCCAAATTTGATAAAAACTTCAGATCAATATTTCAGCATAATGATATTGAAGAAATAATATCATTACAAAAAAAAAAAATATCCCTTACTTCGAAAGATCAAGACTTCTAAATAAAACACCTGGATATAGGCTATGACTTGAACTTGCAATCAGATAGCAATACTCAAAATATACTCAAAATACTCACAAGAATACGCCGATAATATAGAGAGAAAACTTCAGCCGTGTGTAATTTTCAATTCTAACCTAAGCACCCTATTTATAGAAAAATGCTTAGAACACCAAAGTAGAAAATTTAATAAATTAATAATATATATATATTTTCAATGCACACTTAATTTGCCCAACATCAGCCACCAACCAGCCCACTACACAAGACTAACAAAAAAAACGTTTTTCTAATTTAAAATAATTTAAACTTCCAAAATCAATTATTTTGAGACTTTCTAACTTCAATAATTCACAATAAATAGCCCTTTTATCGGAAAATTGAATCTCGCAAGTTGTTATAGGAAATTCAATTCTCTACAACTTTGCGAAGAAAGTTTTCCAAATTCCAAATGAAATTGACCAAATCCATAAACGGACGATTTTACAGTGCTATAATCAAATTTCAGCCAAGAAATGGGGTCCAATTTACATGTTTAACATGTTTTAAAACATTTATTGCAAATAAAATACTTTTTCTCCTTGTATACTCATATATCACACATTAATTGTAAAAATATCATCATTATTATATTATTAAAAATATAATAATATATTTAAATGAATTATTTTATCGTAAAAAGATAAAATTTTAATTTTCAACAATTATCACATTAAAAATTTTCTCCATCTATATCCACATAAAATCAATATTTTTCTCATCATATAAATCAATAATTAATTATTCACGAATAATATTACGTAATCACAATATCGACAACCAGCGCCCTAGGAAAGAGGGAGGCTTTCCAATAAGAATTTCTCCTTCATCGCGCCAGCAATTAGGTGACCAAACCTCTCCTTATGAACTTTCTAGACATTGCCAATAATGTTATCCAATAATATTATTCAGATAATATGAATTATTGCTTCGATAATGAAAAATACTGTGTAGTGACAATTATTGAAACAATAGTAATATAAAATATCAACACAAAGAATTATTGAATCAATAAAATAAAATAATTTGAATAAGAATTACCGTAATAATTATTGAGTAGTGCCTTCTTACGTAAGAATCAATAATTGGTGCAATACTGCAGTGCTACTTTTGTTTTAACCAATTTAGTATTTTAACAATATTAATCTGTGAATAACTACGCTGCTATTTTTAAACAACTTATTCTTGTCGTTTTCTTCCTCCAATCGCTTTCCGTTATGGGGCCCACACATGGCTACACCGTCGTACAAATATTCCCCGACAGTACGAATATTCCACGAATATTCTCCGACAATAATGAATATTTTATAACCACTTGCTTATTTTGAAATATTTGCGTATTTTACCCATAACTATCCACATTAATCAAATCAACCCTTACTATTTTAAAATAATAAATAGAGAAAATTAAATTTCATTAATAATAAGTTGGGGTCTTACAGAATCACTAATTAATCTCGTGGTTCTAGAGCGAGAAGGAGTTGATTGAGAGGTAGAACACAAAATGAAGCTAGCTAGCAACTTTCTCTCTCTTCAATTATTTAAGTAATTGGATGCAAATGAAATGGTTGGTATTAGGGGCTGATTTTCTGATTTATAAGTCACATGGTGTATCTTATCTAGTCTCTAGCTACAAATAGGGCAATAATTGAAAGCTACCTTCAATAATGCACCGAGGGTATTTTAGACATTTTACATACCTTTTAAGGGCATTTTAGTAATTGTGCAACCCTTAGGGTTAAAACCTAAGGTTCCTAAAAATCAATTTTCTAATATTTTCAATTTAGGTTTTCTAAATGGAAAATTAATATCTCTTAATTATAATTAGGATTTTCTAATTATATTCTAATTTTCCAATCATAAATCAATCTAATTGATAATTAGGATTAATAATTCCTAATTAAAATTGCTAATTTAGCAATTAGGTCCATTAGGGTATCAAACGGAACACTTAGGGTTTTAAACCTTAAAAGTAGGGTTTTCCAAATAGTTAATTAGGGTTATCCCTAATTAGGTTTGTAATTAAAAATACTTATACCATTAAATTTAGCCTTTGAATTCTCAAATTAGGGTTTCATAATCTGAATTAGGGTTTCAGATTCTCGAAACTGAATTTAGGGTTTCAGAACTGGTTTTAGGGTTTCTTATCAATCATTAGGGTTTTCTAATAGAACGTTGACATTCGAATATAATATTAGGGTTTAACACTGATAAAATTTATCTGGTCAACCCTTGACCCCTAACCACATCATGTACACATATAATATCATAATCACAGAACATATACACATATACACTTAATCCTGAATAATTCACCAAAAGCCTTCACAGAATTTTGAAATCCTCAAAATTCCCTCCCAAAAATGCTAAACGCATACACTTATTTTCTGTCTAGGTCTATTATTTTACCTTAAACTCATCATTTAAGATTTTTAAAATTTTTCTAAATTCTCGGGTTGTCACACCACTTCTAGGGAATAATCACAGATTGGAGCGAGCTTATGGTTACGACAAGGTTCACAACTGGACACACAGATTCATGTTCTTTGACCTGCCTTATTGGGCTACACTCTGCATCCGTCATTGTTTAGATCCGATGCATACTGAGAATAACGTATTTGATAACATTTTTTATACAGTCCTAGATGCTAGTGGTAAAACAAAGGACAACAACAAGTCGAGACTTGATTTGGTAGAAATGAACATTAGGGAAGATCTGTGGCTGTATCAAGAGGGTAGTAAGATGGTAACGCCTAGAGATGAATATACTTTGACCAGGGAACGATTGATATTGATATGTAATTGGATCAGTGGACTGAAGCTCCCAGATGGATATTCTTTGAATATAGCAAGGTGTTGTAAAGTTGAAAAGCTGAAGTTTCGGGGTCTCAAAAGTCATGATTGTCACGTATTCATGCAGAAGTTGATCCCTATGGCATTTATCGACTTGTTACCGAAACGTGTGGTTGAAGCACTGACAGAGCTTTCTAATTTCTTCAGAGATCTATGCTTGACGGAGCTCCAGCTCAAAGACATAGATAAAATGGAGAGGCAGATAGTGGAAATAATGTGCAAGTTAGAAATGATCTTCCTCCATCATTTTTTGATTCAATGGAGCATTTGCTTTATTCACTTGCCATACGGGCTAAGTTTGGCGGTCCCGCAATATAGATGGATGTATCCATTCGAGAGGTAATGACATTAATGTTTTAATACTTGAAACTTAGAATTCTTGTTTGCTAATCTATATATCACATAGGTATATGTGACGTCTAAAGCAAAAGGTGAAGAATAGAGCCCGTGAAGAGGGGTCAATTGCTGAAAGTTATGTTATGGAAGAACTTGTTAATTTCTGCTCGTTGTACTTTGAGCCGAATGTTCAGACGAAGCACAATCGCTACGCTTGAATGAGGTCATACAAGACGAGGAAAATGGAGAATTAATGGCCTTTAGTCATCCTGTACACCCATTCAGCGGTAAAAAAAGGCGATTCTTGACCGATAGTGAGTATGCAGCTGCCACATTGTATGCACTTGTCAACATAAATGAAGTAGCGCCATACATTAAGTAAGTAGTTATAACTATATATGTCTGGTGTAACAAAGAGAGGTTCCTTTACAAACACATTAAGTATATAACTGTGTTGCAGTCAATATGATGCTGAAGTACGTGAAGCGAATCCGAGTATATCGGACGGGGATTTGCAAAATTTGAGAAATGGACAATTTGTGCAATGGTTTAAAGATCATGTAAGTCTAATTAACCTTTACAAGTTCAATGAATCTAACCAACACTTAGATTTATTTTTATGGCGTAATTAACTTTAGAATATGTTGTGTTAATGTACATTAGGCCCTTACAGATGAGTTAGCTGACAATCGGCTAAAGCTTATAGTCGACGGCCCTGAAAGATCTGTAGATACTTATACATGCTGCATTTTCAACGGTTACAGATTTAAGTGTTGTGATATTGGGGAAATTGCTTCTGCTGATTCTAGTGTTGTGGTGAAAGGTAGCTGCTACAATAACATTTGGGATGACTGGTATGGACGATTGCTAGAAGTTGTCATTCTCAAATATTGGGGTCATAAAGAATTAGTTTGCTTCAATTATCATTGGTTTGATGTTGAGAATGGAGTTAAAGTAGATAAAAAATCAGGACGGGTGACTATTAACGTTAAGTCAAAACTAAGACTGATGACTGATATGGACGAGCCTTTTATTTTAGCAAGTCAAGCAACACAGGTGTACTATGCGTTGAGTGTTAAGACTCCTGCAAGCCCATGGCATGCGGTTATAACCACTAAATCTCATGGTTTTCAAGGTAAAACTTCTCGTCCAGACGATGAACCTTTACAAGTCGAGTCTACTAGTGTCACACCTGCTGATGTGATAATTATTAGTGAGTCTAGTGAAGAAGAGGATGATGTTTTCACTGTCGAAAGTGAAGACGATGTTGTTGAGGAGGTAGATATAATTGAAGAAATCATTGATGATGACGAAGATGGTGATGAGAACGATAGTGAAGATCTACTACTCGAAGATGATGATTTTGATATTGATGGCATTGATGATATAAATGATTAGGAGTATGTACTCTTTATGTCCTTTTAGTTGTATTCAAATGTAATAGTTGTCTCCTTTTAGTTATATCTGCATGTCGTATCCTTTTAGTTGTATTCGACTGTGAAGAGGAGGAGTTCATCAGAGAATGACTTAATCTCCCTTTTTTCTCACTGTTTTTAGATTTTGATATCTCCTCTCTATCCCTCTTCATCTTTTCACAAAGCTTTACCAAGTAAATATCTTCTTGTTCTCTTGTACTTTTTTTTACTAAAAGAGTGAAAACTGAGGTTCTGATGAATTGATTTGATGGAGAAGAAGAGAGAGAATCCGAATAGTCTGAATTTTTATGATGGAAAATGAAAGTGGAAGAGGAAAACAAGGAGTCACCATTTTTGTATAATAGGCGGGAACAGAGCAAACACGGTGACTTTGGGGCATAAATGATCGTGACTTTGTTGCCCGTTTTTATATCTAAGCCTATAAAAAACCAATAAATAAATAAAATAAAAATAAAATGAAAGAACAAACGCATATTGTATCTACATGTTGTATCCTTTTAGTTGTATCTACATGTTGTATCCTTTTAGTTGTATTCAAATTTCATAGTTGTTTCCTTTTAGTTATATCTGCATATTGTATCCTTTTAGTTGTACGTGCATGATGATTCTGATATTTGTGTTTGTATCCTTTTAGTTGTATCCGCATATTATCTTCTTGATGATGATTTGACAGTATATATATAGATATGGCTCGTACACCACACGAAGATCATGGTGGGCGTGTTGTTAGTTCAGGTCGTGGGGGCCGTGGAGGTAGTGCTGGTGATGATCAGGCCGGATCATCAGGTATAATTACATGTTTTGTTGTTATACATCTTATTGTTTTTAATTTTATATAATATTGACATTATATTCGTTTATATAAATATTGTTGTATTAATTTCACTACATAGGTGATCGACGTAGGCCTCTGCGGGGACTAGCACGTGGATTGCTAGGGAATCCCCCCCAGGCGCCGCTTATATGCCGGGTCGGGACTACTAGGTAATATATACATTATTACGTTTGTATTAATTATTTAGTTCTTATATATTCTTTGTAATTTGGAAATTTAATAATTTTAATTTTAGTATCCTTGACGCGACGCCAAGGAACACATTGCTTGGGATCGTCCTCAACCGATTCTCCAGCCCATGGATGAGGTGGGCGGATGTGGATGACCGCACACGTGGGCTTATTATTGCTGAGTTTAGGGTAAGAAGTCATTCATTCATATGTTAGTTTTAATTTGTGCTTTTGAATATTTATTTACCGCTTTTCTTTATGTTGTCTACTAAGTAACTGCTGATATTCATATGTTGTATTGCAGAGATATTATTGCTTCGAGGACGGGCAGGAAGCCCATGGGATGACTGTTCTCGGGAAGTATCTCGAGATGAATTGACACAAGTGGGTCTATGACTGGAAGAAGAAGGCCCAGACCAAGATGGCTGATGGACAAACACTTAGAGATGTTCGGCCAGATTTCATTGGTGCTGCGGTGTGGGAGCAGATGTGCGATATTTGGGAGGGCAAGGCGTTCAAGAAGATGTCGACACAACGATAGTCGCTCGACAAAGAACGCTGCCTCCCACATCAAGACCGGAGTCACTGCATTTAACTCTATAGGGAGAGGCTCGAGGTGAGTCTAAAGCACCGACCTTCCCGCCTCGAGTTTTGGTGGCACGCTCACCAGAAGAAAGGTAACAGTGGTTATATCTCACCTGAGGCAGAGCGCATTGCGGTAAGTAATTTTATTATTTCATTTAGTATGTATTTGATGGCTTTGAAATTCTTTTGAATTTTTTTGTGTAATACTTGCTTTTCACCTATTTCTGTGTTTTTTTAGACACGGTTCGAGGACCTTTTTGTGGTCCAAAGCACCTAGAGAGGTGACACTCCAGTGGCTGATGCTGAGCGTGAGGACGAGGTGATGGAGGACTAGCTGCAGGCTACAGGGGGCTGAAGAAGGGTAGAGTTGTAGGCATCCCCCGTGTCCCAACCTACACTATAGTCCCTGCTGTGAGATCTCGACGTCGCCCACCCACCGGAGGTAATGGTGCGAGTGGATCAGGCGCTGACCCTTCATTATCTGACGACTTCTTCAGGTGGATCATAGAGGGGTGCATGGCGAGCAGTGTCGTGCAGTCAGGCGCAGCATCACGTGAGCGGATCTACCATCTTGCTCAGGAGGTTGTCCACGACTACATAGATCCTGCAGCTGCCGCTGACGACCTCATGGGTGTAGTCTGGGAGGAGGCCATCCGTGTATGTGCAGTTGTCTTGGCCAACATCTTTCCCCCACATATTCGACATGTAAAACTTATTATTGATGTATTTCCTTATTTGTAATTATATTGCTTATATAAACTGTCAAATAACTAGTTAACACACCTGGTCATAATCAAAAACACACACATAGCACCGAGTAGGTATTAGACACGCGTTTGAACTTACGGGACTCGATTCCGATATACAGAATCCGAGTTATCGTCCAGTTTATAAAACTCGCCAACACTTAGGTAAAAAGCCAAAAATAGGTCAAAACCCGCCTCAGTCGTTTGAACGCCACTCAAACACACACATAACACTGAGTAGATATTAGACACACGTTAGAACTTACGAAACTCGATTCCGATACATAGAATCCGAGTTATTGCCCAATTTGCAAAACTCGTCAACTTAGGCGAAAAGCCAAAAAATAGGTCAAAACCCACCTCGATCATCCGAACGCCACACAAACACACACATAGCACCGAGTAGGTATTAGACACACGTTAGAACTTACGAGACTTGATTCTGACATACGGAGACCGAGTTAAGTCCCAGTTTGCAAAACCCACCAACAGTTAGGCAAAAAGTCGAAAAAGAACCCAAAACCCGCCCCGGTTGTCCAGTTGACACACAAACACAGAAAATAGCACCACATAGGCAATAGACACGCGTTACAACTTATAGGACTCGATTTCGACATACGGAGCACGAGTTAAGTTCCAGTTTGCAAAACCCGCCAACAGTTAGGCAAAAAGCCGAAAAAGAGCCCAAAACCCGTCCCGGTCGTCCAGTTGACATGTAAACATAGGCAATAGCACCGCATAGGCAATATACATGCGTTATAACTTATGGGACTCGATTCTGATATACGGAATCCGAGTTATCGCCCAGTTTGCAAAACCCGCCAATACTTAGGCAAAAAGTCAAAAAATAGCTCAAAACCCGCCTCGGTCGTCCGAACGCCATGCAAGCACACACATAGAACCAAGTAGGTATTAGACACGCGTTAGAACTTACGGGACTCAATTCTGATATACGAAATCCGAGTTATCGCCTAGTTTGCAAAACTCGCCAACACTTAGGCAAAAAGCTGAAAAATAGGTCAGAACCCGCCTCGATCGTCCGAACGCCACGTAAATATACACATATTACCTAGTAGGTATTATACATGCCTTAGAACTTATGGATCTCGATTCCGACATACGGAGACCGAGTTAAGTCCCAGTTTGTAAAACCCGCCAACAGTTAGGCAAAAAGCCGAAAAAGAGCCCAACACCCGTTCCCGTTGTCCAGTTGACACGCGAACACAGGCAATAACATCGCATAGGCAATAGATACGCGTTACAACTTACAGGACTCGATTCCGACATACGAAGCCCGAGTTATGTCCCAGTTTGCAAAACCCGCCAACAGTTAGGCAAAAAGCTGAAAAAGAGCCGAAAACCCGCCCCGGTCATCCAGTTGACACGTGAACATAGGCATTAACACCGCATAGGCAATAGACATGCGTTACAACTGATGGGACTTGATTCTGATATACGAAGCCCGAGTTCGAGTCCCGTCCGCCTAACTTGAAGAACACAAACTAAAATAATGTAAATATGTTTTCATTTTGATTTTGTTATTAATATTTTAATTTTGTTGGGTCTTGTTGACGAGATTCGTGGAGGTGGAGGTGGAGGCACTGGTGATGACCGCCGAGCTGATGACGAGCAACCTCCTCCAAGATGATCGATGATGATCACGAGTTGATGACGACGACCTCCTCTCCAAAGATAGGTGATGACCGCCGACTCGATGACATGAAGACAGGCGACGGTTTGTAGTTAGTTTAGTTTATGTTATATTCTGAGTTTCGTATATGTATTTGTACAGTTTTTGAGTTGTACCGACGACCATTATATTTTTGATCTATATATTTGATTTGAATTACTAGTTTATAACAGGTATAGTTGTTATTTGATGGTTGTTATTAGTTTATAATAGGTGTATATTTGTAAATGAACTGGGAAATTTTGAAATTTAAAAAAATATTCAAAATATATGTAGTCATTGCCGACGGGGGTAATGGCGACGGTATACCGTCGCCAATGACATATAGTGACAGACATGGGTAAAAGGTCATTGTCGATGGCTAGAAAGGCATTGCCGACGGTCATGCCGTCGGTAATAAGTTTTTCCCTCAAAATTTTTATGGGGTCTTTGCCGACGGCCTTGCTGTTGGTATAGCCGTCGATATTGCCATTATGTCGTCGCCAATGATACTCACTTCCAGAATGACAATAATGCCGGCGGTCAAGGCGACGGAGCCGTGGCGACTTAAATGAAGGCTGACGGGTTTGTCGACGATCCTGCCGTCGCCAATGACATCATTGTCGACGGCACTATAGTCATAGGCGACGGCAGTGCCCGTCGGCAATGACTGGTTTTCTTGTAGTGATTTAAGAACTTGTATAAATACAAACGTTTGGATACATAATCGATAACAATAAAGTTAATAATCTGACACAATGATAATATAATTCTGAAACTTTGTTACATATGTCCATTGCATAAAGTAAATGCAAAGGTAGGATACTTGCCTAAGCTGCTGCTTATAATAATACAACTTAGATTAATCTTTTATATCTAAACCTATCATTAATAAGATCATTCGTTCGATTAGAATAATGTATCATAACACATAGTACTGCTATTTGTAGTCAGCATATAACCTAATCACAATGTCACATATTTTAACAGTCATTGGTTCACAAACAAACATTTATCGAGTCCAATTATACAAGTCTTGATCAATTTTTAAAATATTTCGGTGTACCAACGACTTTATCGAGTAATTATCGAGTCTAAAACTCTATTCTGTAGTTCAATATTTAATTAGATAATTTAAATATCAGTCATATTATTTTTAATTGACTTATAATAATTCTTAATTAATTATTATAATTTATCATGATTTTTCAAACACTGAAATCATTATTAAATGATTTAAATATTAAATAATTCTATTATCATTAATATCTAATTAATATTAAACTATTAATGAAACCATTGCCAAAATATTAAAGTTATTTATAGTAACTCAAAAGTATTTTTAAAGTATTAATATTACCCTTAAATGATTTTTAAAACATTTAAAATCATTTTAAGTAATTACCATTAATATTTAAATATTAATGTATTATTCATCAAAATATTAAAATTTATTTATTATAACTTAAAATATTTTTAATTCATTTATATCCTTTTTAAATGATTTTTTTAAATCAATAAAACCATTTTTAATTTATTTATTCAATATAATTATTAAATAAATCAAATATCATTAATATAAAATTATTAATGAAATTTACCTTTAAATATCAAAAGTTATATTTTATAACTTAAAATATTCTTAAACTATTTATTTTCATTTAAAATGATTTTTATAATATTAAAATAATTTTAATTAATTTATTTAATATAATTACTAAATAAATCTAATATCATTAATATTAAATAATTAATAAAACTTATCTTAAAATATTAAAAGTTATGTTTTATAACTTAAAATATTATTAAATACCTTATTATGATTTAAAATGATTTTTAATACAATAAAATCATTTTAATTACTTTATTTAATGCATTTATTAAATAAATTAAATACCAATAATATCCAAATAAATATTAATATTTATAAAAAATATGTCAAATTATTAAAAGTTAATTTTCATAACTTCCAATAATTTTTAAAATAATTTTTGTAATTTTTCAGAAATTATTTTCTATTTTTAAATGAGTTTTAGAAATTAAATCAATTAATTTTAATAAGTCTATCGCTAAAGCCCTTTGGCGACAGTAAGTGTCGCCTTAGGTATTCTTGAGAAACCCAGAACACTAAAAAGTCAGTTTCGAGTTACCATGTTTGACCATCAATAAATCTGTGTGAAATGTGTTTTTGGGCTAGCTAATGATTGAATCTTGTAGAACTAGTGAAACATTACATGTAACAAGCAATAACCAAGTCATACATCATCACAATCGAAAGTTATTAAGCTTTGAACTAGTTGTCAGAACGTGTTCATCATATTTCTAAGTCGCCTGAATATCCGGTCACGGCCATTAACGCCTTTCAGGCCTCATTACGATCAATCGGTTCATGTTATAGTTGTGTTAGACGTCGGGCCTTGTAGACTAACTAACAGGGTATCTACTTTGATCATTGTTCAAGCCTAAACATCATCAATAAGAAAGATCTAAGCTTCAGAAAATCGTGATAGAGGCTGTTCTTCATTTTTGGGTCTTCTAGAAATGAAGAACAGATCGAGTGTGCATGTTTGGGCTTCCACTACTTGCTGTTCGTGTGATTTTTTTGTGATCTAAGGGTTCTAGGTTGTAGTAAGCATGCAAATGAACAGATTAATTATATAAAATCAGATTAACAACAACAAAATCTCAAGATATCGTTCGGTCAAACCATGTCAGTAGTCACGCTCATATGTTTTCTAGGTTACTCAGAAAACATATTTCGTGAACATCCTGCCTGGTTTGACCGTTCACCAAATACAACCTGCTTGATGTTTTAGTGAACTAAGAGTATAAGAATGGAGTCCATCTAACATATAATAATCTTGTTACAACAACATAATCAAAACAACAAACATGAGCAAGCTCTGAGGACATGAACTTCTTGTTAGAGCCATCTGGGTAAGTTCTGGGTTACCCAAAAAAGCTTGGTCATGGTCGGTCAACTGACTTTGACCATCAATAACTTTCAATCTATGCTAGATCTAAACCTGATTCAAGTTCTAGCTCCAAGATCTCATAGCAAACTACAAGATCAAAGCTTAAAACAACCAAAAACATAAATAGGATGAGATCTAGAAGGTCTGACATTAGTTGTCAGACAACACTTTGAAAGATTTCCAGATTTTGAAAAACACTAGATCTGAGCCTATAGATGTTATGGATCTAACATCTATCAACCCAGATCACTTATATACACTACATATAACATGTTTAACACAAAAAAACTAACATCTAACATGGCCTTCAAGATCAGATTTCAAATTAGGTTTTTACCTTTCTATGAACAAGTTCTCGATTCTATGCTTATGATCTGTTAAAGGAGATGGTGGGGCTTGTTTATGAGACTGATATACCTTATATTTTCGGAGGTTTGAGTTTGAGAGAGTTTGGTTGAGTGTTGGTTGTACAAATTTGGTAAATAATGCACTTTCTCTCTCTTAATCCTTATCTATAACTTGTATGCAATGTATTTGGATGTTAATAATGGCTGAGAGCGGGAATGAATTAGCCCCTAGCTAGACTAGGTTGATGACTTGCCAAGATTTGGTTAGCAATAATTCCAAGAATGGGACAAAAAGGGTAATTAGGTCATTTTGTTAGCAATTTTAGTGGTATTTTTATCCATGGTACTTTAATCTAGGTTTTAATCAATAGATTTTAAACCTTAAGGTTTCCCAAAAAATTTCTAGGGTTTGAAAAAATTAAGTTTAAAGTCTAATAAAATTTTAATTAGAACTTACTAATTAAAATTAAGGTTTTTAAATAGAAATTAGGGTTCCTTAATATCATTAGGGTTCCCAAATTAACAATTTAATTTACTAAAATAATATTTAGGGTTTCTAATTTTAGCAATTAGGGTTCCTAATTAGCAAATTAGGGTTTCTAATTTTAATTAGGATTTTTAAATATTAATTAGGGTTTTCAATATTAATTAGGGTTTTCCTAATTAACAGAAATTCTATAATATGCAACACAATTCATATAACCCAATTTCTGACCGATCTTAAACTCTAGTTTTGAGTTTCCAATTATGGTTTATGATAGTAATACTAGGGTTTGTCGTGATACACCCTAATTGACTAACCATTATCAGTCTACACATATACAGTATATATTTATAACATTGAAAAATAATATTATATTTAATATAATATTATTATTCTCATTCATTGCCCAAAATCTAAAATTAGGGTTTCGATTCCATATCTGATTTATCTTTCATATACAACATTATTAATTAAGTTGAAAAATTAACTTAATAATCAACTAAAATTCATACAATAAAATAATTCCAATTATCATTTCATATATTATTTAAATAATAAAATTCTTATTTCCATGGAAAATAAATAATAAAAACATTTCTACTATAAAATTAATTATTATAAGAATATACTTTATAATGATCAATAATTCTAAAATAAAATTATTTGAAATTATTCAGGTAATAAATAAATTTTATTTATCACATATATGCATACACATTACTTGGCACATATTTCCACCTTTAAATAAAATTATATGCAAAATTTCTTATTTATTTATATACAATCATTGTCTTCTAGACAGTATACAATGGTGGCATGATTTTTGGAGTCTCGAAAAATTGTATGTTCTACTGATTCAAGTCCTGGAGAATAATACCGAATCGGCAGATGAAAATCACCTGTTGTGTCAACACATCAGCTCAACCAGCATGGTAGCATGAATCAATGTTTATGCAATTCACTTGTAACTACAATATAGCTTCCATGTGAAAGATTTTAACCGTTATTGTAAATGGATTTTTAATGAAAGAACATCAAATGTATTATGAACCAAGAGTGTTTAGATGGAATTTTGTAAATATTCAGGTACACTAGACATGTTTTTGTTGTGTGTAAATGGAATTTTATTTTTGTTTGGGAATTATTTTTGGATAACGGTAGCTCGAGGAAAAAATCTTATTTAACAGATTCAGTATTAACAGGAAGAGCACTTTGGGCTAAATTATTCTAGCAATCTTGTTTTATACTAGTGGAAAATTTAGGGGAGGGAGTGAAGATTCTCCCATCACTTGAAGAGTACTGATTCGAGCTGAATTCAATTGTCAAAAACATAGAAGTTTGAATCCTCATTTTAATCTTGTATGCTGACTTGCAGGTATTAAAAAATCATTCATTGAGTCATGGTTGGTTGATATTCCCTTTCTTTCTGATGCTCTCCAGATTCCAAGATATTCAAACTACAAGTTTAAAAGAGTAGTTTGAAATTCATGTGTAGTAGAGTAGTGATACACTGAGTAATCTCATTAATTAGTAAGAAGTTGAAAAATACATGGTAATGAAACAAAAATAGTTTCCAATCATAACACAATAAGAGAGAATTAACACAATAGATACGTAGTAAGTTCTTAACATCTCCAAAAATATAAATATGAATGAATTTATACTACAATTTATAGTACACAAAATTCCATCTAAACGGATGATTTGAGCATTTTGATATACAAGCCTTCTATTAGTTAAAGTCACCAAGTTCAACACAAACTTCTAAATGAGCCAAGAATTCAAGGCTGGATTTGTAATTTTTCAGAACTCAGAGGTCTTCCAGAGAAAAAAGCCCCCGTCTTCCTTTCTCGGATCATTGAGAACCTCTTTAAGGATTGAATTTGCAAGGAAGCTAAATACATGGAGACCTGAATTTTCTGCATATCACAGCAAACACTATAAATATATATATTTTTAGCAGAAATTTAAGTAACAATAAAGTTCAGACAACACACATATTCCCAACTTAACATAATATATATGGCAATTTACAGAATATAGATGTTGTGACAACCCGAATTTTTATAAGTTATTAAAATAGGAATTTAATAATTAAAATTATTATTATGAGATGTTTTGAGTTTGAGTATGTATATATACATGCTATATATTTTTAAATATGTGATCTGGTGTGAAGAGAAATATATAGTCATATATTGGGAAAGTGAGGTTCAATAGTTAAGTTAACTATTGAAGAAATTAAATGAATTTGGTAATTATTTTAAATATTTATTGAATTAAATAAATATTTTAAATAATTTATTTATTGAGAAAAATAAATAATTTATGAAATTGTGGTATAATAATTTAGTTACATGTGTATGATAATTAAATTAAAGCAAATGTAAATTTTATTCTTTGAAGATTTAATTTAATGAATTAATTAAATTAAATGAATTATTTAATATTAAAGGAATAAATAAATTAAATAAAGTAATGTTTAAATCTAATTTTTAATTAAATTAGATATATGTAATTATTTATTAATTATAAGTATAATTATAATGAGATTATAATTATTATTAATTACTATTATTATGTGTTATTTAAATTAACTAAAGGTGTGACACATGAAATTATATAAAAAAAATAATATAAAAATAATCTAGTTTGGGGGAATAGGTGGTAGCCAAACAAGGCCTTGTGGCCTCTGGTTTATGTAACTGACGTCTTTTTATTTTTTTTAACTGATAGAGTACGTGGGAAATAAGCCATATTAGGTTTTTTTTTTTTCGCGTCTTATTTCTCTCCTAAGGCCTAAGAGCAGAGAGTTGGGAGAGAAGAAGAAACACAGAGGGTTTAGAAAGAGGGAGAGCTTGATGAGAAGAGAGAATTGCAGAGATTGCTAAGAGAACAAGAAGGGTTTATAACACTTTGCTAAATCAAGGTAAATTGCTTCTAAGTTGTATATTTTGATTTCTTAGTGATTATCCACTGTAAATTTATAGTTGTGTTGGATTGATATATATACTTGCAAGTAGGGTTTATACTCTGTTAATCATCACATGTGAGTGTTGTTTAGTGATAAAAATCCATGTAAATTGGTTTGTAGGAAGCAAAGTATATAACAATGTTTATACATGAAAATTGGCTTTAGAAAGTACAAAATTTTATGCCCTATATGTGTTATAATGTAACACCCCGAAATCCGGTCTATTTTCACATCTGGATTCTGTACGTCACGATCCCATCTTCTTCCAAACATACATCATTATATAGCTAAATATAAAAACATACATCCTCAAATCCCAAGTTCTAAAACCTTAAAACCTTTTTCATTCCAAATAATGATAATTACATTATTCTTTACATCTTGTACAAGTGACTTTTATCCGCCACCAAGGATACATAATTGTTCATTAAACTATTCTATAGTTTAATTCTATTATTCTATATTACAAGTCTTTACTTGATCTTCACGCACATTCATATAATGAATGACACTTCTTCTGGATACCGATCAGCTTGATCTTTCCGGGATACTTAAGGTCTTTCTAACATCGTTCACTGAAATTGTTTTTATTTAAAGCAATTGTGAGCATTCAATTTCCCAGCAAGTCATAACAGTTGAACAAACAACTTTAAGAATTCAAACATTCTTGTAAGACTTCAATAACCAAACAAAGGTTATGAAGCAGCTTGAATAATAGGAATAATCTCGATTCCTATCATTTTAAAACATTAGTTACATTCCCTTTGAAATACTTTCATTCTCTACTCTCTTTCATACACATTCTGTCTGGCTAGAATCAATAGCACAGACTTAACAATAACGGTTCATGTATAAATAGAACATGCTCATATTGAACAGTTCAATCACAGAATAGTTCATATCATAGAAACACCGAAGTGTTCAAATTGTGGCATAAGGCCTTATACATTCTAACACATTGTACAAATATCACACATTCACACACAGACAGAACTTCTCAAGTTCAACATCTAAGAAGTTTTAGAAACTAACATTCATTTAAAAATATTAATGAAGTTAGGAAACTTTCCTTACGCACAGCTACAACTTATAGTTTACGCTGAACTGCTCATTCCAATTCCTATGTAGCACATAAGGAAATAACACATATACCAATTAGTTATATACTTGACTTACGCATTGGTTTACTTTACTTTACTTCTTAGGGTTCACGTTCTTATAAACTAAGTTTACGCGACCAACTTCCTTTACCGGTTAACGGCTTCATGACATACGGAGATGTCTTACTTAATACGTTCATCATCTTTGATGATTTACATTCTTATCTTCTTCTTATAACTCTCCTAAGACTCAGCACACATCGTGTCTCTACTAGTAGTCCATATGGTACTCTGAGTGGTTTCCCACAAATAATCAACAAACAAGTTCCTGTCGCATCTACACTGCCCATAACAGTGAGTTAGATCGGTTGCTAGTTTTGTATATACCTTCGCTCTCTGAAGGAATTGTTTAGCCCAGCTCCCATATGTCAACCATCAAAGGTTACGATTGTACTAGAACCTAAATTCATCTTAACTTACCCGAACTATTAAATTATAATGTTCGTTAAGTCAATTTCTTATTGCTTATGGCTTTCTGGAAACTAAATGCCATACCTCAGGATTTATTTATCATCGTCTATGTCATACAGTCTTTTGTATACTTAGAACGATTATTCATTGTTCATTCTATGTATTTATAGCGTTAAGCATTTTATGTTACCTTATTCTTATCTTACAACGTCCAGTTCATTCGACTCGGAACGTCATCCAAGTTATCGACATTAACTCGACTTCTTTACATTATACGTACTTATCCTTAATTCAGCTTCTCCACCATTCATAGGTTTAATCATTGATCTTTATTACCTTACGGTCAAACCATACACGGGGTGTAGGTTCTACCCGTTTAGTATTCACGTACACTTAACCTTTAACCCGGTTCAAGTGTCCAATGCTTACATTTCATTCTAACATTCTCATCTGACTCATATTCGGCTTTCCTTAATCTTATTACCGTTCGCTACGGCTTTCTTGATAATTCATATCTTACTTACTACTCCCGACAACGTCTAAGTCATACAACTAATGTATACTTAGAACGTTCGCCCGACGTGAATACGATTCATGAGGATCGTTTACGAATTCAACGTTTACGTTTCTTGCCTCTTAATTCTATTCAAACTTCATCCAAGGTTTTAATTACTTTCATTCATTACTCGTCACCTGAACCCCATGTTCATTATTCTTTCTTAATGTCGAAGTCATACGATTCGTTGTATGCTAAGACCGATCGCTCAACGCAATAGTGTTGCATTCACAACGTCTAAACGCTTTACATACATCTCCCATAGCCATGTCATAACATCAAAATGTTATACATTACTTTCATCACTCAACATCTAAGGAATTACAACCATAGCAATCCCTCACGTTCGTTTATCGCAACTACGGTCCCCGGATATTGGTTCCGTAACCTACATTCACATTCTTTATCTTTTAATCTTGTTTAATATTTTTGTTCAACCTTCCTCAAAGGTTTAATACACTTAATTAAGTGTTACATTAGTTGAATTACATGTTCATATTTCTTTCTTACACATCCCCCAGTAATTGAGCAATAAAAATCTCATTTCTGGGCATTTCTCTGACCGTGGCATGGCTTTTCTCTTCACTAAAACTCGCTACGTGGCGTGAGTTAGCATGGTCTGTTCTTCGGTTTGGCTTACGCTGCAAAGCCACCTTATAAAACATATGGTTTGGCCATGCGGCTGAAGCCCTAATCTTAGAAAAATTTCTAAGTGTTAACTTCATTTTGAGACGCTTACTTCCCGATCTCATAACTTCTTCATTATAACTCGGAATGAGGTCATTCCAAAGCCATTTTCTTCTTTATCTTATGTACTTCAATTTCCCATTGACAGAACTTCGTTCTGAATAACATGCTATTCAATTGGCTTAATCTATGCTCTTCGTTCGTTTTACGTTATTAACGTTCTTCGTTCGTTCGTTCGTAATTCGGTCATCCGAACTCGGAACTTGTTCGTTCTTGATTCCATGACTCACATTTTATACATTCTCTTACATTCTTATGAAACTCTATACGTTGGGGTTCATTTACTAACTTTCTAATTCTCGTTCTTCTTTTACGAAATTTCCGCCATAACTTCGTTATAGCTCAGTTTTAATCCGTTCTTCATGAACGTTTCTAATGTTCCTAACCAAGCAATAAGCAACTAACTTATACACGATGGTTTTAAACTTGTCCATCAACAACAATTATCCTACGATGGTTTTAAATTTGTCCATCAACAACGTTCTTCGCGTGTTCTTCATTTTTAATCGATATTTTGGATTACGATTTTACTTTTTCTTGGAATTTAATGTTATAGAACATCATTCCATACTTATTTGACCTACTCATTCATAAGATTCATTTGGATCGCTCAAAATCCTTATGAATCTTACACTTCCTTAAGTAATTTATAAACTAAATTCCTAATTCTTATTTCTTCGTTTTCTTATGATTTCAACCATATGAAAGCATTTCTAACATCTTTTACTTCCTATTCTCGTTAAGCTATGTTTTTAACATATAAAGCTTAAAGAAAATTTATAGAAGACTAGGTTTCGGGTTACCTTTCTTCTTTAATCTTCCTCCGTCGGACAAAGCATGTACTCGGGCAAGCTTTTCCTCTTCCTTTTCCTTCTCTTCTCCCATCCAAACTCTCTCTCTCTCTCAAAGTTGTAGTATTTTCAAAATCCTTAAACAATGAAATTAGCTTTCTAGTTATAGATTTTCAAGGCTAGGGGCATTTTGGACATTTCACCCCACCTCCTTATTATTCATGGCTTAGCCACCAAGTTTACTTGGCCACCACCCTTACTTGGCGGCCAAGTGGCCGTTCCACATGCCCATGGGTCTTCCCCATGGGTTGCCCCATGGGTTTTACCCATCCTTTGACCCATCTGTTCGATCCACGATTTATTTTCTTGGATCGGGCTTAATTAAATCTAACACTGGGCCTTACATTAATTCTTACTGGGCCAACCCTAGGCTTGATTAAACATTCCATTCGGCTTGATATAATCCAAGTTCAATTGGATTCTTCAAAGTCCATGAACTCAAAGTCCATTAAGACTAATCGCATTCTACGCATCCCATTCTCGTATTCTCTTTCATACTATATTTGTATTATACATCGTACTAATCTTCGTACTATACTCGTATAATAACTAGTATTATACTCGTATTTCTCACGTATAATAACTCTAATTATTATACTAAATCATAAAATTCTCGAAACTCACTTTTCCTAACCCTTAGGTTTTAAGTCCGCAGGTGAAAACTTCGTTTTTGCCATAACTGAAATATTATTGAATATTCCATCTTGTCTCAGAATTCTATCATTACTCGTTTCTCGGAAATTCAAAATAAATCTCCGAGCGGAAACGGATGAATAGTGCCTATTTCGTCTTTTTCCCCAGAAATATTTTTTTTCCCGGAAAATTTTTATTTTCATCTTAAAAATTCTTACTTGTTCAGTCTAGCTCGTAGCCAGAATCCTCCCGATTAATAATCATTCTAGGTTATAGAATGATTAATAAACACATAACACATAATAGTATTAATAAAAATTTATTTTATTAAAAACTAATTCTTTAAACTTAAATTCTGGACAATCCGATTTTTTGGGTTGTCACATATAATCTATAAATTGAGGTTGGATTAGGTTAATATGTGAAGAAATGAAAACGGCGTATTTTGAATCATGTCAATTGGTTAAGAAACGAAGCCGTGACGATCGAATTCGCTAAATGTGTTTAAAACATGAAAATAGAGTATGAACATGTGTTTTGGGTCAAATTTTAGGTTGGTTAAAGTTTTTATAAATTATTAGAATTCAATTATGTTGTAGTTCTATGAATTATGGATCCATAGAATTGAAAACAGACTAATTTGGATGTGTATAACTCAAGTTATGAAGATTAGTAGGAGAAATGGTCAAAAATTGCAAAACATCAGAATCAGGGGTTGAAGCGCAGCGCGACCGCTACCGAGGAGCTGCAAGCGTCTTGCCCATCATCGCTATATATATGGCGGCAGGCGCTTCTGAGCCAGAAGGAAATTGGCGCGGCCGCGCCCATAGTGTGCCAGGTGTGACTGCTTTGACCTGTCGTGGTAAAACGGCCATAACATTTTCATACAAACTCCGATTAAGGTGATTCAAGATGATCCGTAACGAGGAAGAATAGACCTACAACTTTTATTCTTTAAGTTATTCAATTTGAGGTATTGAACAGGGGTCAAAATGGTCATCTTTAGGATTGTTGTGTTTTCGGAGGCAATCGGAAGGCGTCGGGCATGCACGTATGCAGGTGTAGTGCTCTTGATGATAAAAGATGTTGTTCTAAGTTATAGAACATGAATGTTAGTAAATATAATGATGCTTAACATTAATAAATGATGTTTTAGATAAGTTGTATACGCATACTAAGCACACACAAGAGAGACAAATCGGGCGTGTGACGAATAAACGTCGAAACGCCGTGATAAGTGATAATGAACGTAAAAAGTGTTTTAAATCAAATGAAATGAATATTATAAGATATTGAATAGTTTTAATATAAAACCAATAAGTAGTCCTAGCAAGACTTAAACACTTGAATGAAGTTCGAGTATGAAATATAGTGTGATATACGTCGAAAGTTAACACAATAAAATTGAACATTGTGTATATATAATAGGAAGGGTTATGAGATGTAGAGTAAAGTTTACATTACAACTACTATGCATTGCTATGTGACTAATAGTTGATGTGTATGATTATATAATTGTGTAGGGCACGTGAAATGCAGATAACTATAAGCTGTTAAACTGTTATTGGTGAATAACGATCAAGGCATGTCTTTCAGTTCCTATTTGCTATGTGAACTTAGTGATTAAATATTTTAAATCTTTATTGCAAAGAGCATGATGTGTTATATATATGTTGAATGTATGAAATGTTAAAGTCAATTTATGACTATG
Organism: Panax ginseng; assembly: GCA_020205605.1. Classification (NCBI taxonomy): domain Eukaryota; kingdom Viridiplantae; phylum Streptophyta; class Magnoliopsida; order Apiales; family Araliaceae; genus Panax; species Panax ginseng. The sequence continues at coordinate 99,035,362 of CM035128.1, read as the reverse complement.
TTGATTGATTAAAGTATGTTGATTGAGTAAGGACTCAATCTTTATACTTCTTATATGAACTGTAGCATGTATGTTGTATGTTGAGCATGTTATTATGTGTTATGTGATGCATGAAAACTGTTAGATTTTGTTGGGCTGTCGAGCTCAACCTTGCAAATAACCACTTTTGCACGTTCAAGATTCAAGGTAAAGTTATGTGTTACTTGAAAGACATGAATCAGATGTGATACTTGAAGATTTATACACTTTGGTTGTGTTATTATTATTTGAACCATGTTTAAGGTTTCGAATAATGTATTAATATTGAATTGCATTATCGTTTAATGATGTAAAATTAGAGGTTGAATGTATTATTAACGACCGAAGTCGAGAATTAAATTGTATGAATTTTGGGGTCGTTACAGATGCGCAGAATAACATACCAAAAACAGACAATGTCTAAAAATCTTAGAAAATAATTAACATAAATGAAGCAGTTCAAGAAAACCTAACATTTATTTGGGCATCAAGAATTTCCATTTCACTCCAACAAACCTAAAAGTAGAATATTATCTAAAGTTCTCAACCAGCTTTAAGCCAAAAAAGAATTTGAGCTCTCAAAATCAAAAGACAAAAATGACAACTATAAAACATTGAAGTTGACTACAAAATCACCTTTTGTTTTATACTAATTTTAACAAGTACTTGGCATTGAAGTGTCCAAGCATTTAACAAGCCAAAAGTATAAGTTGCTTCACTTTGAAAGTCTAGTATGCTGCATGTTAAAACCGAGAACTGGAATCAATTCATGAAGTATAGAAATACATAATAATAAAGGCATAACATATATATGGAAAAATGAATGTTTAGATTACTCATCAGAAGAACATTGCATTTTAAGCATATTCCATATTCCATCTTAAGCCAATTTCATCCTCCCCAATAATTAATTCCATCAAGAGCATTTTAAGAAAATTCCTTTGGAAGGGCCAAAGCTTGCAAAAATATGAAAATAAAGTGGCATGGGATAAAGTGGCTTTGCCTTACCAGGAAGTTAGGCTAAATATTAAACACCTTGTTGATTGGAATCAAGCTTTGATCCTCATACAAAAAAACTTGTATATAACAAAGCAAAATAAAAAAAAAAGCAAAAAATCTTGACAAAGCCCTTACAGTTTTCAAGGGGGAAGAACTCTGCACACTTGACAATAATGTACACTTTCACATAGGAATATAAACCATCATATCGAAAGAAAAAATGTAAATAAAATGCTCAAGTTGTACTGTTGAGAAAGAAAATACATCTATCCAAGCCAACGGTTCCCTAAGTTTGCATAGTCTCTAGTTAAACTAAAATTTTATCCTTTCCTTTTCCTTTTTCAATTTTTTTCTTCCTTTTCAGATATCAAAACTTTGTTTTTGTTGAAGCGTGATTTGAAAAATACATAACAACATCATTCCCAATATCCTCCCTAATTCATTATACTTTGTATAAACAAGCAAATGAATGCTATTCTACAAAGCAAGTACAAGAACAAAATAATTCATTGAATACATTGATATAAAGGAGCCAAAACCAAAATCAGAAGAAAACACAAAGTCTTTCTATCATTCAATGTCATACACGACCCAAATCCCAATTTGTTTAACTAGATTAAGAAACCTTACATATTTCTGCAAAACTAGTCAAATTTTAATCTTTACACGCTTGAACTAGTATTTTCCTCCATTCTAAATGCAAGGAAAAAAATCTAGTTCTCCAGTCCCGATAATACCCATTTCAAAAGTGGGTAATGTTGACATATAATAAAGCTCAATAAAAATATACTCCCTCTATTTCAAAATCTGGGTAATATTTTCAAAACCCTTATTTGAAGCCAATTTAGGGGCGTCTAGACTAGTACTCTAGAAAAGGTTTCTACTTCATGAAAAATCAATTTTTTACAATAATAAATTGAAATTAGGGGAGACTAGGAAACTACTCTTACCTGTAACAAATTGAAATTCCTAAAACCTTGAAGATGTTTGAACAATAGAAATCCCAAGTTGAAATCCTAAAAACCGAGATTCCGAATCTAGGGCACTCCTTTCTCTCTCCTTCTTTTTGCGATTATAGGACTCTCTCTTCTGAAGATTTTAGGCCTCGATTACTCTGAAGATTTCTACCTCGATGGAAGATTTGGAGAAACTTTTCTTCAGAATGGAATGAAAAGTTGGAGAAGGAAAACTTGGTCAGTCGAAACACAGTACTCGGTAAAAGCGAGGAGAGAGAATGTGAAGGAAAAAAAACACGAAGCACTTATATAGTAATGCTCTTTAAGAAAATATTGCTACTTAAGAGTATTGCTTCTGATCGGGATTGATTTTCTATAGACGGAAAGATACAAAATGAAGGTTAACACCGGAGATTTGGGTTCAATTTCTCTTTTTCGTCGTTCTCTCTCTTCTCTCAACTTCAATTTCCCTTACTTTCTCTATCTAAAAATGGTGAATCTTAAAGAGAAGATAAATTAGAGAAGGAAGAAGGGAATTTTTAGTAATTATCTCTTTTCGGGAGTATTTTACTAACCCCTAGATGGGCTGAAGGCCCGATGCTAAAAGGGGATGTCAAGCCATTGGGCCGAAGCCCTCAGGGATGTCGAAGGTATTCGGGCATCCGAGCCCTCTAGGTCGGAGTCCTGTTCGGGTTTATGGTGGTCGGGTTCGGGCATCCGAGTCCTTTGGGCCGTAGCCCTGATTTGTTCTATGGAGTTCGAGGTCGGGTATTTGAGCCCTTTTGGATCGAAGCCCAGACCAGTGTATGAGTTTGGTTGGATTGGGCCTGTACAGTGGGTTATCCCGCGTGCAGAGTATGGAGCCACAAGTAGTTCAAATGGTTAAGGACTCTAGTCCTAACCATATTTAAATAAGGTAACTCCAAAGGTAGTGATGGGATTGGATTCCACTTGCACCTTTTAAGGAGATTGTGTTGGACCCAAATAATGGTAACTACCATATTTAGGAGTCCTAAACCGACTAGGAAAGGGATTCTAAGGTAGTGAGAATACTATAAATACAAGGCTTGGGTTTCAATTAACAGGTAATACATCTTTGAACACTAAACACTAAAGCCTTCATTATTAAACCTTGTGAACGGCCTGTACTTATTCTCACACCGGAGCTATCCCCCGGCGGCACAAGCCGTCAAGCTTCGTGTGTGATCTGTTATTGTGCAGGTTAAAGTGCGTGGATTCTGGGATTGGATGCGTCGGTGAAACTTGGCGTTAACATTGGCGCTAGAAGGAGGGGTTTAGTGCTTTTACAATCACAACTAACTTTTCTGGTAGCTAGCCATGACGAGCAGAGAAAATAGTGCCTCTGTCCAGGAGATGGTGAAGTCCCACAAAACCACCCAAGTGAAGGGGTCAGTGAAGGATAGACTGGGTTCCAAAACTCAGGGGGGTCAGGAGGAACTGACCCCTTCCCTCCGGCGTAAGCTCTTCCATGACAGCCATCACATGCCCAATCAAGTTAGTCATGCCGATTTAAACCAATCTCGGGCTCACGAAGGGCAAGGAAGAGGCCGAGGAGAAGGTAGTTGTGACTGGCGGGAGTTTATTCTGAAGAAGAAATTACAGCAAAACCAAGACGCCATGATGGCCTTATGTCTTCAGTAGGAGGAGCTCGAAGAGCAGATGGCTGGAGAAAAGGAAGCCTCCTCAAAGAGGCATAGGCATCAGAGTCGATCCCAGTAGCCTCTACGGGGGGAGGCAGAAAGAGAAAAGAGTAGGCCCAGTAGCACTCGCGAGACGGAAGAAGCCGAAGGAGGAGTCATTCGGTAGATCGGAAATCAGATCACCTTGGAAGATCGGGAAAAAGGAGGAGGATCGCATCTCCTGAGTACGAGAGGGACATGCACAGATCGTCCCCTCATAAAGAGGAGTCCGACCCCCTTACTCGAAGGGTGGCAAAGTTGGAGAAGTTGTTGACAGTGAAAAGCTAGATGGGAACACCTTCGACCTGCCTAGGCTCACCTTTTTCACCCGAAATAAACCACGTCACTGCCGACCCTAAGAAAAAGATGCCCCCGATGGAGATGTATGACGGGCTGGAGGACCCCTATGATCATTCAGACGGGTATGACAGGTTGATGATATACTATGGACATTCAGACGCTGCTAAGTGCCACATGTTTGCAACAACCTTAAAGAAGAGTGCCCGAGAATGAATGGGGACCTTAGCAGCATGGTCAATTAATTCATGGAGCGACCTTTGGGAAAAATTTCACGCTCAATTCAGAAGTAACATGAGACAAGGAAAGATCACGGTTTCCCTCATGTAGGTGAGACAGAGGTCGGACGAAAGCCTAGGCTAGTACGTCAAGAGATTTCGGGAGGCTGTGGGCTCGGTAGCAGAATTGAATTCCCCTCAAGTCTTGAGGTTTTTCACGACTGGTCAGGATATAGGGAAGTCGAAGAAACTGATGAAGGATTTGGTGATTAATCCTCTGGCAGATTTGTCAGAAGCCTTCCATCGAGCCGAGGGATTCATTGTGATAAAGGAGGATATGAGAAATTTCAAATCGCACTCCCAATCTTATAAGAAGTCTAAAGATTGGGACAAGTAAACTTATCAGCGGCCGGACAATCAGAGGAGGTTGGATAGTTACGGAAAGAAAAACTATAACGGTGGAGGTTCGAGAAGTTGCCGACCACCTTTCTCGAGCAAAAATGTCAACAAAGTTTATACCGCCCTCAACACTGATCGGGCCAAGATATTGGAGGAGATGCAGAACAAGCCATTTTTTGAGCCATGTTCGATGCATCCAAAACCTAGAAAGAGAGGTCGGGACAAATATTATGAATACCATCAAAGTTGCGGACAGACGACGGAGATGTGAAATGATCTGAAGGATTTGATAGAGAAGAACATCCAGAACAGCTAGCTTGTTCAGTACGTGGTGGGTCGGGAGAATTCTAAGGCGCCCAGGGAGGAAAGCAGAGGATCGGCTCGGGATACATAGCCAAAACCCAACCAGCCAGCTCAAGGCGTGATCGACATAATTTCTGGCGGTTCGGTAGGGCGTGTGACCAGAAAAAAGAGGATTGGACATCTCGAAGCCATGTTGTCCGTGGCAGGTTCCTCGCCGAGAAAGGATCGGGCCTACCCGGGAGTATCCATCTCATTCTCAGACGAAGACTATCCTACAGATCTAATAGAACCGCACGATGGGGCGTTGGTGATAACTGCTCAAGTCAGGATAGTGGATATGAAAAGGGTAATGATCGACAATGGGTCCTTGGTCGACATACTGTACACTCACTCTTATCAGAGGATGGATCTAGAAGGAAAGAAAATGGAGTTAGGTGGAGAAGGCCCGTTATATGGTTTTAGTGGGGATCCGGTGCATGTGTCAGGCACCATTGAACTTCTTGTCAAGTTCGACACTGCTCCCTAGCAGGCAGAGATAATGGTCAGATTTTTTGTGGTATAGGTGGATTCGGCATACAACGCTATATTGGGAAGGCCGACGCTAGCAGCACTGCAAGCCATTACCGACACCGAACGGGATAGGGGAGGTAAAAGGGGATCTTGATATTGCCCGAAGGTGCTATCAGAATACATTAATTTCTTCAGGGGTCAGGGTCAGCAAGTAGAAGCAGACAATGGCCATTGAAATAGAGCCATTCACTGAAAGTAGCACCAAACTTCTGGAAGCAGAATTCATATTCAAAATTGACTACCCCGAATGGCTGGCAAATGTGGTTCTGGTTCAGAAATAAAATAGGAAGTGGAGATTATGCATAGATTACACGGACTTGAACAAGGCATGCCCGAAATAGATCAGTTCGGGATACGACATGTTGATTGATGCCACATCGGGGTACGACATGTTGAGCTTCATGGATGCCTTCTCAGGATACCACAAGATTTCGATGAGCAAGGAGGATTTCCCGAAGATGAGTTTCATCACGCATCGGGCCATATATGCTTATCGAAAGATGAGATTTGGGTTACTCAACACTGGGGTAACTTACCAACGGATGATGAACTTAGTATTTAGAAAGTAGCTAGGCCGAAGCATGGAAGTATATGTGGACAACATGATTGTGAAAATCATGTCAGTTCGGGATCATCTGGAGGACCTAGAGAGCTGTTTTAAAACAGTACGAAGACATAAGCTACGGTTGAACTCGACTAAATCTACCTTCGGATTGGGGTCAGGAAAGTTTATGGGATATCTAATCAGTAAGAAGGGTATTAAAGCGAATCCGGAGAAGATTTAGGCGATTCTAGATATGAAATCACCAAAGACATACAAAGATGTTCAGAGGTTGACTGGTCAGATTGCGGCCCTTCAGAGATTCATATCAAGATCAGCTGAAAGATGTCTACCAATTTTTGACACTCTCAAAGGACCAAAGAATGAGAAGAGTTTTCAATGGACTTTAAAATGTGAGGATGCATTCCAAGGGATTAAGAAATATTTGTCTTCGACACCATTGTTGGTGAAGCCAATCCCTTTGGAACCGTTATACTTATACTTGGCTGTAAGCTCGATGGCAGTGGGGGTAGCACTAGTGAGGGACAATGGGGGAAGACAGTTCCTGGTATACTATGTCAGTCATGTTCTTCAGGATGCAGAAATAAGATACCCAAACCTAGAAATGTTAGCTTATGCCTTGATCATTGCAAGAAGGAAACTTTGACATTATTTCCAGGGTCGGTTGGTGGTGGTGTATATAGATGAACCGTTAAAGAAGGTTTTGCATAGGCCAGAAGTCTCGGGCGGGCTAGCTGCGTGGGTGGTGGAATTAACTCAGTTCTCTTTGGAATACCATCCCCGAAAGGAAATCAAAGGACAGGCTCTGGCAGACTTTGTAGTAGAATGTTCATTCACAGAACCGAATATGGGGTCGGTTACTGATACACAATAAGGACAGACGTCATGGACTCTCTATGTGGATGGGTCATCAACTTCGGACATCAGTGGCGCAGTGGTCATCCTGACAAGTCCTGAAGGTTTCAAAGTCCAGCAAGCCATTCGGTTTCAATTTAAAGCCACCAACAATGAAGCGAAATATGAAGCCATACTAGCTGGACTTCGGTTGGCCCGAAGCTTGGAAGTGCAGAAGTTAGTCATCTACAGTGATTCGCAGCTGGTGGTCAAGCAGATATCAGGGGAGTATGAGGCTCGGGGGGCAAGGATGTCAAAGTATCTGGCTGAAGTGAAAGACAAACTCATGTACTTCAGCTCTCATAGTTGTCAAGGGATCGATTGGTCAGATAATACGGTAGCAGATGCTCTGGCCAGATTGGCAACTATTGAAGCGGGTTCATTCAACGGGTCAGTATACTTAGAGGTGTTGGAACAACTAAGCGTTCTGAAGGCGGATGTGTTAGCCCTGGATCGACTCGACTGCTGGCTTACACCATACATATTGTACTTGGCCGATGGGGTGTTACCTTCGGATCACATGTTAGCAAAGGGCCTTTAGTTCTCCACTACTCAAGTGCTTGACACCCTTAGAAGCAGATTATACTCCTCGGGAAGTGCATGAAAGAATTTATGGAGATCATATGGAGGCCAAGTCACTGGCATATAAGATCTTGAGGCAAGGATACTATTGGCCGACCGTCTACCAGGAAGCCAAAGACTTTGTCAAAAATTGCTCCAAATGCCAGCTGAACAACACCATCCCTAATCAGCCTTTCGAAGAATTATGTTCCGTGTTGTCCCCGATTCCATTTGCCATATGGAGAATTGACATCTTGGGTCCTATTCCAAAGGCAAAGGGACAAGTGTGTTTTGTGATCGTGGCCATTAAATACATGACCAAGTGGGTCGAAGCCAAACCTCTATAGAAAATCACCGAATAGGAATGTCTGAAGTTTTTCAAGGAGGGTGTGGTTTATCGATTCGGTATCTTGATGACAGTGGTCTCGGACAATGGCAGGCAATTCGTAGGGTCAAAATTTGAAGCTTTTCTGAAAAATTTGGGAATTCAGCACCAAAGACTTCAATCGCTCACCCTAAATCAAACAGCCAATTAGAAGTCACTAACCAAACCCTACTTTATGGAATTAAAAGGAGACTGGATGAATTAAAGGGTTGGTGGCAGAGGAACTACTCAGTGTTTTGTGGGCTTATCGGACTACTCCGAGAACAACAATTGGAGATTCACCATTTAGACTAGCGTATGGGACCGATGCACTCATGCCTGTTGAGATCGGATCTCCTACTCTTCGGGTCCACCAGTATAAGGAGTTATACAATGATAAGGGCCTACGGTTAAACTTGGACCTTTTGGAGGAAGTTCGGGACTCAGCTCTGATAAGGTTGGAAATTTATCAAAAGAGAACAACCCGATACTATAACCAAAAGTTGAAGCAAAGGAGGTTCAAGGTTGGAGATTTGGTCCTTCAGGAATCAGAGGCATCAACCCCCCAGAACACTGGCAAACTGATGCCGAACTGGGAGGGACCCTATAAAGTGGTCGAAGTGCTAAAGCCAGGTACATAGCGGCTTCGAGCAATGGATGGTACTGAAGTGAAGAATACACGGCATGTTGGAAGACTTAGAAAATTTTACCAGTAAAAGTTATGTCATTTTTCCTTTATTTGTGGAAGTCATTTTACTTATCAATGAAATAAATGAGATTTTGCTTCAGAAACGTTTGTACTTCATTTATATTTATAAGCTTTTACATATCTAGCCAGATAAACTTCGGACTTAAACCGATTAAAAAGTTGGAAATGACATAACTGATCGGTAAAAGTCACAAGTATAACTGATCGAGATAACTACAAATCCGATCAGAGGAGCTTTAGGCTTAAACCGATCAAAAAAGTTTGTAGCAAACGTAACTGATCAGAAAAATTCATGGGTGTAACTGATCGAGAAAATCATAATCGCAAATCGGATTAGACAAACTTCGGGCTTAAATCAATCAAAAAAGTTTACAGCAAACGTAACTGACCGATGCAAGGCACAAGTACAACTGATCGAGGAAACTACTAACAATTTTTTTTGTATTTCATTCATATTTTCAAGTTTTTACAAAATCTGATCAGATAAGATTCGGACATAAATAAAAAAAAATGAAGATTACAAAAATTACAAGTCCTAGAAGAAGCTATTCCTGAGGAGTATCAACTCTAGCTTCAGATTCGTCGTCTGAAGAGTCAAGAACAGAAGCATCGAGTCCAACAGTAGTCAAATTTTCTTAAGCCTTCTCCTGATAGGTTTCATAGCCTTCAGCGAACTGAGCCATGATCTTTTCGGTCAAGGTAGGGGATTCTTCATACTCTTTGATCGTGCGCTGCTTGACCTGGGCACGCTCATCCATCAAGGCATTGTTTTCACGGATCATATACATCAGCTTACTGTGCATCCCGTCAAACTTCTCCTCAAGGACATGAAGTGCCTGCAACCAGTCATTGTTCTCTTCGGTCAGATGATCTCTCTCCTCGAGGAGCTTCTTGGTGATTATCTTGGTCGATGAACTTTTGCTGAAGTAGATAGTATTGGTCCTTAAGCTCATCTGCCTGACGTTCAGCCTTTGTGACTTGGTTTTGGGTCTCGGCATGTAGCTCTTTCTCCTTTTGTAGCTCTGACCGAATACCCCAAACCTCAGCCCCGAGCAATTCCATTTTGGTCCCTGTGTGAGCCTCTCTCTTGGTGGCATAGGCCAGAGGTGATACGGCTCAGGCGAGAATTGCATTGGCCTACCACACAACGAAAGTATACATCAGTTATGAAGAACTTAACATCAATAATGAAGACATTTTAAGTTAACCGGCTTACCTGACATTGGGCCTTGACGTAGGCCACTAAGTATTCTTCTGGGGTCATTCCCTTAAATCGCTTGTCATCACCTTGAAGCTTAAAATGCTCGAGCTGATTGGCATTTTAGATTTTGGCTTCGGTACTGATCAGAGTAGGAAGAACAGAAGAAGCGGTGGTATCCGGCGGTGGTGCCGATAATTCAACTGGTACCAGGTCAGTGGCCCCAATGGAGGGAGGAGTAGGGGTGTCGACGACATGAGGAGTTTGATCCAGGGTGGAATCAGCCATTTAAAGCAAGGTTAAAGAGGATATGGAGTCTTAAAAGCAAAAATGAACTGAAAAAATAAACTTGAATCAGCAGAATGTGAGGAGGTAGCTTACTCGCCGGAAATCTCCTTCGCCAGAAAGCTCGAGAGAAAAATTTCAAACGGATGAAATATGGAAAAGGTGACAGTGATGGATGGATGGGGGTTTTTATAAGTACAGTTGCACGAAACCCAAGGGTGGCTATTTATGGTAAGTGGGGCCCGGTCCTGGAGAAACGTGTGACGTTCTGAGAAACGAAGAGAAACTGTTTGGGTTCCCGATAAGTAGGTTTTATACCTACTTATTGGATATCAATTCACGAGAATTATGCTCATCTCAAGTTGATTTTAGTATGTTTTTAGTTGCATTTTATATTTATTTTGCAATACTCGTAATTAGAACTCCTCTGGTATGGAAATGCAGGAAATGGAATAGCTCGGCATTGGCAAGGTGGTATGAGACTAGAAAGGGCATGGCAAGTGGAACGTGTGTAGACAAGGAACTGAGCATTGATGAAGGACAAACAACAAGCAGCAGAATAACAAGCAACAAGAATAGCGAGAACATCGAGATGCAGAACACGAAGCCAGCGGCAGCGTCGCGGGTAATTGAACAAGCTAATTTTCAAGCTACCGCGCCATCATCACCGCACAAGCTAAAACCCATACACGCGCGCCCGTGCCAGTTTTGCACTAGGATCTCGCTTGACCACACGAGTCCTCTGAAGCTGTTTGTTGACTTATTTTTACATTTAAAATTTGAGCGCTTGGTCTTATCTAAAACTATTCTGGTTGGCACCAGATGTGGATTATGGTTTTTTTTATCAATATTCATTAGCGTAATTAGGGTTCCAAGTTTTTAAACTAGTTCTAGAGAGGGTTTGAGCATAATTTTAAGATTTTCTACATCTTCTCTTGAATTTAATCATTGAATAATTAATCATTTCATTTTCCTAGAATTATTGGTGATTTGGACAGCAATTTGGAACGAATTCTGCAATTGGGTTTGATCAATTCTATATTTTCTCTCAATTGTGATATTTACTTCCATGTGTTACTATAATCCCATAATGGTTTTCGGTTCATAAATGAACTAAAACTCCATTATGGGATTCTAACGAATTTTGATATGTAGTCTATAATAATTTGCCAAATTGTTTGATTATATGTTTATCTTTGGATTATCTATTATGATTGAGAGTATTATATGAATGTTTGATCACCATTCACCATGTGTACTAATATGGAATTGAAAAAGAACATATAAGTATGATTGTAATCATGATAACATGCGTTTATGAGGTTGAAATGTTTAGCTTTATATTTCGTGAACCAGATAGAAATATACTGTTTCACCGTGTGTAGTAATATAACAGCATGTGCTTCAAGTCATTATTGCTGCAATTTCACATTCAAATATATTTTGTTAATATTGTCGATTACATTATTTCTATCACATGTGGAGGTTATGTAAACATGTCATAATTCATTGAAAAATGGTTATGTCTACTTGTGTGCTCTTGGCTAATTTTCGGTGATAAATGTATAATTTTGCATGATGGTAATATTTAGATGAAGTATGAAATGAAGTTAGAATCCCATTCTTTCCAAATTTGATTACATTAAATTAGAATTGTGTTTTTAATTATTAATTAATTTTAGAATTAATTACAATTGTGAATTATTCGTTTAAGCATATAAAAATAGTGATACGATTGGTGTATAATAATTTAATTTTAAAACCTTTCTCCATGGATCGATACTTTTCTTACTCTGTACTACTTATTGACCCATGTATGCTTGCATGAGTTAGAGTCCTTTTATTAAGACTAAAAAGGAGGCAACAAGTTTTTTTGCGCCGTTTCTTCAGGAAAGGCGTTTAATTTTATTATTATTATCATCAATTTTAAGCTACATTGTATGACTTAGACAAATCTAATCTTATCTTATTTCTATTTTGTTTTTTTTTTGTATTTCGTGTACTTGTATATATTTTTTATGCACACGCAGGTCATCCAATTCGAGTTGACACCTACTCGGGATAATATTAATGGAAGAGGTTGGAAAACAAGAGTGCGTAGAAATTTACAAGCGACTTTTAGAGACCACAACATCCAATATGGCGGCGGAAAGAAGAAAGAAAGAGCATACAGGGGCTTTGAGAGATTATTCGATGCTCAATATTAATGGATTGCGATCAAGTATAGTCGGACAAAGAATAGCAGCTAACACCTTCGAGATAAAGCTGGGCACTATTCAAATGGTGTAGAATTCAGTACAATTTGGGGGTGCTGCTATAGATGATCCTAATGAGCATCTATTGAGCTTCATTGAAATATGTAACACCTTCAGATACAACGGGGTGACAGAGGATGCAATCGGACTTAGACTATTTCCATTTCCATTGCGGGATAAAGCAAGAAGTTGGCTACACTCTTTACCTTCGGGATCTATCACCACATGGGAGGACCTAGCACATAAATTCTTAGCCAAGTTTTTCTTAATGGCTAAGACTGCAAAGATGAGGACAACAATTTCCCAGTTTGAGCAGCAACAGGGTGAATCTTTATATGAAGCCTGGGAGAGATATAAGGAAATGCTAAGGAAGTGTCCACACCATGGCATGCCAGATTGGATGGTTATTAACACATTTTATAATGGATTGGGATGGCGGTCAAGGCCTATTGTAGATGCAGCTGTAGGAGGAGCTTTATGGGCTAAGAGCTATGAAGAGGCCTATAATCTCATTAAGATAATGACAGCTAATGATTTCCAAAATCCTACAGCCAGGATGCCACAACCTAAAGTTGCAGGTTTGTTAGAGGTGGATGCTATCACTCAATTGTCAGCACAGATGGCATCCATGGAGAAGAAAATTGATTCATTAGTAGAGACTATGGCAAAGACATTTGCTTTTGTATGTGAGATATGTGCAGGGTCACATTCAACTGACCAATGTGCTATCAATTCAGAGTCTGTACAATATGTGAGCAACTATCGGAAGGATCAAGGTCAATTTCAGAACACATACAACTCCAACAACCGCAACCATCCAAATTTCAGTTGGTCAAATAACCAAAGCAATCAACAAAGTCAGTTTCAACCACAAAATCAATTTCAGTCACAGTCAGCTCAACAACAGTTTGCACCAAGACCACCCTATCCACCTGGATTTTCTCAACAACAACATCATACACCACCTGCACCTCAACAAGAAAAGAAGTCAGAGATGGAGGAGATGATGATGAAGTACATGGCAAATACGGAAGTGATGATTAAAAGCCAAGCAGTGGCTATCAAAAATCTGGAAACTCAAATGGGTCAGATGGCTAGCATGTTAACAATGCACCACGGGGTTCATTGCTAAAGTACCATAGAGGCCAATCCAAGAAGAGAAGGGAAGGAACAATGTCAAGCAATTACACTTAGGTCCAGGAAACAAGTTGCGAAAAAATCGATGGCGTGCGTGCGCCACTTTTTGCAAAAAGGGAGGACGACGCGCTACCATGCAGATCAAGAAATTTTGTCCGATGAAAAATTAAATAATGAAGGTTCTAACAACAACAAGAAGAAGAATAATAAAGGTTCATTTGAGAAGCCCGTGAATAAAATACCAATAGTTCACCCTCTTGTTCCTTATCCACAAGAGATTGCATAAGCGGAGAGGAAAGACAAGCAATTTAGTAAGTTCTTGGAGGTATTTAAAAAGTCATGATTAACATACCCTTCATTTGAGGCATTGGAATAGATGCCTAGTTATGCAAAGTTTATGAAGGGTATCTTGTCAAGGAAGAAGAGATTAGAAGATTTTGAGACAATGGCCTTTGATGGAGGAATGCAAAGTCTGCAAGGTGCTTCAAAAAATTACCTCCAAAGTTATAAAGGATCCATGCAGCTTTCACAATACCATGCACAATTGGAAAATGATGAGTTTCAAAGAAATGTTTGTGTGATCTTGGGTCAAGTATCAATTTCTTTCCTCGATGCCCTTGTTAAAGAAGTATTCAATCATACTTGGGATTGTCAACTCAAAAAGGGGACAAATATTTCTTTTTCTGACTAAATGACACTAAATATCACTTATCCACGAGGAATTATTGAAGATGTTTTTGGTAAAAGTGGATAAATTCATCTTTCCAGATTGATTTCATCATTTTAGACTATGAAGAAGATTAATATATATACCAATCATACTTGGAAGACCATTCCTAGCTAAGAAGAACCTTGATAGACGTTCAAAAGGGGAACTCACAATGCGAGTTCATGATCGAGAAGTTACTTTCAACTTATTCAAGGCAATGAAATTTTCAAGGCAATGAAATTTCGACAAATGAAGATGAGAGGAATGCTTCAGGGTTGATTTGGTGGAAAAGGTCTTAAGTGATGAAGTACAGAGCTTGGTGAATCAAGAACCATTAAGAAGTGCTATTGCTGGAAATTCAAAATTAGATGATCAGGAGACTGAAGAACTTATGCATTTTCTTGATACAACTCCACAATTCAGAAAATTCAAAACTCCTGTTGAGCCATTAAAAAAATCTGGAGAGTCATCACTGAAATTGAAGCCATCTCTTGAGAGACCTCCAAAACTTGAGTTAAAACCACTTCCAGACTATTTGAGGTATGCGTTTTTAAATGAAAATTCAAAATTACCTATGATTATTTCTTCTGCACTAACATCTTTTCAGGAAGAAAAACTGCTACGAGTTCTCAGAGAGTTAAAGTCAGCTAGTGGATGGACTATAACAGATATAAAAGGGATCAACCCATCTTTTTGTATGCATAAGATCCTACTGGAAGATGATAGCAAGCCTTCGGTGGAACAATAAAGAAGACTTAATCCAATCATGAAGGAAGTGGTCAAGAAGGAAGTATTGAAATAGCTGGATGCTTGCATTATTTATCCGATTTCAGATAGTTCATGGGTGAGCCCAAGATAATGTGTAAAAAAAAGGGTGGTATGATGTGGTTTCTAATGAGAACAATGAGTTGATTCAAACAAGAACGATGGAATGGGTGGAGAGTTTGCATGGACTACCGCATTGGCTTAACAAAGCTACAAGGAAAGATCACTTCCCATTTCCATTTATCGATCAGATGATGGATAGACTAGCATGTCATAAGTTTTATTGCCTTCCTCGGACGGATATTCAGGCTACAATCAGATTGTTATAGCTCCAGAGGACCAAGAAAAGATAACCTTTACATATCCGTATGGTACTTTTTCTTCCAGAAGGATGTCTTTTGAGTTATGCAATGCCGCAGCCACCTTTCAGAGATGTATGATGGCTATTTTTTTGGATATGGTGGAGCAAAATGTGGAGGTATTTATGGATGATTTTTCAGTATTTGGGGATTCTTTTGATTTATGTCTTGATAATTTGGTGATGGTTTTGAGAAGATGTGTTGAGACGAACCTGGTATTAAATTGGGAAAAGTGCCATTTTATGGTACAAGAAGGAATAATTTTGGGACATAAGGTGTCAAAGAAGAAACTTGAGGTGGATAGAGCTAAATTAGAGACTATTGAAAATTTTCCACCACCAACTTCAGTAAAAGGTGTTCGAAGTTTTCTAGGACATGCAGGCCTTTACCGCAGATTCATAAAAAACTTCTCCAAGATAACTAAACCACTTTGCAATTTATTGGAGAAGGATGCACAGTTCAAGTTTGATGAAAATTGTGTATCTGCATTTGAGAATTTGAAGAGAAGGTTAACTTCAGCACCAGTAATTACAGCATTGGATTAGGACCTGACATTCGAATTGATTTGTGATGCCAGTGATTATGCTGTGGGGGCTGTTTTGGGTCAGCGAAAGGAAACGATTTTTCATGTGATATACTATGCAAGCAAGACCCTTACTAATGCGCAGTTGAATTATACCACTACAGAGAAGGAATTATTGGCAGTTGTGTATGCTTTTGATAAGTTCCAAGCGTATCTGATTGGTACGAGGGTGATAGTGTACACGGATCATGCGGCAATTCGACACTTAGTGGCAAAGAAGGATGCAAAGCCTCGTTTGATCAGATGGATACTTCTATTGCAAGAATTTGATTTAGAGATTAAGGACAGAAAGGGAACTGAGAACCATGTGGCGGACCACTTATCTCGACTAGAGAATTCGGGAAGGGAGGTAGATGACAAGATTGTGATTAATGAATCCTTTCCAGATGAACAGTTGTTTGTGGTAAAAGGGGAAGTGCCATGGTTTGCAGACTATGCGAAGTACTTGGTGAGTAGGATGATCCCTTCTGACTTAGTTGGTCATCAAAAGAAGAAATTCTTGCATGATGTTAAGTGGTTTATATGGGATGAACCATACTTATTCAAACAATGTGCTGATTAGATGATAAGGAGATGTATCTCATCTAGTGAGACAGAGGGAATTTTGCAGGATTGTCATGCTTCTTTATATGGTGGTCACTACGGTGGAGAGCGAATAATGGCTAGAGAGTGTTACAAGGCGAGATTTTACTTGGTGACAATTTTCAAGGATGCTTACAGTTTTGTCCATAGATGTGATGGATGTCAAAGAGTTGGGAATATTTTGAAAAGAAATGAAATGCCATTGAACACGATCCTCGAGGTGGAAATTTTTGATGTTTGGGGATAGATTTCATGGGTCCTTTCATTTCTTCATGTGGAAATCTATACATCTTGTTAGCAGTTGATTATGTGTCAAAGTGGGTGGAAGTGGCAGCTCTTCCAATGAATGATGCCAAAGTGGTCCTAATATTTTTATAGAGGAGTATTTTCACGAGGTTTGGGAC
The DNA here is from genome assembly GCA_020205605.1 of Panax ginseng. Lineage (NCBI taxonomy): Eukaryota > Viridiplantae > Streptophyta > Magnoliopsida > Apiales > Araliaceae > Panax > Panax ginseng. Next base: position 99,018,535 of record CM035128.1, on the reverse strand, counting down.
TGCAAGGGCTATCATTAGTGATGAAGGCAATCATTTTTGTAATAGGCAGTTCACAACGTTGGAAAAGTATGGGGTGAATCATCGCATTGCTATAGTTTATCATCCTCAAACTAATGGCCAGGCAGAGGTTTCAAATCGTGAAGTTAAGAGAATTCTGGATAAAGTTGTGAATCCCACAAGAAAGGATTTGTCATTAAAGCTTGATGATGCTGTATGGGCATATAAGACTTCTTATAAAACTCCATTGGGTATGTTACCTTTTCAGTTGGTTTATGGAAAAGCATGTCACCTTCCTATGGAGCTTGAGCATAAGGCATATTGGGCGATTAGGAAGCTCAATTTTGATTTGAAAGCTGCAGGAGAAAAACACCTACTCCAACTCAATGAGTCTGATGAATTCAAATTACAAGCGTATGGAAACTCAAAGCTATACAAGGAAAAGGTGAAGAAATGGCATGATCGTAAGATCATAGAGAGTATTTGAGCCGGGAAAAAAAGTTTTGCTGTTTAATTCAAGACTTAAACTTTTTCCTGGGAAGCTCAAATCAAGGTGGTCAGGGCCATTCACAGTGAAGACAGTTTTTCCACATGGTGTTGTGGAAGTGTTCGATAAATTCCCGGATAAGCCGTTCGAAGTGAATGGACAGTGGCTAAAGAATTATTTTGGAGGCAAGGTTGACAGACAAAAAGTAACCTCAATTCTTTCTTCAACATGAAATGTCAGAGATAGTCAAGCTAATTAACTATAACTTTGCACTTGATGGGAGGCAACCCATTATTTTTATCTTTATCTCTTGTTTATTCTGTTTAGATTATTTTTGTTAGTTCATTTTCATACTTAGTTGTGATAGTTTGATTAGTTTAGCATAAGTACTGTGGGAGCTAAATTTGCATATGATTATGTTTGAGAATAGCATAGAAAGTATGGTGTTAAGATAGTCATTCTTGCTTATTCAGTAGTTCATGCTTTGATATTGTTAATTAGTGTTTGTGCAAGTGTATTGGAATGGATTCATCACTATGTTGGTGTATTAAGGATGCAAATTGATATTGCGGGATCTGCGGGACGCGCGATCGTGCACTATGAAAGCCTTGAAAAATGTCACGCCCAAGACTACAAGTCTGTCTGCAGAAGAAGAGCGATCGCGCCGCCATGCCATGTCCCCATTCGTAACACGCATGCACGCCGCGCTTCGAACACCGGTTTTGAAAATTTTTAGGATTTTAAAGACGTGTCTTGCCTCATATCTCATATCATTTGAAATAGCGAGTCGTATCTCTCATTCTTCTCAACACGCACGACTCTTCCTTCCCAAACTGCTCCAATTCAAAAGTGTAACATCTCATCCCACTCACGTGTTTATCGCATCGCTTCTCTACCCACGTTCAAAATCTTCATTGATAAAACTAGGGTTTTTTCGTGGGTGTGTGCAATACAAGTTTGGGGTTCTCTGTTCATCGAGATATTACACTCACGATTCCATCAAGCAAGTTTCTATTCTTCTTCATCAAATACAAATGGGTCCAAAGCGTGCTCTCTCTCGCACTCCTAAATCATCGTCTAACAATAGCTAAAGTGGAGATAATGTTGATTTTTCTAAGTTTGTCAACTTGGATGCTCAGATAGAGTACTACCGCATTGTGGGAAAGTTATTTGTTTGCGAGCGAGGATTCAAATCAGATGCGCAAGATGGACAATTAGTGCAGATGATTAAGGAAAAGTGTTGGCATGGCGTGTGCTCTACGCCACTAGCTGCACCTATGGCCATTGTGTGGGAGTTTTATGTAAATGCACGGGAGACGATGAATAGCTTTTCTTTTGTTCGGGGGATTCAAGTGGATTATAGATCGAGAGCTATTCGTGGAGTGTTCAACTTACCCAATCCTCCGGCTGGACAAATGAATTGGGTGGAGGCAGAACGTATAGAGACAGACTTGGACAATGTTATTACTGATTTATGTATTCCAGGGACTCAGTGGACATGCACTCCTGGGACTAATCAACCCAAGACCTTTCTGGCTTCAACTCTCAACCTCTATGCAAAGGCTTGGAATCTCTTTGTGTGTGCCAAACTCATGCCATCATCTCATCAGCATGATGTTAAAGTTGAAAGAGCAATTATATTATGGGGGATTATTGTGGGAAAAGATATCGATGTTGGTCATTTAATTAATCAGAATATAATGAGATACATGCGGGGAAGTACTACGGGAAGTATACCACATGCATCAATCGTGACTCATTTGTGGGCTAAAGCAGGCATTAGGTGGATGGATGAACAGTTGCAGTACCCAAGCCAGGACATTACTCATGCCCCAATAGCGATATTTGAAGATTGACAAGGAGGTACTCCGCACCCAAGAGGTAAATGTTTCATCCTTCGTCCCGCATCGTCTACGCCATCATCGCAGCCCTCCAAGACGGATGAATCAGGAACGTCAACTCAAGCCACTGCTGCTACTGGAGATCGACAGCTCTAAAGGTTGGAGCGGAAGGTCGACGCTATGTACGATAATTTTATAGCATTTGCTACAGGTTTGACAAGGTCACTAGCGGAGGCGTTTGCGCAGCAGGGGACTATGCTCGAGTGGCCACAATTTGGGACAGTCGTGCCATTTCCACCACCGGATTCACCACCCGAAGAGGGTGGTGCAGCTGATCAGTAGGGGAGTTCTTCTAACCCTATACCTTCATTCATTGGGACAATGAATATTTTAAGTTTGGGGGTATTAGGTAGTAGGGTAATTGCATGTAGTGTTTGCATGTTAGTTTAAATTTTGCATGTTTATTTTGTATGTTTATGTGTTAGTTAATAATTGCAAAAATTTTAGTCATTATTATATGTGTTAGTATATATGTTTAGTTGCATGTCTCGCATTTCTAGCTTTGTGGAGTTTAAGTTCAGCCAATGATGAAATTGAATTTTGAAGGATTATTGAGTTTAATGGATAACATGAGCTTAGATATAATGTTTTACATGATGTAATCCATGGATGTTGTTTAGATGCTTTTGGTTTGTAGACCGACGTGTTCACAAATGCTTGTAGGCATAAAGAGTTATGTGTTTTATTGCTTGATAGGAAATGTGGTTTTAAAAATAGAATTATGTGGAAAATGGACTTAGACTATGAAAACATTGATAATCAAGCTTTGGGAACACATGGGTATGCTTATTATATATATAAAAAGAAAAAAAAATCTATCTTGAAACCTTCTTGAGCTGAATTATTGACTCCTTGGAAGGGGCGAGATGGAGCGTAAAACGCACTCGTTGTATAAAAAAAATATAGCAATAAACATCGCGGGAAAGAGTGAAAATCACCCTCGTGAGTAAAAATAAAGCAGTTTAAACCCATTGTTGAACCTTAGTTTGTATTGATATGTTAGAGTAGTTTTGTTGCATTAGTATACATGGATCTTGATTTAGACTGCAATTTTCTATTCTGAGCAGTTTAGCATGTGTATTGTTTACTTTAGTCAAGTTTTGGTGAACACAACACACACACACAGCATCTTTATAGCAAGTATGAGTTATTTGATTGTATGATATTATGTCTATAGCTTAGTTTGAATTTTTATTCTTGAATCTGGATAATTATTTGAGGCATATTGGATTGGAATTCTATTTAAGCCGGAAAAATGTGGGACTCATTTGCATCGTAATCTAGTTACATAGCATATAGTTGCATTTCATTGTTTAATGTCGTATACATTGCTTGAGGGCAAGCAATATTTCAAGTTTGGGGGAATTTGATAAGTAGGTTTTATACCTACTTATTGGATATTAATTCATTAGAATTATGCTCATTTCAAGTAGATTTTAGTATGTTTTTAGTTGCATTTTATATTTATTTTGCAATACTCGTAATTAGAACTCCTCTAGTATGAAAAAGCAGGAAATGGCATAGCTCGGCATTGGCAAGGTGGTATGCGACTAGCAAAGGCATGGCAAGTGGAACGTATATAGACAAGGAACTGAGCATTGATGAAGGACAGACAACAAGCAGCAGAACAACAAGCAACAACAATGTAAACATCGATTATCACGAGAATATAGAAAGCCGCGGCAGCATGCCGCAAGTTTGAACAAGCTAATTTTAAGCTACGCATTTCATCATCTCTCAGAAAAATAAAATCGCATACACGCGCGCTTCGCTTATTTTTGCTTTGGGATCTCACGCGCATGCATGAGTCCTCTGAAGATGTTTGTTGACTTATTTTTAAATTTGAAATTTGAGCGCTTGGTCTTATCTAAAACTATTTTAGTTGGCACCAGATGTGGATTATGGTTTTTTTATCAGTATTTGTTAGAGTAATTAGGGTTCCAAATTTTTAAACTAGTTCTAGAGAGGGTTTGAGCATAGTTTTAAGATTTTCTACATATTCTCTTGAATTTAATCATTGAATAATTAATCATTTCATTTTCCTGGAAATTATTGGTGATTTAGATAGCACTTTGGAACGAATTTTGCAATTGGGTTTGATCAATTCTATTTTCTCTCTCAATTGTGATATTTACTTTCCATGTGTTACTATAATCCCATAATGGTTTTCGGTTCAGAAATGAACTAAAACTCCATTATGGGATTCTAACGAATTTTAATATGTAGTCTATAATTATTTTCCTATTTGTTTGATTGTATGTTTATCTTTGGATTATCTATTATGATTGAGCGTATTGTATGAATGTTTGATCACCATTCACCATGTGTACTTATATGGAATTGAAAAATAACATATGAGTATGATTATAATCATGATAGCATGCGTTTATGAGGCTGAAATGTTTAGCTTTATATTTCGTGAACCAGATAGAAATATACTATTTCACCGTGTGTAGTAATATAAGAGTCTGTGCTTCAATTCATTATTGCTGCAATTTCACATACAAATATAGTGATTTTGGTAATATTGTCTATTACATGATTTCTATCACATGTGGAGGTTATGTAAATAGATCATAATTCATTGAAAAATGGTTGTGTCTACTTGTGTGCTCTTGGCTAATTTTCCGTGATAAATGTATAATTTTTCATGATGGTAATATTTAGATGAAGTATGAAATGAAGTTAGAATCCCATTCTTTACAAATTTGATTACATTAAATTAGAATTATGTTTTTAATTATTAATTGATTTTAGAATTAATTAGAATTATGAATTATTTGTTTAAACATATAGAAAATAGTGAATTGGTGTATGATAATTTAGATTTAAAACCTTTCTCCGTGGATCGATACTTTAAATTTCTTACTCTGTACTACTTTTTGACCTGTGCATGCTTACATGAGTTAGAGTCATTTTCTTAACACTAAAAAGGAGGTAACAGTTCCCCATATAACTCATCATTTGCTGGCGTGACTTTTTAAATTTTTGTCTTTTCAAGTCTCTAATTATAAATATATTATAACAAGAGACTGGGGGGCAATGTTCGGGAGTATTTTACCGACCACCAGATGGGCTGAAGGCCTAATGCTAGAAGGGGATGTCAAGCCCATTGGGCCAAAGCCCTTAGGGATGTCGAAGGAGTTCGGGCATCCGAGCCCTCTGGGCCGAAGTCCTATTCAGGTTTATGGTAGTCGGGTTCGGGCATCTGAGTCCTTTGGGTCGGAGCCCAGATTTGTTGTATGGAGTTCGGGGTCGGGTATTCGAGCCTTTTTGGGCTGGAGCCCAGACCAGTGTATGAGTTCAGTTGGATTGGGCCTGTACAGTGGGTTGTCCTGCGTGCAGAGTCTGGAGCCACAAGAAGTTCAAATGGTTAAGGACTCTAGTCCTAACCTTATTTAAATAAGGTAACTCCAAAGGTAGTGATGGGATTGGATTCCACTTGCACCTTTTAAGGAGATTGTGTTGGACCTAAATAATGGCAACTACCATATTTAGTAGTCCTAAACCGACTAGGAAAGGGATTCTAAGGTAGTGAGAATACTATAAATACAAGGCTTGGGTTTCAATTAACAGGTAATACATCTTTGAGCACTAAACACTAAAGCCTCCATTGTTAAACCACACCGGAGCTATCCCCCGACGACACAAGCCATCAAGCTTTGTGTGTGATCAGTTATTGTGCAGGTTCAAGCGCGTAGATTCTGTGATTGGATGCGCCGAAAAAACTTGGCGTTAACAATCTCCATACCTTTTATATACTTGAGCAAAAATATTCAACTTTGACTTACATATCATCAAGTTAAAGTATACATCAGCAACATTTTATTGGCTGTTAACGGAATAACTAAATCATTTGCAGAACTTCCCTCGAAAAATATGGTGCTAAAATTGCTTGGTCTAAGCTCACTCTTTCTCTCAATGAAGGTGGACTGGGTATTAAAAAACTTGATGGCTGGAACAAGGCTCAAATTCTGATTCATATGTGGAATGTCATCCAACCTAGCTCAACTTCTTATTGGGGTCAATAGGTAAGAAAAACTGTGATTAAAGTCAAACACTTTTAGTTTCTTCCTATTCCTTATGATTGTTCTTGAATTTGGAGGATCCTAAAGCTCAAGCCCCTTGCTCATGATCACCAACAATAATCCATTGGTGATAGGAGCACCTTTAGCCTTTGTTTGATCCTTAAATTCAGGTTAATATTCTAGTGAATTCTACCTCTTATCCTATCATTGCGAATTCTAGATTAGGGCTCATTACGACAATTGCAAGCATTTTTTCAAATTATGCCTGACAACTCCCTGCCTCAAACCACCCTACAGTTTCACGTTTCAGGAGTCTCTTTGATTTTAATATTGAAGTTCATCATTATCATAGAAACAAGATTCTTAAGGATGATGCTATAAAAGGCTTCACACTGCAGATTTTCTTAAGGATACTATGAGGGTCACAAATAATTATGGTGAGGTGTACTACTCATGTCACACTGCTCCTGAAACCACAGAACATCTATTCATTTCCTGCGAATACACTCCCCAAATTATTTCCTATAGCTAAATTTGGAATCATGTGGATTGGCGCTTGGCACAAACATCACTATTGAAGTGGATTCTATTATCAGCTCACTGATACTAGTATCTGGAATTAAAGCCTGTAGCAACCGAGAAATCATGTAACCTTGTAATATTACAAGGTTTATGAATATTTATCTAATAAAATGAAGTTTTTATGGATATTATTTTTTGTAAATGTAATGAATGAATAAATATATGTATATTGTATATTTATTTACAAGTATGTGAGTTATGTGATTATTTGTTAAGTAATTAATCTATTTGTGCAAGCCCTAGTGTTAAGCCAATTTGAGAATCCAAGAGTAAGAAATGAGGAAGCCCAAGTGTAGGATAATTGAGGCCCAACCTAATGTGGAAATAAAAGCTAAGTATTAGTTTGTGTGAAGCCCAAATAGAGGTCCAAAGAGAAGTTCAAAACTAAGGCCAACCTAAAAGTCAAATGGTTGGTCCAAGTGTTAGATGATGAAAGAAAAGAAAAGAGAAGAGATGGAGAGAGGAGGGGGACCCGACAATGGTGGATTTTGGGGGAGGCCGAGTGGCAAGCTAGAAGCCAAAAGGAAAACTTACTATAAATTGAAATTCTAGCATTTGACCATCAAACTCAAATCAACTTCTATCACCCCATCCCATCCTCCTGAATGATGAGACCTTGTGTTATGATTTTGCCTATCCTATTAAACCTTAGTTAGTCTTAAGTACTTAGATGATTAAGGTAATCTAGGGGATCTTAGTAAGATTATGGGAGATGAGGGTACTGACCATAAAAAGACCAAGTTAGAGTGACCAATTAATACACTACATGAAAAGGTCTAATTTTTGATGCAATATTCCGTCGAGGTTAAGGATACTCTGTCGAGGATAACTTAACCCTAACAAAATATTCAGTTGGGAATTCGGTCGAGTTTAAGCACATCGAAATTAAGTTTGTCGATATTTCAGTCAAGGATTACTAATTCTAACGGACATATGGTCGACCGAATAGTCCGTCGAGGTTAGTATATCCTCGACCGAATATGTTCCATCGGTCTTACTCGGTCGGTATTAAGCTTCCACGTGGCTAATGTTGAAAAATACTAAAAGGGATTATTCCTGACTGAATTTTAGGTTTACTTTATTCCGTTAAGGATAATAAGGTTTTTTTAAAAAATATCTACTCTGTTTTGGCAACATCCAGGGTTTTAACGCATTTTTTATACACAGAAACTTGTTTATACACAGAAATAAATATACCAATCGACATAATAATAACCTTGTTCACATGCATATAATATGTCCAGTCACATGCATACAAGTCCAACATATATAACTTTTGTTTACATGCATACAAGTCCAACAAAAACATTTTCATACCCTATATTAACTACAATATGTGCTATTCTTCATAAGATATACAAAAATACTCTTAAACTACGTACAATACTCCATAATATATACAAAAATGAATTATATACAAGGTTTAAACTACAAAAATGTCAAATATCAAGTAATCTAAGTCAAGCCAGTAGTACTACCGTCGGTGTGAGAAAGATCATCGGGCGGACGTCGACGCTGCTGCTTTGGGGTATGAAAATTGTCATTGACATAGTTCCTCCGCTCGTGATCAGAATGAGCATCCTATTAATATAATTAAAAATATAACTCATTAGTCCATATATATAATACAATTAAAGATGCAAATAAATAAAAGTTAAATAACATGTAGAATAAGAAAATTTAAAATGAAAAGTATACCTGAGTAGTCGAGGGCTAACTCAACAGCGGCCCAAAAGCGCCCAAGAGTAGTGTAACCACCATCCAGACCACCTCATTGCGTATCGCGACAAACTGCTCTAGAGGGATACCCATACTCTTGGTGGTGGCACCAGCTGCGATGTCCTGAGCTAGCTAGTGGAGACGAGTACAACTGTCAGCTGGGGAGGTCTTGATGATGGAATAATTGATCCATACCATACTGCTCTGACACCGCTGCTATAACCCTCTGAAACAGAGCGTCGTCTAAGCCAGTGCCCGTATGTGATGGTCCCACGGGGGCTCTCGGACGCAGACGCTAGCTAGTGCCTGCAAAAATAAATATAATATCAATAATAATCAAAATCTGTCAAAATTCATGAACGAGAAATCTATACTAAAATATTATGCCTCCAGGTAGTTTTGAAGTTGGTATCCTTGGTAACCCCAGCACTCGATACTGACCAGTAGTGCTACTAAGAGGATCCTGAGATGCGACCCAAAGAGCTATCTCCTCATCCTGAGATAAACTAATCTCAGGCGGAGGGATAGTAGAATCTAACATCTCGGGATCAGCCTTAGCATCCTACAACTCAGCTACACGCGTGGCCCAAAGCTTCTCAAACCGGTCCTGTAATTTAATATAGTCAAAACTAATGATTTGACCACTATAGTTGGCACGTTTTACTTAATATACCACTAAACTTTTAATTTTTCAAAATACCCCATTCAACAAATTAATATTTTAAAATTAGGTCATTTCGTTAATAAATTTGGCAAACATTAAATTGATTTAAATATTTTCTTACGTGGAAAATACAAAAAATAAGAAAAACAATTTAAAAATGACGTGGCAAGCAACTTTGATATGGTCTTATGTGGCAAGCAACAATGTAAAAATGACGTGGCAAGCAAAATTTTACTTGATCTTATAAAATGAATTTAAAATGTGAATTAATAAAGAAATAATGGCGTCACTTTAATTTAGTAGTTCTTATATAATTTTTTTTATCAGTATCCAATTAACCAGAACAACCGAAGACGTCGGAAGTTATGGAGCGCCGATCCATTTTACAAAATATGGATTAATTTAATTTATAAATGCAGCAGTGGTAAAAAAATAAAAACAAAAATAATAATCAAACTTTATAGTATTCAAGTAAAATAATTACTCAACTACTAAAACAGTATCAATCATCAATGGCAAAAATAAATAAATTATAACAGTAAAGAATTTAAACAAATCACCATTTTCTAAACTCAAATCAACAATTTTCTAAGTAGAGAGAGGGGTTTGAAAAAAAGCTTCTTTGTCGCCATTGTTGAGTATTTTGGATTAAGGATCTGCTGGTAAAAGCAACCAACCAGTCATGACAGGACCCCATGCATTGCCCACAACTAACAAAATATCGATAAACATGCCGACAAACCATATCAGATCAGCAGTAGAAGAAGCAACCATCACCCACATAACAGTCCAGCTCCAGAATCCGACGACTACCCAGATCCAAATCCAAATCCAGACTCCTTCAAACCAGATCCAACACCAATCCAACAAATCAAACATAAATCAGATTTTAAATTAACAAAATATATATGATTTCTGATGATAAACACCAATAAAAACACCAAAAAACTCTGTTAAATGCATTTAAAATAAATCAAAACAAATTTAAAAGAAAGAGAAACCAATTTCATAACGTATGTAGAAAATATTGGTGCAAATGTGTAGATCTGAAGGTGGGCATGATAATGGTGTTGATAGAGATGTGTATACATGTAAAGAGAGAGGAATAAAAGATAGAGAGAGATGAGGAGGAGGAAGAGAGAGGGATACAAGTTGAAGACCCAATTTGTGATTCAGAGAAGAAAAGATAGAGAGCGAGAGAGGAGGAGGACGAATGGGAATAAAGATAAAGAGAAGAAGAAAAAGAAAGATTACTGTGAAAGTGTTTCCTCCTTTTTGGTTTAACAAAATGGACTCTAACTCATGTAAGTATACACGGGTCAATAAGTAGTATAGAGTAAGAAAGTATCGATCCCACGGAGGAAGGTGATAAATCTAAATTATCATGCAACAACTTAATCATTATTTCTATATGCTAAAACTATTAATCAACAAATGAATTTATATCTAAATTAATTATCAACACAATAAATAATAATTATTAAATGGAGGTAATCAAATTAGAGAGAAATGGGATCCTAATATCATTTAATGTTTCATCTAAAATGCAAGCCTCATGTTGTGTTTAATTATTTATTATGGAAAGCCAGTCAAGAGCACAAAAGTGGAACATAACCATCTTCTAATGAATTATGTCTAATTTACACAAAATCCACGGTTGATAGAATTTATGTAAACATCATAATTACCAAACTCACTATATGTCTATGTGAATTTATAACAATAATGATTTGAAGTACAAGCTCTCTTAATAACTACACATGGTGAACCGGTATATGCCTATCCGGGTCACGAATCACAAAGCCTAATACAAATAAGCCTTATGAACATATGCCATCATAGTCTAATCTATACTTATATTTCATTTTCCAAATCCATACAAGCAATTAGTGTGAATGGTGATCAAGTATTCAAGCATTTAGCACAACCATAATGGGCAATCCACTGATAAATATACAACTTCACAATACGGCATACATGTTTAGACTACTCATTAAAATCCATTAGAATCCCATAATGGAATTTAGTTCATTTCTGAACCAACAACCATTATGGGATTTGAGCAAACCATAGAAATGAACAATGTAAACAAGAGATTAAAGAGAATTGAGAGATCAGGTCTGTTAATTCCTGCTGCAAAGTCTGTTTCCAGGCTTGTTTCAATCCATAAAAATATTCAGAAAGAAAACTAGTATTATTTAGCAATCTAAATAAAGAGAGGAGCTTAAAGTAGTAATGGAAATGCTCAAACCCTCCTTAGAGAAAAACTAAAACCTAAGAATAGAAGTAAAAGCTCCAAACCACGTCTCTGGTAACCAACCATCTCGTCTCATAACAAACAAACACGCTTAAATTTCAAATTATAAAAAGTCAGCAGTTTAAACTAAATATGACCGGCTCGGCTATGCGATGGTGTAAAGGGTTTCGGGTGCAGGCGCGCTGTTGTAGTTTGTGTTGAGTGCATGGAGCGGGTGCGCCATGTTCCTTTGTTGATGGGGCGCGATCGCATGTGATAGGTGTATATATATCAGACTTCCTTTGGTGCGTAGCACCAAGATAAGGTCAGTATATCAAGACTTTGAATTCTCTTTGCTTCTTGCGATTCTTTCTTTCTATTACTTCCTTCTTCTTCAACTTTTTTCTTCTTCACTCTACTACTTCCTTGATCCTCCTCCTCACATGCTCACGTCCAGCTGTTATCTTCACTCATGCACAAGCCACCATGCCTTGTTAATGTTATTTGCATGCCATCCATGCCTTATGTTGCTATAGGAGTTCCAGCAATGCATACTGTAAAATAAACACAAAAAGCAAATAAAACATAATAAAAATTACTTAAGATGAGCATAATTCTAGTGAGTTGGCAACCAATATGTAGGTATAACACCTACTTATCAAATACTCCCAAACTTGAACTATTGCTTGCACTGAAGCAATACAAAAAAATAATAATAATAACCAATGCAACTATATGCTATGCAAACTATACCATGATGCAAGTGAGTCCCAAGATTTCCAGCTAAATTGGAATTCCAATCAAGTATGCCTTAGGGAATTATCTAGCTTCAAGAATAAAGCATCAAACTAAACTACAGACATAACATCATACAATCAAATAATTCAAACTCACTATAAAAATGTTGTGTGTGTGTGATGTGTTCACAAATAGGCTTGACAGAGGCAAAGACTACACATGTTATACTGCTTAAGACAGAAAATTGAAGATTAAATCAAGAATTATATATACTAATGAAACATCAACTACTCCAACACATCAATACAAACTAAGTTCAAAAATTGGTTTATTCTGCTTTATTTTTACTCACAAGGGCGATTTTCGCACTTTCCCGCGGTGTTTATTGATTATTTTTAGTGAGTGCGTTTTACGCTCCATCCCACTTTCCATTTTCGTTTAAACGAGTGCATTTTACGCTCCATCTCGACCCACCACAAGATTCAATTATTCAACTCGGGAAGGTTTAATTTTTTTTATAGCAAGCATACCCATGTGTTCCCAAGGTTTGAGTATCTGTGTTTTCATAGTCTATGTCTACTTTCTACACAATTCCATCTTTAAAAACAACATTTCCTACTCAGCAAGCAAACAAGTTATTCTTAAACCAACAAGCAGATATGAACACCTATGTGCTAACCGATAGCATCTAAACAACAAGCAGGAATTAAATCATGTATAACATTATAACTAAGCTCATGTTATCCACTAAATTCAAGAATCCATCAAATTTCACATTCATCATCGGCTAAATTAAAATTCCACAAAACTAGATACTTGGGATATGCAACTAAACACATAACTAAAACAGATAATAATCACTAAAATGCAAAAAATTTACTGCATAATTAAACTAAACAAATAACATGCAAAAATTAAACTAAACATGCATAATATGATGCCAAATTAAACTACATGCAATTAACTACATGCTCTACACTACTAAACACCCAATACCCCCAAACTTGTAATATTCATTGTCCCCAATGAATGAAGGTAAAGTGTTAAAGGAACTCCCCTAATTATCAGTTGTACCACCCTCCTCGGGTGGTGAGTCTGGCGATCGAAATGACACTGTTGTCCCGAACTGTGGCCACTCAAGCATGGTTCCTTGTTGTGCAAAAGCCTCGGCTAGGGACCACGTTAAACCATTTGCAAATGCTGAAAAATTATCATACATAGCATCTACTTTTCTCTCCAACCTTCGGAGATGATGTTCATCATTTGCAGTAGTGGCCTGAGTTAAAGTGCCTGCTTCAGTTGTTCGCGTGGGCTGCGGAGATGGCACCACTGATGCAACTGGAAGAATGAAACCCTTGCCCCTCCGATGTGGTGTGCCTCCTACCTAATCCTCGAACTTGGCAATTGTAGAATGAGTGATATCTTGGATGGGATATTGCATCTGTTCCTCACCCTAATGGACTCCTGCTCGTACACATAAGTGAGCGACAACCGAAGCATATGGTATACTCCCTGTGGTTCTCCCTCTCATATAGCGTAACATGTTTTGGTGTATGAGATGGACAACATCTATATATTTTCCTGTGATAATTCCCCACAGAATGATAGTACGTTCGACTATGATTTCATGTTGGTGTGTTGAAGGCATTAGCTTTGTACAAACAAACAAATTCTAGGCTTTGGCGTAATGATTAAGGGATGAGGCCAAAAAAGTTGTAGGCTGATTTGTGCCATGCTTATAGTTCCACTATGAACCCGGTATGCACAAGTCAGTGATAACCCTGTCCAGGTCGGTCTCAAACCTTACAGCCTCGACCCAATTTGCACGACCAGTTGGGGGGTCGGGTAAGTTGAACACGCCTCTTATTGCATGTGGGCGATAATCTACTTGAACTCCTCTGATAAAGAACAACCCACTCATGGTTTCCTTCGCGTTTGCATAAAATTCACGTACAATGCCCATAGGTGCAGGCATTGGGGTAGTTACAACTCTAATCCAACATCTTTCTCTGATCATTTCCTTAAGTTGCCCATCTTGTGCACCAGGTTTGAATCCGCGCTCCTTCACAAATGTCTTAGCTACTATCCGGTAATACTACATTTGGTCATCGAGGCTGACAAACTTTGTAAGGTCAACCATATCCTCACTTTGGCTGCTTAAGGATGATAATTCTGGAGTGTGAGAACGTGCTCTTTTTGGCCCCAAAAAAAATGATGAAGAAAACCCTAACTGAAGAGAAAACTGTGACTGGAATGTATATGCTCTGTATTCTATCTCCCCCAAACTTGTTATTTTCTCTCACCTTAACAAACCCTAGTATTTCTTTGTTGCAGAATGGATAGTAAGAAGAGGAGTTTGAACGTGGGAAGGAGAATGGAATGCATAGAATTTGTAGTGGAATGATGAGTTAAGATTTGAAAGGGAACCGTTTGTGAGATATGAAGAAGTGTCAGTTTTTGAAAATGAGAGAGAGTAGCCGCACGTTGGAGAATGGTAACTGAAATAAGAAGTGGGGTGGGACACGGTTTTAAGTCTTTAAAATTTTTCTACAACCGACCTCATGACGATCGCACTATTTTTATACTTTCTTCTAATGGCGTGTGCTTCTATCGAGGAGTGGGCGTCTTGAGATTAAGCGATGTAAAGTATGCGTTGCCAGCCATTGTTGACCAGGCAGAAAGAAGTACGGCACGGGCGCGCCATTTTTGAACTCTTCAAACGCAATTCAGTCATACGCCACATTCTACGACAAAAGAAATGAGCTATAGTTGAAGTAAAAATAAGTGGCTACTGACATTCTGCAAATCACCTGTACATACAACATTTACAATTATGAGATATACCAATTCCGCAAGATCAAAATATGAACTAAGTAACATGCATGAATGAATATATCCAAAAGAATGCTCTATATACTACTCCTAACCAAAATGATATGCACATTCAACTCCAACAAAACTTATATGCTGTCAAGAATTAAACATGAAAATGAGAAAATAAACATGAAAATTAGAAAATAAACATGATTCATAAAGAATTAAACAAGAGGTAAGGAAGAGAAATAATGGGGTGCCTCCCATTAAGCGCTAATTTATAGTCAGTTAGCTTGACTATCTCTGCTCCAATCATGTTGAAGAACGAATTGAGGTGACCTTCTGCCTATCAACCTCACCACCATAATAGTGCTTAAGCCGCTGTCCATTGACCTTAAAAGGCTTGTCTGTGAACTTATCAAATATCTCGATTGCACCATGTGGATAAACTATCTTCATAGTAAATGGCCCTGACCACCTTGACTTGAGCTTCTCGGGAAAGAGTTTTAGTCTGGAATTAAACAATAAAACCCTTTATCACGGTTCAAACACTCTTTCCATAATCTTGCGGTCATGCCATCTCTTCACCTTTTTCTTATATAATTTGGAGTTCTCGTAGGCCTGCAACTTGAATTCGTCTAACTCATTGAGTTGGAGTAAACATTTTTCTCTAACAGCCTACAAGCCAAAATTCAGCTTCCTTATTGCCCAATATGCCTTATGTTCGAGCTCTATAGGAAGGTGACAAGCCTTTCCATATACAAGCTGAAATGGTATTATTCCCAATGGTGTCTTATAAGCGGTCCTGTAAGCCCATACTGCGTCGTCTAGCTTCAATGACCAATCCTTCCTTATGGGATTCACTATCTTTTAAAAAATTCTCTTCACTTCAGGATTTGACACCTCTGCTTGGCCTTTAGTCTGGGGATGGTAAGCTATAGCAATACGATGACTCACCCCATACTTAGCCAATAGAGCTGTGAACTGACGATTACAGAAATGGCTGACCTCATTACTAATAATGGCCCTTGTATTCCCAAACCTTGTGAAAATGCTCCTTTCTAAAAATCTTAGGACCACCTTAGGATCATTCATTGGAAGAACTGCCACTTCCACCTACTTAGAAACATAGTGAACTGCCAATAAGATATAAAGGTTCCCACATGATGAAATAAAAGGCCCCATGAAGTCTATTCCCCACACATCAAAAATTTCTACCTCGGTGATTGTGTTCAAGGGCATTTCATTTCTCTTTGATATGTTCCTGACTCGCTGACATCTGTTGTGACACCCCCAAAATAGGTATACATCACCCATCTTGAGTCGCCAAATACATGGTATATAAATCAAATACAAACTTCTTTAATACAACTATCGTGTAAAAATACGACAAAACATATCTGAGTTTTTATATGAATATTATCTTCTAGACAATATCTAAACTCAATTCAATCATCATTACATTTATTATCACACTAAGTAGTGAGGACTGCTAAAACATCCATCTCGGACCATCACTTCGTTCCCCGACTAATCCCGGCTACGTTCTCATTTCCTGAAGAAAATAATGAAAGCAAAAGGATGAGCTCAACTAGCCTAGTAAGAAATATTATGACTAAGATAATTCAGAATAAATTATCATTACCCTTCAACAGTGTTAAACTGATAAAATACAATAAACATCAAGTTTAACTGCAGTGGAACAAGCAATCCATTAGAAGAGTTAAGTAGATCATGATATCTACTATCTTCTATGATTTAAAAAGTTTATCATCAATTTTATCGCTGAGACTCAGCTGAATAAATAATCTACATCATCGAATCACCCCTGTACTACAACCAATGATATTCATTAGTATCACGACCACGAATTATCCATGCACTACGGGCTAAGGATTTTCGTGTTTTCATCAATGGTCATGATTATACCGAATAATCCATGATCATAATCATACCAATAACTGTCCATCAATACACTACGGGCCAATGAGGAATTTTACCACATCATTTGTAATATTACAGTCATGATTATACCGAATAATCCCTGGTCATAATCATACCAAGTCCATCTATGCACTACGGGTCACATATGACTTTGATCATAATATAAACATGAGGATGATGACAATTATATAAGAATTCAATTAAAAGAAAGCAAAGGATAAATTTTTAAGGATTTATAATTTAATTTATCTAGAATTCAATAATGATCAAATTGCCAACATGATACTGATTTGTGGAGTAAAATTCAAGAATGATATTGTATCAAAAATGATTTGGACCGAAAAGAAATTAATTTTTGTCATGAATAATACTCCGAGTGAATAGTACTCGGGTGGACAGTACCCCGTGAATAGTACTTTAGGAATAGAACCCAGTGAATAGTACTTTATGAATAGTTCTTGTGAATAGTACTTTGTGAATAGTACCCGTGAATAGTACTTTATGAATAGTGCCATATAAATGAATAGTACTCATGGACAGTGCTCCGGCATGAAAAGCTTAAAATTTAACAAGAATGTACAGAAAATATCCTTGTGAAAAGATACTAAATGAAGCGCAAATTTCAAGGATATTCTACTAATTTCACGGAGTATAGAAGCAATACTTTAACAAAATGAGGGTATAATCAGGAATATGTGACGAAATAATATTACTCACATACTACAGAGTATAGAAGAAAATATTATTCCTTATGAATACTGAACAAAAATAATATCCCTTACCTCAGAAGAAGACTGGATATTAGAATAGTGAGGTAGCAGACTTCTCTTCTTCTTTCTCTCTATAGCTTCTCTCTCTCTATAATTGCTCTTGTGAGCCTTAGTGAATTGGTGAGAATGAAAGAAGAATGAGCTTCTATTTATAGGAAAATATAGTTTCAATAATTGCATGTTTTGGAGCTCAAAATATGACAGTATAATACCTTCATCTTTTCCTTCATTTTTAATTTAGTCCTACAAGTATTATCAAACTTGCACCACCTCCCTTAATAGTACATCATGTGAATCAATAGTTCTATACATGTGAAAAAAATAGTTACAGTATAGTAAATTCATCTATACCTCCATTTTTAATTTAGTCATGCAAGTATTATCAATCTTGCACCACCTCCCCTAATAGTACATGCATGTGAATCAATAGTACACATATGTGAACAAATAGTTATAAGCATGTGAATTAATAGCAATTAATTGCTCATTTATCCGATTAATTACCCGATTGGTCAATATAACCTCCAAAAATCAATTATTACCAAAGTAAATGTCGATTTCCACTAACACCAATAATCCCAACACAATAGATCTATCAATTTCATCTTTAATCAACATGAACTTATTCATCATTAATATTATAACTCATAATATTTAACAACCAGATTATTCCCAGGAAAGAGGGGGCTATTCGATAAGGATTTCTCCCTATTGGCGCGCAATTAGGTGACTAAACCTCTCATCGACAAAACTTTTTAGATATTGTTAATATTGCAAATAATAATATGAATAACTTTGTCATCTCAATTATTGATTTAATAATATAAAATATTAATATTGTAACAATAATTGAATCAATAATATGAGAGATATTATGCAGCAATTACTGTAGCAATAATTGAGTATAACTGAGTGACTTCTCACGTAAGCTTTATTAATCATACCGTGTGCTACTATGCAACCATGCGTATTACTGTACTTTTACCACCGGGTAGTTCAATAGTTTAACGGTTAAACTTCCGCCATTATTTTTATAAAAAGATAATTCTATCATTTTCTAATTACGACAATACTTCCGTTATGGGGTCACCAATGATTGTGCCGTCATACAAATATTCCCTGTTAAAACGAATATTCCTCGACCAATCGAATATTATATAACCACTTGCTTACTTTTTAAAATTTGTAAATATTACCCACAATTATAACATTATATCAAATCCACACCATAATATTCAAAAATATATTTCGAGAAAAATTAATCTTTATCCATAAAAGTTGGTGTCTTACATATGTCACATTTTTGAACAAAACTGTAAGCATCTTTAAAAATTGTCAACCAGTAGAATCCTGCTTGCAATACTCTAGCCGTTGTCCTTTCACCACCATAGTGACCTCCATACAATGACGCGTGGCAATCCTGCAAAATACCCTCTGTCTCGCTATATGGGATACATCTCCTTATCATCTGATCGGTGCACTACTTGAACAAATACAATTCATCCCATATAAACCACTTCACATCATGCAAAAATTTCTTCTTTTGATGTCCCATCAACTCAGAAGCGAGTACCTTGCTCACTAAGTAGTTTGCATAGTTTCTGAACCATGGCACTTCCCCTTTCACCACTAATAACTGTTCATCTGGGAAGGACTCATTAATCACAACCTTGTCGTTTACATCCCTTCCTGGATTTTCCAATCTAGATAAGTGGTCCGCCACTTGATTCTCAGTCCCTTTCCTGTCCTTGATTTCCAAATCAAATTCTTACAACAGAGGTATCCACCTGATTAGTCGAGGCTTTGCATCTTTCTTTGCCATCAAGTATCGAATTGCTGCATGATCTGTGTACACTATAACCCTAGTCCCAATCAAATACGCATGAAACTTGTCAAAAACATACGTAACTGGTAAAAGTTCCTTCTCTGTGGTGGTATAATTCAACTGAGCATCAGTAAAGGTCTTGCTCGCATAGTATATCACATAAAAGATCTTGTCCCTCCGCTAGCCCAAAACAACTCACACAGCAAAGTCACTTGCGTCACACATCAATTCAAAAGAAAAGTCATAATCTAGTGTTGTGATTACTGGTGTTGTAGTTAACTTTCTCTTTAAATGCTCAAATGGAGACAGACATTCTTCATCAAACTTAAACTGCACATCTTTCTCCAATAAACTGCAAAGTGGCTTTGTGATATTGGAGAAGTCTTTAATAAACCTCCTGTAGAAGCCTGCATGCCCTAAAAAACTGCGAACACCTTTAACGAAAGTAGGTGGAGGTAAATTCTCAATTATCTCTAACTTGGCTCTATCCACCTCTAATCCTTTCTTCGAAACTTTGTGTCCCATTATGATACCATCTTGTACCATAAAATGACACTTTTCCCAATTTAGAACCAAATTTGTTTCAACACATCTCCTCAACACCATCACTAGATTTTCTAAACACAAATCAAATGAATCTCCAAATACTGAGAAGTCATCCATGAAGACCTCCACATTATGCTCCACCATATCCAAAAAAATTGCCATCAGACATCTCTGAAATGTGGCCGGGGCATTGCATAATCTGAAAGACATCCTTCTGAAAGCAAATGTTCCATATGGACATGTGAAAGTTATCTTTTCCTGTTCTTCTAGAGCTATCACAATCTGATTATACCCTGAATATCCATCTAGAAGGCAATAGTACTTGTGACCCGTTAGCTTGTCCAACATTTGATTAATAAATGGAAGTGGGAAGTGGTCTTTCCTTGTAACTTTATTAAGTCTGCGATAGTCCATGCAGACTTTCTATTCGGTTACTATCCTGGTCAGTATCAGTTCGTTGTTCTCGTTGGAGACTATGGTCATTCCCCCTTTCTTCAGCACACACTGTACCGGGCTCACCCAAGAGCGCTATCTGAGATTGGATATATTATTCCTGCATCTAGCCACTTCAGAACTTCCTTCTTGACCACTTCCTTCATAATCGGATTTAATCTCCGCTGTTGCTCCACTGAAGGTTTACTATCATCTTCCAGCAGGATCTTGTTCATACAGAATGATGGGCTGATCCCTTTGATATCTGCTATGGTCCATCTAATGGCTGATTTAAACTCTCTTAGAACTCTTAGCATCTTTTCTTCCTGGACAGATGTTAGTGCAGAAGAAATAATAACAGGTAATTTTGAATTATCATTTAAAAATGCATACCTCAAGTGGTCTGGAAGAAGTTTCAATTCAAGTTCTGGAGGCATCTCAAGAGATGGCTTAAGTCGTGCTGACGTCTCCCAAGAAATTTTTAATGGCTCAACAGGAGTCTTGAATCTTCTAAATTGTGGTGTTGTGTCAAGTATTTGAACAAACTCAGCAATTTCATCATCTTCCATTTCTACATTTCCCAAAATAGCACTCTTCAAAGGCTCATTTTCCACCAAATTCCTTACTTCATCATTCAACATCTTGTCCACCATATCAATCCTAAACCATTCCTCTTCGTCTGTAGGAAACTTCATATCCTTGAACACATTAAAGGTGACTTCTTGATCATGAACCCTCATTGTCAACTCACCTTTCTGAACATCTATCAAAGTTTGTCCTGTGGCTAGGAATGGTCTCCCAAGGATGATAGGTATACTTCTATCTTCTTCATAATCCAAGATGATGAAATCAGTCGGGAAGATAAATTTATCCACTTTAACCAGCACATCTTCAACAATACCTCGTGGATAAGTAATGGACCCGTCAACAAGCTGTAAAGTAATATTTGTCGGCCTTGGAGCCTGCAATCCCAACTAATTAAAAACTGATAATGGCATCAAGTTGATTCTCACCCCTAAATCACAAGCATTTGTTAAAACACATCTTTCTAATTAAACATGGTATCGCGAAGTTGCCTGGATCCTTTAGCTTTGGAGGTAACTTGCGTTGAAGCATTGCACTACATTCTTTCGTTAAGGCTACTATCTCAAAGTCTTCTAGTCTCTTCTTCCTTGACAAGATTCCCTTCATAAACTTTGCATAACTTGGCATCTATTCCAATGCCTCAGTGAAGGGTATATTGATTTGTAGCTTCTTGAATACCTCTAAAAACTTAATAAACTGCTTGTCTTCCCTTTGCTTCTGTATTCTTTGTGGATATGGAATAGGGGGATGAACAACTGGTGGTTTAGTCACTGGTTTCTCAGGTAACTCTTTACTATTTTTCTCCACTTCCTCTTATTCTGAACCTTCTTTAGACAAAACATCATCAGAACCATTTTCATCACCGCGCAGCCGCGCGGTTTCCCTTTGTAAAAGTGGCGCGGACGCGCCATCCTACAAACCTACCTGTTTCCCCGATCTTTAGGTAATGGCTTGACACTGTTCTTTACCCTCTCTTCTTGGATTAGCTTCTGTTATACTTGTCAAGGTCCCTTGTGGTCTGTTGTTCAACATACTGGCCATTTGACCCATCTGTGTCTCCAAATTTTTTATAGCTACTGCTTGGCTCTTGATCATAAACTCTGTATTCGCCATGTACTTGAGCATCATCTCCTCCATTTCTAACTTATTCTTTGCCTGAGGTACAGGTGGTGGATGATATTGTGGTTGCTGTTGAAATCCTGGAGGGTAGGGTGGTTTTGGTGCATACTGTTGGTGAGATAGTTGTGGCTGAAACTGATGTTGAGGTTGAAACTGTTGATTTTTTTGATTTTGATTGTTTGTACAGCTAAAATTGGGATGATTACGGTTGTTGGGGTTATAGGAATTCTAGAACTAATTCTAATTTTTCTGATAATTGCTCACATACTGTACAGATTTTGAGCTTATAGCACACTGGTCGGTTGAGTGTGACCCCGCACATATCTCACATACAAAAGCAACTATCTTCGCTTTATTTTCTACCAACGAATCAATCTTCTTCGCCATAGATGCCATCTGAGCTGACAACTGTGTGATAGCATCCACTTCTAATAATCCCGCAACTTTAGGCTGTGGCATCCTGGCCGTAGGATTTTGAAAGTCATTTGCTACCAAAGTCTCTATGAGATTATAAGCCTCTTCATAACTCTTGGCCCTATAAAGCTCTTCCCGCTGTAGCATCTACAATCAACCTTGATTTCTATCCCAATCCATTGTAAAAAGTATTTATCACCATCCAATCTGGCATTCCATGATGAGGGCATTTCCTTAGCATCTCTTTGTAGCGTTCCCATGCTTCATACAATGTTTCACCCTGCTGTTGCTCAAACTGGGAAATTGCTGTCCTCATTTTAACAATCTTAGCCATTGGAAAAATTTGGCTAAGAACTTCTGCGCTAAGTCCTCCCATGTAGTAATAGATCCTGATGGCAAAGAGTGGAGTCAACTTCTAGCCTTGTCCTGTAAAGAAAATGGGAACAGTCTGAGCCTGATTTCATCTTTTGACACTCCATTGTACATGAAGGTGTCACAAATCTCTATGAAGCTCAATAAGTGCTCATTCGGATCATCTGAATAAGCTCAATTGTACTGAATTCTACACCATTTGATTAGTTCCTGGTTTTATCTCAAAAGTATTGGCTGCTATAGCTGGCCTCACGATGCTCGACTGCAACTCATTTATGTTAGGCATTGAATAACCTCTTAAGGCCCGATGTTCCTCTCTTTGCTCTTCTTCTGCCATACTGGATGATGAAGTTTCAAAATCTACTTGTATATTTCGACGTAATCTGGACTTCCAACCTCTACCGTTGATATTATCTTGTGCAGGCAACAATTCAGAGTTTGTCGATCGTGTGTGCATAAAATGTACACAAGTACCTGAAATACAAATAAAAACAAAATAAAAATAAGATAAGAATAGTTTTTTCTAAGTCACACAAATCTAGCTTTAGTTGATGACGACAGTATTAAAAATAAACGCCTTTTCCTGGCAGCGGCGCCAAAAACTTGTTGCCTCCTTTTTGGTTTAACAAAATGGACTCTAACTCGTGCAAGTATACACGGGTCAACAAGTAGTACATAGTAAGAAAGTATCGATCCCACGAAGAAAGGTGATAAATCTAAATTATCATGCAACAACTTAATCACTATTTCTATATGCTAAAACTATTAATCAACAAATGAATTTATATCTAAATTAATTATCAACATAATAAATAATAATTATTAAAAGGAGGTAATCAAATTAGAGAGAAATGGGATCCTAATATCATTTAATGTTTCATCTAAAATGCAAGCCTCATGTTGTGTTTAATTATTATTATGGAAATCCAGTCAAGAGCACAAAAGTGGCACATAACCATCTTCCAATGAATTATGTCCAATTTACACAAAATCCACAGTTGATAGAATTCATGTAGGCATCATAATTACCAAACTCACTATATGTCTATGTGAATTTATAGCAATAATGATTTGAAGTAGAAGCTCTCTTAATAACTACACATGGTGAACCGGTATATGCCTATCTGGGTCACGAATCACGAAGCCTAATACAAATAAACCTTATGAACATATGTCATCATAGTCTAATCTATATTTATATTTCATTTTCCAAATCCATACAAGCAATTAATGTGAATGGTGATCAAGCATTCAAGCATTTAGCACAACCATAATGGGCAATCCACTGATAAATATACAACATCACAATTAGGCATACATGTTTAGACTACGCATCAAAATCCATTAGAATCCCATAATGGAATTTAGCTCATTTCTGAACCAACAATCATTATGGGATTCGATCAAACCATATAAATGAACAATGTAAACAAGAGATTAAAGAGAATTGAGAGATCAGATCTGTTAATTCTTGCTGCAAAGTCTGTTTCCAGGCTTGTTTCAATCCATAAAAATATTTAGAAAGAAAACTAGTATTATTTAGCAATCTAAATAAAGAAAGGAGCTTAAAGTAGTAATGGAAATGCTCAAACCCTCCTTAGAGAAAAACTAAAACCTAAGAATAGTAGTAAAAGCTCCAAACCACATCTCTGGTAACCAACCATCTCATCTCATAACAAACAAACACGCTTAAATTTCAAATTATAAAAAGTCAGCAGTTTAAACTAAATATGACCGGCGCGGCCAAGCCTAACATTCCTAACTTCATCGATAAATTATGGAAAATTGGCATCAAAATTCTTCCATTCATCTCCATCTGCTGGGTGAGTCAACTGACCAGACATGACATCCCTTGTTCTATGCCAACTCATATGCTAAACAGTGTGCGCACACATGAATAGCCTCTACAACCTCGGTGCAAGAGGAAAGTACCGTAAAATCTTCTTTAGAACATGTTTCTCCTTCCCCTTACATTTTGTGATCTTATATTGAGGCGAGTTGCATATATCACACTGCACCTTATCTTTGTCCTCCTTATAGTATAACATGCAATCCTGCTCACAAGCATCAATCTTCTCATACCCGAGATTTAAAACCTTAGCCATCTTCTTCAGTTCATAGTAATTCACGGGCAAAGTATTATTCCTAGGTAAGAAATCGCTGAAAATATCAAGTAAATCATTGAATCCTCTCTCACTGCAGTTATGCTCATTCTTAAAATGTAAAAGCTTCATAACTGCAGAAAGCCTGGTGTGCTTGTTATTTCCAGGATACAATTGGACACCAGATTCAGATAGCAACTTGTAGAAGGCAGCTGCTGAATAATTTGGCTTTTGCTGAGCACTGCTTGATGCATGCTCATTTTTAGCCCAGTCAATATTGGTAGGGCCATACACATCAACCAACATCTGCACGACATTATAGTTATCTGATTATGAATCCCCGTGAACCGATTAGTCTATAGTACTATCTGTCCGTTCTCTAAACTTAGTTGATTCCCTTTGATAAATCCATACCAAATACCCATCCATAAATCCACGTGAATATAAGTCAAATTTAACTTCATTGGTAGTCTTCCATATCATTTTCTTACACTTGAGACATAGGCATCTCATCTTTCCGTTCGAATCATCAACATGTTCTATTGCTTTGTTCTTAAAATTGGACATCCCATCACGGTACACATCAACTAAACCCCTCCCATCAATGTGACACCCCCAAATCTGGGTACTTCATTCCCCCAAGACTTGGTGTTCACTTTCCATTCATTCATATCTAACTACCCAAATAAAATAAAATTTAAACAATAAATCCTCCCATTAAAAGGGTTACATAATTAAATCAATACGTCTTTCAGGTTATCTAACCTTTAACATACATCAAGTGCAGAAAATTAAATTAATTACATCACATCATTTAAAAATAAAATCTATCATCATGACATTAAATAAATTATAGTTCTTCAACACATGTTCATTTTCCCTTTTTCTTTGCTAGTGGTAGCTACAATAATTATATATATGCAAGAGTGAGCAAAATAAATGCTCACTTAAAATAGCAATGAATAACAATAACATAATAACTACCAATGAACAAGCTCAATAGATCTGAATAAACTCTGTCAATGATAATCAAACTGGAATCAACATACAAAATGTAACTGAGGGTCATAAGACCACGAACTATGTCCAAGGTTATAAGTAATCTTTTAACTTAAACCTAAATAGTCATAACTGTAGGGACTCCCCGTACTTAGGGTGATCAACCCTTTGCACTATGTATTGTGTACAAATATCTAAACGCATCGCGTAAAATAATTTCCCTATAATATGGTTGTTCTTCTCAGTTTTATAGTACAAGTCCACACCAAAGAAAGTTTGGTTTGGATAAGCTTCAAGGGTAATTTAGAGTTTAACGATCATCAACTAAAGGATTAGTTGAATCAATAAAGTTTGATATCATTTCGAATAATCAATAACAACATAATATGGAAACTATATAACAAACTTATGCTTAGAAATAAACTAAAAAGCATAAGCATTGAATAGTACAATAAACTTTGCTTGAACAATATTAAGCTAAGGCTATAATCTTTTCTAGTAAAAAAAATTAAATTATTGAACATTCATTAATAAATAACAAGCTGAAAACAAAAATTTGATCAATATTACAACAAGATTACAACTTGTGTAAAGTAAAATGAAATAGGACAACTTAATTAGAGATTAGAGTTCAAGAACTTGCATTCATTATAAAAAGAATGAAACTAGGGAAACTTGCTTAACTATAAACAAGTTAGGATAAATCAACCAACGATTAGAGTTCAAAACTTGCTCGAATGAAATTAGGGATTAGAGAGTTTGCTCAAATAAAGTTTAGGGTTAAAGAACTTGTCTCGTGCGTAAGCTATAAATTATAACTCACGTTTACCTACACATATTATTAGAATCACAACATCTATTAGATATACTAACATCCACTTTCCAAGTTAAAATCTTATTTTTAGTTGAGCTTGTTACTGTAGTACAAGTTTCAAATCATACCATATACACTTCAGAATCTTAAGTCTTAAAAATTACATCACTTAGTCACCAACTCTAGATTTTAATAAATCACAACGTATGGTTTTCACGACTTACTAATTTTTACAACTTTAGAATTACCACATACATGATACAAATCTGTTATAGTATCTCTATTACATGCTCATCACATTAACACTTTCATTAGACTAGGTTACTGTAAGTTTTTAAGCTCTGCATAACCAACATGCATTATTGCCTCTAATCTGGGTATGGCAAGAATCGCACTGCTTTTTAACCATGGGACCAAATAATCATCAAGCATTTTTACGCCTTTGCATTAGCGCAATTTGCTACTGGTCTTGCAAATGTCGACTACATAGATAAAGGTTTCATCCAAATTAACTATCACAAATTTCATCCATAAATAACAAATTATGCATACCCACATGATATAACTTTAATATACACATTACCCACCACATAAATATTGATTTGGAACAATTAAACAACAACTACAAACAATTTAAATCCTTTAAATTCCAAGTTTTTTTTACAAAAGCTCCATTTTTGACATCCTTGACAAAAATTAACATTGAGGTCTCAATACTACACGAAATTAACTCATTCAAATTGTGTTTTCTACGTTTCTTACTGAATTAACATATTCAAGGTTTAATTTACAGTCTAGTTCACAAATAAATTATCAATTTTGGACTTTCACAAACCATATACATAATCGCATGCACTGTAAATGATTTTCTTTCTTTTTGAACGTAATTGGTACAATAAATCCTTGTCTAGATGCTAATTATTACATCACAAATACACACAAACATATACAACATTTTATATAACAATAATTCATCCAATTTGAATTCATAGAGATTTTGAAATTCAAGAACATAAAACTTTCATATACGTAATATTAAGATTTTGGAAGTTATACCTTCAATTATTTGGTTAATCCACAAAAATGCTTAGTCTTGCTTCCTCAATCTTCTTCCTTCAAACTCAAAATTTCTCTCTTTTCTTTCTCTCCTTTCTCTCTATTTTTCTTTGTAAACTCTCTTCTCTATTTTCTCAGGCTTAGGCCAAACCTTTTACGTAAAATAAAACAGATGCACCCAAAACGTATGGAACTGCCATACTATTAAATATAATAATTATATATCAGTTATAAAATATTTAATATATTTTTATTTTTATTATTATTTTATTCAAATTCAAATTCAAAAGCCATAAGGCTTTGCTTGGTAAAATACTTTTAAAATAAAGACTTAATATCTTTAAGCCTTGTTTGAGTAAATCCATTTAAAACTACTTTAATTTATTTCAATAAATCATTTATACTATAGTTTAATTGCAACTAATTAACTAAATTCTCCACTTAATCAAGTACCACAAAATTATAATTTTATTTAATAAATTAACATATTACTTTAATTACTAAATTAAAACAACAATATAGCAACTCATGTAATCTTTAACAACTTTCTAACTATTAAATTAAATTAGAGTATTATCTCATAAATTTAATTTACCACTCTTTTATCTTAATTAAATTAATAAATATTTTGAAATTATAAATAATATTCTGGATTGTTACATCCTTCCCTCCTTACAAGGATTCTGTCCCCAGAATCACAACTCAAATAATTCATTCGTCACATTCTTCCCTCCTTACAAAGATTCTGTCCCCAGAATCGAAGACACATATTAAACAAATACCTCAGGGTAGTTCTTCATCATTTCGTCTTCGAGTTCCCACGTAACCTCTTCAACATTGTGGTTTCTCCATATCACCTTCATAGAAGGTATCACCTTATTCCTGAGCACTTGTTCTTTCTTGTTAACTATCTAGATAGGAACCTCCTCATAAGATAAATCCTTATTGAACTGTAACGGTTCATACTCGATCACATGTTTGTAATCGGGTTTATACATTCACAACACCAATACATGAAAAACGTTGTGAACATGTTCTAATTCTGGAGGTAAAGCTAACTCGTAAGCTACTTCTCCCACCCTTCGCAGTATCTCGAAGGGTCCAATAAACCTTGGGCTTAGCTTTCCTTTCTTGCCAAAACGAATCTTTCCCTTCCAAGGAGAAACTTTTAAGAAAACAAAATTTCCTACGTCGAATTCGTGATCTTGTCTGTGTTGATCAACATACTTCTTCTATCTATCTTGAGTAGCTACCAGTCTTGCTCTGATGAGTTTGATAATTTTAGTGGTCTGCTATACCAGTTCATGTCCTAACAGTTGACGTTCACCAACTTCATCCCAACACAGTGGAGTTCTTCATTTCCTGCCATATAATGCTTCGTATAGCGGTATGCCAATGCTTACGTGGTAACTATTATTGTAGGCAAATTCTGCCAACGGTAGATGATCGTCCCAGTTCCCTTTGAAATCCATGATGCATGCTCTAAGCATATCTTCTAACGTCTAGATTATTCATTCACTTTGACCATCAGTTTGCGGATGATATGCCATACTCATTCTCAATTGTGTTCCCATGCATTCTTGTAGTCTCTTCCAGAAGTTTGATGTGAATCTCGGATCTCTGTCTGAGATAATTGATACTGGAACTCCATGTCTCGAAATGATTTCCTTAACGTACAATTTTTCCAGCTGATCAAGATTAAATCTAATCTTTATTGGCAAAAAGTGTGCTGATTTTGTCAACCTGTTCACTATCACCCAAATCGCATCGTATCCTTTCTGAGTAGTTGGAAGACCTACCACAAAATCCATTGTGATATGCTCCCACTTCCATTCTTGTATGTCCAACGGTTGAAGTAATCTGCTTGGTCTCTCATGCTCGACCTTTACTCTCCGACATGTCAAGCATTTTGCAACACATTCTGCAACATCTCTTTTCATATTTGACCACCAAAAATGTCGCCACAAATCTAGATACATTTTCGTACTTCCTAGATGCATCAAATATCTTGAGTTATGAGCTTCTGTCAAGATTTCTTCGTTAATATCCGGTACTGTTAGAACTCAAATTCGTCCCTCGAATCTTAGCACTTCTTCTGTATTAACCTTGTACTTCATCTCACTACCTTTGACCATACTTTCTTTTATTTTTCTGCATTCTTCATCTTTTAGTTGTGCATTCTTTACTTTGTCCACCAAAGTTGGACTAGCTTCCATCTAGAACAATCTTTCATTGGGTTGTTTTGGAAATTTTATTTCCAGCTCTAATCTTGCCATTGTTGAAATAAGCTCCTTCTAGTTGGTTAACAACATCAACTTTTCCTGACCTTTTCAGCTCAGGACATCTGCAATCACATTTGCTTTGCCCGGATGATAAAAGATCTCACAATCATAATCTTTTATTAATTCCAACCATCTCCTTTGACGCATGTTCAGATACTTCTATGAGAAAATATACTTTAGACTCTTATGGTCTTTGTAGATCTCATATTTCTCTCCATAGAGATAGTGTCTCCATATCTTCAGAGCAAATACCACCACAACCAACTCTAAATCATGAGTCGGATACCCTTTCTCGTAGTCCTTCAATTACCTTGATGCATACGCAATGACTTTGCCGTTCTACATAAGGACACAACCTAATCCTTTATGTGAGGCATCACTATACACCACAAAGTTTCCTGTATTATATGGTAAGGACAACACATGTGCCATGCTAAGCCTCTTCTTCAATTCCTAAAAACTTTCTTCGCACTTTTTCGTCCAAATAAATTTCACAGCTTTTCTTGTCAAATTTGTCAATGGAGTTGCAATCTTGGAAAAGTCCTGAATAAATCGTCTATAATAGCCTGCCAGTCCCAAGAAACTTTTTACCTCTGATGGAGTCCTTGGTTGTTCCCAATTTATCACAGCTTTGACTTTTGATGGATCCACTAAAATCCCATCTTTGTCAATCACATGTCCCCAAAATTGTACACGTTCTAGCCAAAATTTACACTTAGAGAATTTTGCATATAACTTTTCCTTTCTTAACGTCTCCCGTCAAGCGTAAATATTCCACGTGTTCCTCTTGAGACTTAGAGTAAACCAAAATATCATGAATGAATACCACCACAAACTTATCTAAAAATGGTTTAAATACCTTGTTCATCAAATCTATGAATGTTGTAGGGGCATTGGTCAAACCAAAAGACATTACCAGAAACTCATAATGTCCATACCGAGTTCTAAATGTCGTCTTCGGTACATCCTCCTTCCTTACTTTCAATTGGTGATACTAACTTCTCAAATCTATTTTTGAGAAGTATCTAGCACCCTTCAATTGATCAAACAAGTCATCTATTCTTGGTAACGAATATTTATTCTTAATAGTGGCTTTGTTTAATTCCCTATAATCAATGCAAAGACGCATTGACCCATCCTTCTTCTTCACAAATAACACATGCGCTCCCCACGGTGATTCATTTAGCTGAATATATTTCTTGTCTAGCAATTCTTACAATTGCACCATCAGTTCCTTCATCTCTACCGGAGCCATTATATACGAGGCCTTTGATATTGGAGTAGTTTCTGGCACTAGATCAATCACAAACTAAATCTCTTTGTCAGGCGAAAGTCCTGGAAAATCTTTCGGAAATACGTCCACAAAATCCCTAACCACTGGTTTCTCCTCCAGTTTCATACCCTTCTTCTTCTAAGTGTTGACTATGTAAGCTAAGTATCCTACACAGCCTTGCCTCAATAACTTCTTGGCCTGTATAATTGTTAGACATCTCGCTTAT
Source organism: Panax ginseng (assembly GCA_020205605.1). Taxonomy (NCBI): domain Eukaryota; kingdom Viridiplantae; phylum Streptophyta; class Magnoliopsida; order Apiales; family Araliaceae; genus Panax; species Panax ginseng. Next base: position 98,986,610 of record CM035128.1, on the reverse strand, counting down.
CTAGGCGATTTGTTACCATAAAAAACTACCTTTGACAGATTCATAAGGTTTATACATTTCTTTTGGCAATTAATTATCGCTCCTTAATTAAATAGCCAATCCATTCCCAATATAACATCAAACTCTCCAAGTTTTATCGGGATTAAATCTATTGTCATAATATTCCCCTTAATATTCAACTCTTCACTAGGTAATTTTAACCTCTGAGCAAATTCATCAGATATTAAAGAGCAAGTAGCACCCGAATCAAATAATACATATGCATTTATATCATTGAATGGGATAATACCTGACACAAAATCTTTTGATTGCACCGTGTCTTGCACTATCATGTTGAAGGTTCTGGCTGTGGGCTTATTTGATGATGTTAGTCCAACAATAACCATTGTACCTCCACTACTACCTCCCTTATTTCCTATTGTCTCACCAACTTTCTTCTTAGGGCACTCACGTGCAAAATAATCCTTAGATCCGCATGTGTAGCAAGTATTCTTCTTGGGTTGATGGCAATTTGGGGAAATGTGACACTCCTGAACATAGTTAAAGAATACTCGTTTCCCCCTTAAGCATATGCCAGTATGATTATTTTTGCATGTAATGCATGCTTCAAACTTCTTTTTCTGCTGGTTACCCTGCTGGTTTCCAGCACCCACATTTGTATTCCACTTTCTCTTCAGGTTATTACTACCATTTCCACCACTACCACCACCATTCTTAGCTTCACCCTCACTCTTCTTCTTTCCTTGTTCTTGATTATACTTCGTTACAGCCTTGCTTCCACCATCAGTGATAATTGCCTTCTCCAGTACCGCTATAAATGTCTCCAGCTGAAACATGTAGACCTTGCTGTACAACCAGGGTTTTAGTCCCTATTCAAACCTCCTAGCCTTATGCTCATCTGTGTTAACTTGATATGGCACAAACCTCGCCAACTCATTAAATTTTAAGGCATACTCCAACACCGTCATTGTGCCCTGCTTCAGTTCTAAAAACTGCACCTCCATCTGATTTTTTGAACTCTCTAGGAAATAAGTCTCAAAAAATATTTCCTTGAACCTATCCCAAGCCATCACCCCTTGACTTCTTCAAGTTTTATTGGCTTGCCACCAATAGCTAGCCTCTACTTTCAACAGAAATATTGCAAAAGTAGTCTTATGATTCTCACCAACTCTAGCAACGTCAAAAACTTTCTCTATATCCATGACCCATGTCTGTGCTTCCACCGGATTCATGGACCCACTGAATTCTGGTGGCCCAACCACCTTGAAGTCCTTAAAGGTCGCAACTTGATTCTACGACTGATTTTGTAATGCTCCCGTCAGTAACATTACTAACTGATGAATTAGGTTAGCCTCAATGTTGTTGTTATTAGTAGATCCCTTAGGGGTCATTTGTCGTGGTTGACGTCTTGGAGGAATTTTTTGTTAAAATACACTCATTAGATTATTATTCAATCTTCTAAGTATTATCTACTCAACTTGCACATTACAAAAATTACCACATAACACACAATATCTTGAATAAATAGTAATTTTTTATTCATTCATAATCTTTTAAAACATAATAATGATAGCATCCCTGCTATCTACATCACTTTCCTGAACTACAAAAGTTTCAGGATAACATCATGATCATCATATCCCATTGGTTATATAATACCCGAGATTTACATCTTATTTATTAATTAATCACATAACAGTTACATTCCTTATGATGACCTACTAAAATGCTGCATAGCCTTACGACGCTCCTCTTCCAAAATACGGAACATTATTCGACGATCTAACATGTACCATGGAAGCGTCTCGAACTAAATTGGATAATACATGACTCGGTCTTGAGCTCGGTTGATCACGGTGTTGAAAATGCCATTCATCTCCTCCATCTTGATCTTCTTTGGCTGCACTTCCCCCTCTACTACTTCTGCACGATGAGAAGCTTTCTCGTACGCGTCTTCGACTCTTGCTCTCTTGGTGGATTCTTCTTTCAATTTGTTCTTCAGCTCCGCGATCTCCTGCGTCAGCTGCTCGTTCTCTCCTTCAGTATGAATTAGCTTCCATTCAACATTGCTCAGATGCTCGTCTAGATCTTGAAACTCGTTGTCCTTTTGCGCCACCAAAGTTTGACGTTCAGCTACTATCTCTTCCAACTCCTCAACTCTATCCTGAAGCTCCACATTGTGGTCGTATACTTCATCGTACATACGGGCAGTGATAGAGTTTGGTGGAAGCTCTTCCTCATCATCATCCTCATCTGACTATGGTAACTCCATGGGGTCTTCCTCATCCGTCTCTACCTCATCGTCCTCATCAGGTAAACCCTCATGCTCAACTACCGTGACCAACAGAGATGACTCCCGTGGCAGTAGTTATTCCCAAACGACCTGAATATCTCGAGGCTCCTCCTCTCTAGGCATTTGGGGTCCTTCCTCCCTAGCCTAACTGGATTCTTCTTACTTAGCCATCCTGACAACAAAATTTTAAGTTTTAATTATTAATCATCACTATTCGACACTCACGAGCACATAGGTTGCAACCACATAAGCACATAAAATGTTTTATTATTTCTTTCTTAAAACTTAATAAGAGTTTCATCACTATCTTTTCAAACTCATATAAGGTTAATTCCTAAGGCTTTTCCCCCCACCTAATGTTCATAACCTAAGCCTTTGATACCACTTTGTGACACCCCCAAATCTGGGTACTTCTTTCCCCCAAGACTTGGTGTTCACTTTCCATTCAATCATATCTAACTACCCAAATAAAATAAAATTTAAACAATAAATCATCCCATTAAAAGGGTTACATAATTAAATCAATACGTCTCCCAGGTTATCTAACCTTTAACATACATCAAGTGCGGAAAATTAAATTAATTACATCACATCATTTAAAAATAAAATCTATCATCATGACATTAAATAAATTACAGTTCTTCAACACTTGTTCATTTTTCTTTTTCCTTTGCTAGTGGTAGGTTCATCGACCTTCTCAACCTTAGCTGGAATAATTATATATATACAAGAGTGAGCAAAATAAATGCTCACTTGAAATAGTAATGAATAACAATAACATAATAACTGCCAATGAATAGGCTCAATAGATCTGAATAATACTCTGTCAATGATAATCAAAATTGGAATCAACATACGAAATGTAACTGAGGGTCATAAGACCACGAACTATGTCCAAGGTTATAAGTAATCTTTCAACTTAAACCTAAACAATCATAACTGTAGGGACTCCCCGTACTTAGGGTGATCAGCCCTTCCTACCATGTATTGTGCATAAACATCTAAATGCAACGCGTAAAATAGTTCACCTATAATAGGGTTGCTCTTCTCAGTTTTAGAGTACAAGTCCGCACCAAAGAAAGTTTGGCTTGGATAAGCTTCAAGGGTAATTTAGAATTTAACGATCATCAACTAAAGGATTAGTTGAATCAACAAAGTTCGATATCATTTCGAATAATCAATAACAACATAATATGTAACAATTATGAATAATAGGTGATTTATTAACCAACTAAATATCAAACTTATGCTTAGAAATAAACTAAAAAGCATAAGCATTGAATACTACAATAAACCTTACTTGAACAATATTAAGCTAAGGCTATAATCCTGTCAAATAAGAAAATTGAATTATTGAACATGCATTAATAAATAACAAACTAAAAATAAAACTTGTTCAATATGACAATAAGATTACAACTTGTGTAAAGTAAAATGAAATAGGACAACTTAATTAAAGATTAGAGTTCAATAACTTGCATTCATTATAAAAAGAATGAAACTAGGGAAACTTGCTTAACTATAAACAAGTTAAGAAAAATCAAACAATGATTAGAGTTCAAAACTTGCTCGAATAAAATTAGGGATTAAAGAGCTTGCTCAAATAAAGTTTAGGGTTAAAGAACTTGCCTCATACGTAAGCTATAAATTACAACTCACGTTCACCTACACATATTATTAGAATTACAACATCTATTAGACATACTAGCATCCACTTTCCAAGTTAAAATCTCATTTTTAGTTAAGCTTGTTACTTTAGTACAAGTTTCAAATCATACCATATACACTTCAGAATCATAAGTCTTAAAAATTACATCACTTAGTCACCACATAAATGATACAAATTGTTATAGTATCTCTATTACATGCTCATCACATTAACACTTTCATTAGACTAGGTTACAGTAAGTTTTTTAGGTCTGCATAACAACCAAATATTACTACCTACGCTGCTGCGGGTATGGCGCAAGCAATTTCGCATTTTTTAACCTTGGGACCAGGTCAGTACCAAGGCTTTTTCGCCTTTGCCACCAGGTCTTATTCTTATTTGGTGCAGTGACGAAACTACGTGAGCAGTGCTTTCTATTCAAATCCAACTATCACGAATTTCATCCGTAAAACAACAAATTATGCATACCCACATGATATAACTTTCATATACACATTACCCATCACATAAATATTGATTTGGAACAATTAACCAAGAACTACAAATAATTTAAATCATTTGAATTCCAAGTTTTTTTTTACAAAAACTCCATTTTTGATATCCTTGACAAAAATTAACACTGAGGTCTCAATACTACACGAAATTAAATCATTCTAATTGTGTTCTCTTCATTTCTTACTGAATTAACATATTCAAGGTTCAATTTACAGTCTAGTTCACAAATAAATTATAAATTTTGGACTTTCACAAGCCATATACATAACCACATGCACTGTAAACGCTTTTCTTTCTTTTTGAAAGTAATTGTTACACTAAATCCTTATCTAGATGCTAATTATAACATCACAAATACACACAAACACAATAAACACTCTATATAACAACAATTCATCAAATTTGAATTCATAGAGATTTTGAAATTCAAGAACATAAAACTTTCATATACGTATTATTAAGATTTTGGAAGTTATACCTTCAATTGTTTGGTTAATCCACAAGAATGCTTAGTCTTGTTTCCTCAATCTTCTTCCTTCAAACTCAAAATTTCTCTCTTTTCTTTCTCTCCTTTCTCTCTATTTTTCTCTATAAACTCCCTTATCTCTTTTCTCAGACTTAGGCCAAACCTTTTACGTAAAATAAAATATATGCACCCGAAACGTATGAAGCTGCCATACTATTAAATATAATAATTATTTATCAATTATAAAATATTTAATATATTATTATTATTATTATCATTTTTTATTCAAATTCAAATTCAAAAGCCATAAGGCTTTGTTTGGAAAAACACTTTTAAAATAAAGACTTATATCTTTAAGCCTTGTTTGAGTAAACCCATTTAAAACTATAATTTATTTCAACAAATCATTTATACTATAGTTTAATTGCAACTAATTAACTAAATTCTCCACTTAATCAATTACCATAAAATTATAATTTAATTATAATTTTATTTAATAAATTAACATATCACTTTAATTACTAAATTAAAACAACAATATAGCAACTCATGTAATCTTTAACATCTCTTTAACTATTAAATTAAATTAGAGTATTATCTCATAAATTTAATTTACCACTCTTTTATCTTAATTAAATTAATAAATATTTTAAAATTACAAATAAAATTATGGATTGTTACAACCAATCTGTATCCTACTGTACATCCAACTCCGTTCGACTGATATCTTTAATTGAATAAAATACCCAATTAGATCAAGAATAATCATGAATGTGGTCCATGCATGAATTTAGTTTACCTAGAATATATCTCCACTCTACAAGGGTTAGGCTTCTATCCCGTTCCTGGATGCGTCTCCTCACTAGTGCTAATCTTGAGCACGTTTCTTTTAGTTTAAGAAAATTTCAGCAGCACCTCCACATGGTCTCCAAGTACACGAAATAAACTAAGACAACTTAGTCTAAGTATGCACTCGGAGAACATGTAGAGACACCAGCTGAAAAATGCTCAAAAGATTATAAAAATGCACCTTGTGAATTGGCACCAACCTAAGTGAGAGACATAGGTGCTCACGATCCACAATATAATTATCATTTAACTACCTATTCATTGATGAATAGAATATTATACCACATTAATCGATATAGTTAATACATTAATATCCCAACATTTATCTAACCTTAACATTACAAACTTACCCTTTAGATATACAAAAGGGTTTACAAATATAACATAATAATAATGGTCATTATAACTACCTATATCACTATGCCTTTGCCTTTGTCCTTCACAACACCTCCTCTACACTTCGTCCCTAGTTTGAAAAGTTTTATTTAGCAAGGGTGAGCAAAAAATTTGCCCATGAGTTAAGACATAAAATGAATGTATAAGAATTAAGAATAACAGACTATCTATTTTGATAGAATGACACCAAAGTTCAGAGAACTTTGAAATAGCTGAACAGTTTGATCTTTGCTAACCAATCTTCTCATAATCTATGCAACACAATAGTTTAATAATGAAAGGGTACAACACTTTCAAAGTTTCTACGATATTCGATTGAATAACAATTTAGAAGTATTCTTCAAAGTTTAAGTTGAATGATCTCAAATGATCTTGAAATTATCTTCTCGAGTAACTACTAAAGATTTACTTTGATATACCCAAATAAAAGTGATGGAAATATTTTCCGTAGTTTATGTTGTGATCACAAAGGATCTTGAACTTCTCTTCTCGAGTAACTATCAAAGATATACTTTGATATACCCAAGTGTATCAAATAACCATAAAGATTAAGTCATACCCCTCTAAAAGTACTTTAGAGCGCCCAACTCCTTGTACCTTATATATTATGCATAATACTTACACGCGCAAAGAAAGTAATATATATGACCAAAATGTTCCCTTTGTATAAAAGGTTGTTCTTCTCAGTCTTATAATCAGAGTTTGATTTATAACAACGAAATACAATGATTTCAATATCTAATCACTTTCTCGATCTAGCCAAAATAATTGGCATCGATCTGTCAACAATAATTGAATTCTCTTATCGAACCTATCAAGTTCTAACAATTATTCGTCTAGCCAGAATTATTAGCTAAGACATATTTCAACACAATTTCACAATAGACAGGAATTATCTGTACTGTCAATAATAGCTTCTATTAATATAAATATCCAACAATAGTTATTCTCTAAGTATATTTTTAGAATCACTAATTCAGTTTGAATTAATAAATATGAACTAACTGCGAATAATCAACAATAATTCTCAGACGTGGTCTAATCAACAATAATTAACCACCATTATAATTGAACAAATATAACACAAGGTTGAGTTAAGGAAACTTGCCTTTCTCGTTGATTACTGCTACACAATATACTTATTTGCGTTCGAAAGACCTATAACTAATAATATCGGTCTCACAATTAGCACAATAATTTATAACACGTAGCACTGTAATTTACAGTCAATGCTTCTCCTAGACACATTACCACATAGTCACATCAGTGTTTATAACTTATATAAACACTCATCAAGTCTAACTAGTTCGGTCTAGTTGGACTTCAGTCTATTTTCGGTGTACTGATCACCCTATCCGACAATTAACACACTTATTGTACACTAAACTTGGTCTCAAAGCTTCAATATTATTTTTGATAAATCAAATATCATTTATAATATTTTTAGGAAGCTTTTAATAATTTTCTAACAATTATTATAATTTATAATAATTTTTCAAACACCTAAATCATTTTAAATGATTTAAATATCATTTAATTTCATCATCATTAATATTTAATAATATTAAAATATTAATGATATATTTGTCAAAATATTAAAGTTATTAATAATAACTTAAAATATTTTTAAATCACCAATATTCTATTTAAATGATTTTTAAAATAATTAAAATTATTTTTAAACCATCACCATTAATATTTAAATATTAATGAAATTCTTATCAAAATATTAAAAGTCATTAATTATAACTTAAAATATTTTTAAATCATTTTTCTTATTTTTAAATGATTTTTAAATCAATAAAATCATTTTTAATTCATTTATTTAATATAATAATTAAATAAATCTAATATCATTAATATTAATTTATTAATGAAAATTCTCCAAAAATATTAAAATTTACATTTTATAACTCAAAATATTTTTAAACACTTTATTCTTATTTAAAATGATTTTTATAATATTAAAATCATTTTTCTCTAATTTATTTAATATACTAATTAAATAAATTAAATATCATTATTATTCAAATAATTATAATTATTAATGAAAAATATATCCCAAATTCTCAAATATTATTTTTTTATAATTTAAAATAATTTTTAAAATCATTTTTGTAATTTTTAGAATTTATTTTCTATTTTTAATCATTTTCTAGAAATTAGGAAAATAAAATAAATAAAACTGTCGCTATAGGCTATAGCGATACGACAATTCATCATCATTGTGTGTTCTTGAGCTCAAGAACACTGATAGTTCAGTTATGAACATGCCTAGTTTGACCACGATTTATTCTCATTCCATACATGTTCTGGGCCTGTTTAAACGTTGATCGTGTAGTAGGTTTAACATTTACAATTAACAATCATCAACTCGGTCATACAACATCATATCATGAAGTTCTAGGCTCTCAAACATCTTGTCGAGCGTTCTCGGTTTTTCTGGTAACCCGTAAACCGTGCAATTCGAGTGCCTCTTTCTAACTCAATAATCTCTAAGTGTTCGGTCATTATTCATGTTGTTTAATTGTTCAAATGTATAGCTCATGCCAAGGAACATAAATACAACAACATCTCAATGTAACAACATCAAAATCACCAAATTATGCCGGTTAAAGGTCACGAAAAATGTGTTCATCAAGTTTCGGGTTTTCCAAAACGCTAAGTCACGGTCGAATGGCCTATTTGACCACTTCACTACGTTCGATCTGTTGATTCTTTACACGATCTAAAGCATAAATATAAAGTACATATATAGACTACTACAAACCGGTTACAACAACATCATCATAAACACTTAACAACCGATGAGATCAAGGCCTTTCAAAGTCTTGTCGACGTTGGTTTAGGATTTGATTACCCAAAAATCATCCGGTCATGCCCTAATTCAACGGGTTTTGACCAAATAACATGAAATCTAGACATGTAATGGTTGTGATTCCACTTTCAAGATCAAAGACCTCATGACAAACTACAGATTTAAAACTTAAAACATCAAAAATCATAAACATATAAAGATCTACGGCCACTGACATTTGGTTGTCAGACCACTTGAATGCTCAAGAAACGCTTTTGAAAAAAATTCCTTTTTTACCCACTTTGATGTTATGGATCTATGGTAGATCATCATATATCACCATAAAACATCCATAAGCAAATTCTAAACACATAAACACATATTCTAACTAAGCATACAAGATCAAAAGTAGGTTTAGGGTTTATACCTCTCTTGTTCCACTCTTTGATCTTAATCTCCTTAACTTATTTTTTTTGTGTTCAAAGGGTTATCTAGTGAGTGAATCACTTTAGATTTTCTGGAGGTTTGGGAGAGAGAGAGAGTTGTTGAGAGCTTGGGTGTAAATGAGCAACTTTGTGGACTTTTTCTCTCTTTATCTCTATAATATTTAGATACAATGAATGTAATAAATGCAAGGTGGCATTCTAGACCAGCCTATGGCTGAGATATAAGTCAAAAGGCTAGCTTTAGTTGGTGAACAACTACAAATTTGGCAAGATTTGCAAGTTAGCTCATTAAAGAATATAAAAAGGGTAATTTGGTCATTCTCCTTGAGATTTTAATGGCATACTAAACTTTTATCCAAACCCTTAGGGTTTAACCCTAAGGTTCTAACCCTTAGGTTTTACAAATTTTAGTTTCTAGAATTTTCTAATTAGGGTTTTAAAATAGAAAATTAAGATTTCAAAAATATAATTAGGGTTTCCTAATTATATTAAGGTTTCCTAATCATATTAAAGTTTAATAATCACATTAGGGCTTTCTAATTAAGATTAGGGTTTCTTAATTAGGGTTTAGGATTCTCGAATTTAAAATTAGGGTTTTCTGGCATTTGTTTAGGGTTCTTAACTGTACGTTAGGGTTTCTAAACTTGAGATTAGGGTTTATAATCCCTTATTAGGGTTTACTAATTTAAAACCCTATCTGGTCAATCATTGATCAATAACTCTATACAGTACAAACGCGTACTCATCAACACAATTATTAAAATTGTATTTTCTACCAAATCCCTATCCGAACTTAGGGTTAGGGTTTTAAATTCTCAATTAAGCACAACTCTACTCTTATTTCTTAGTCATACACAAAAATTGACTAATTCTCAAAACTCATTATCACCGATACACAACACAATATTATTGATAATCAATATTAATTAAAAAAAAAAAAATTATTCAGTAAAAATTTGGATTATTCAAATCCCGGTTATTACATTCTCCCGTCCTTATAAGGATACCATCCTCTGAATCACCGCTTTCTTATACCCTACAATATTTTAAAGTTGTATCATCAATTCATTCTTATCAACACAATATTAATTTGTGTCATATATTCTAACATGTGACTTGGATCTATAAAAGAAAACAATAACCAGTGATATCTAACCAATATTACTCGCGTAATTAAGTATTAAGCAAAATCGTACCTGTTGCCACCTCCTGAGCAGCTCATCATCTTGCTTGCCGCCATCATGTTGAATGTACGAAATGTTGATCTTCCCAGTGTCAGGTCCCTTTAATCTCCAAGGTTCCGCTACTGGGTCCCTTGTTGACACTTTCCTTCTCCACATTCCTCTTTGGACGGTTCAGAACCATATGATCAGTCGATCCACACGCAAAACAACCTTGTATCTTCTTCTGATTGGGACAATTGGGTGACATGTGTCCCTCTTGACCATAGCTTATAGCAAAAACTCCTTTCTTCTTCGCACAAACTCCTGAATGATTCTTCCCACAAGTCACACATGGCTCCTCTCCTTTCTTATTCTCTTCGTCTTGTTACTGGATTTGGGTATTCTCACTCCACTTTCTCTTGTTTCGATTACTACCACCACTACTTCCTCCATCATTTTTCTTTTTCTTCTTCTCTTGATGAAATAGAAATGCAGCTTCGCTCCCTCCTTCAGCAATTAATGCTTTCTCCAACAAAGTCGCGAACGTATTAATCTCAATACTGGCTACTTTTATTGTATATACCGCTTCAACCCATTCTCAAACCTTCTCGCCTTTTCAAATTCTCAGTATCCACGATGAGGTGCAAATCTAAGCTAATTCATTGAATTTAGCAAAGATATTCGCATAATCGACATGTTCTCCTCGCTTCAGCCCAAAACTTAACTTCCATCCGAGCTTGCATACTTGACGAAAAAGAGTTCTCAAAGAACAATTCCTTGAATCTTGTCCAAGTCACCACCATTGTACCAAATTCTCGCTTGATTAGTCTCCCAACAGTAATTGGCTTCCCCTTTCATCGAGATATGTTGCAAAAGCTATCTTTTGCTCTTCTTCCACTCACGCAATGATGAATGCTTTCTCCATCTCCTTCACCCAAGTTTGGGCTTCAATCGGATCCGTGGTTCCCTTGAATTTTGGCGGTCCTACCGCTTTAAAGTCTTTGAAGTTAGCCAATCTATCTGCTGGCTGATTTCTCGCTCTTGCTACTGGAGCTCTATTTCCCATAGCTTGGGCTAGCATATCCATAACATTCTGCATCGAGTCAGCTTGACCTACTTCATTATTCACTGACTATTCTTCTCTTTGATTTTGATTCTGTCGTCTGGGCGGCATGATCTGATTTAAATAAAAATCTTACACTAATTCTCTTTCTCTACATAAATTCTTAACACAATAAGAATTCAACATAATGTTCTCATATAATCGCATTTTGTTCAAATAGCACATAGTATATTTAGTACTTAACACATATTATTATCCCATTTTAAATAAATTTTAGGATTAACCCACACAACTTTACACAAAAAGTTGCAATTCTCCAACTTTACACAAAAAGTTGCAATTCTCCATTCACACATAGCTATTCCTAGTTCATCAAACTTACCACACTTATGAGTTCAGGAACTTGCCATAATTATATGAGTGTATGAACTTATCCTAGTCAGACCTTTGGATTCCATTCGCTAAGGGGTTCAAAACATTTCATATAATTATGAGTCATGAACTTACCATAAGTATGAGTTTTAAGAACTCACAAATTAATCTTATATTCATATAGAAAATAAAGATTTCATTCATATAAACATATATATTTACATATGTTCACACATCGTTCTCGATATTACAACCATTAATATCATACCATACTACCAAAAGATACCACTACTTATATCTAGGTTGTCTACCGTCCACTCCCTTCACCAGTCTTCTTCCTGGGACACTTGTTGAATCCGTGACCCGTTCTCCCACATGAAAAACACTTCCACAAATTCGTCTTAGGATAATGTAAGGAAATATGTCCTTCCTACTTACAGTTGAAACACACGTTCTTCCACATCATGCATTCTCCCACGTGGGTCTTTCCACACTTGCTACAAACTTGCTTCTTCTTCGAGTTTGAATTTTCAGAATTATCACTGTCGTGATCTCTTTTTCTCTTATTCTTGCCCTTCTACTTGACTGTTCCCTCCGACGATTCACCACCTTCAGTCTTCATCCTTTCCACTGCGCCTTCAACTCGCTTCGTTTTTCTTCTATCATTTCGCGTAACGCCCTTTCTGTCTTCCACAACTCCTCTAAGAGAAACTTTTTACTCCGAGTTCTTGTACTTCTGCAGATACTTGATCTTTCTCTCTAACTTTGGTCTTATTCCCTTTCTCCACCTTAGCTTCTTTAAACTCTGCCTCCTCATCACCACTCAGATACATCTCGGGATAATCATCATGATCACTCCCGAGATTGATCATAGGTTCATTTTTCCCACTTCTTCAATCTAACTCGCTTTGTGGTGGCACCTCGACCATCGGGCAATGGTGCAACAAATGATACCGGCATCTCCGTACTCATTTCATCTTCTCCTAACATCCTATAGTCAGTTAAACAACTTGATTAGTACTTTACCAGTACAAAATTCTCACACTATTTGTCAACCTATCTCACTATCGATACGCTTCGGTAGTCCCTCACTTAGTACTCTAAATGAGTATTCTCTATCTCGCTTATGGTTATAATCCTAGGGTTTCCCCCCACTTAAGGTTTATAACCTACAACTTTGATACCAACCTGTGACACCCCCAAATCCGGGTTACCTGACCCCCGAGTTTGGTGCTCACGATCCACAATATAATTATCATTTAACTACCCATTCATTGATGAATAGAATATTATACCACATTAATCGATATATTAATAATATTCATCCCAAAGTTATCTAACCTTAACATTTCAAACTTACCCTTTAGATATACAAAAAGGGTTTACAAATATAACATAATAATAATGTTCATTATAACTACCCTATCACTATGCCTTTGCCTTTGTCCTTCACAACACCTCCTGCCACATCGTCCCTAGCTAAAAAGTTTTATTTAGCAAGGGTGAGCAACAAATTTGCGTCGCAAGTTAAGACATAAAATGAATGTATAAGAATTAAGAATAACAGACTATCTATTTTGATAGAATGACACCAATGTTCAGAGAACTTTGAAATAGCTGAACAGTTTGATCTTTGCTAATCAATCTTCTCGTAATCTATGCAACACAATAGTTCAATAATGAAAGGGTACAACACTTTCAAAGTTTCTACGATATTCGATTGAATAATAATTTAGAAGTATTCTTCAAAGTTTAAGCTGAATGATCTCAAATGATCTTGAAATTATCTTCTCGAGTAACTACTAAAGATTTACTTTGATATACCCAAATAACAAGATGGAAATATTTTTTCGTAGTTTATGTTGAGTGATCACAAAGGATCTTAAACTTCTCTTCTCGAGTAACTATCAAAGATATACTTTGATATACCCAGGTGTATCAAATAACCATAAAGATTAAGCATACCCATCTACAAGTACTTAGAGCGGCCAACTCCTTGTACCCTATATTATGCATAATACTTACACACGCATGAGAAAGTAGAAATATACGACCAAAAATGTTCCTTTGTATAAAAAGGTTGTTCTTCTTAGTCTTATAAATCGAGTTTGATTTATAACAACGAAATACAATGATTTCAATATCTAATCACTTTCTCGATCTAGCAGAAATAATTGGCATCGATCTCTCAATAATAATTGAATTCTCTTCTCGAACCTATCAAGTTCTAACAATTGTTCGTTTAGCCGTAATAATTAGCTAAAGACATATTCAAACACAATTTGACAATAATATACAGAATTATCTCAGATCTTTTAATAATAATAACTTCTACGGATGTAAATATCCAACAACAATTATTCTCTAAGTATATTTTCAAAATCACTAATTCAATTTGAATTAATAAATATGCACTAACTCGCAAATAATCAACAATAATTCTCGGGGCGTGGTCTAATCAACAATAATTAACCACCATAATAATTGAACAAATATAACTCAAGGTCGAGTTAAAAACTTGCTTTTTTTTGCTTATTCTACACAATATATACTATCTCATGTGTTCGAAAGACCTATAACCAATAATATCGGTCTCACAATTAGCACAATAATTTATAACACGTAACACTGTAATTTACAATCAATACTTCTCCTAGACACATTACCACATAGTCACATCAATGTTTATAACTTATATAAACACTCATCAAGTCTAACTAGTTCGGTCTGATTGGACTTTGGTCTATTCTCGGTGTACTGATCACCCTATCCGACAATTAACACACTTATTGTCAACTAAACTTGGTCTCAAAGCTTCAATATTATTTTAGATAAATCAAATATCATTTATAATATTTTTCGGAAGCTTTTAATAATTTTCTAACAATTATTATAATTTATAATAATTTTTCAAACACCGAAATCATTTTTAAATGATTTAAATATCGTTTTAATTTTATCATCATTAATATTTAATAATATTAAAATATTAATGATATATTTGTCAAAATATTAAAGTTATTAATATTAACTTAAAATATTTTTAAATCACCAATATTCTATTTAAATGATTTTTAAAATAATTAAAATTATTTTTAAACCATCACCATTAATATTTAAATATTAATAAAATTCTTATCAAAATATTAAAAGTCATTAATTATAACTTAAAATATTTTTAAATTATTTTTTTATTATTTTTAAATGATTTTTAAATCAATAAAATCATTTTTAATTCATTTATTTAATTTAATAATTAAATAAATATAATATCATTAATATTAATTTATTAATGAAAATTCTCCAAAAATATTAAAATTTACATTTTATAACTCAAAATATTTTTAAACACTTTATTCTTATTTAAAATGATTTTTATAATATTAAAATCATTTTTCTCTAATTTATTTAATATACTAATTAAATAAATTAAATATATTATTATTCAAATAATTATAATTATTAATGAAAAATATTCCAAATTATCAAAAGTTATTTTTCATAATTTAAAATAATTTTTAAAATAATTTTTGTAATTTTTAGAATTTATTTTCTATTTTTAATCATTTTCCAAAATTAGAAAAAAAAAATAAATAAAATTGTCATAATAGGCTATAACGACAAGAATCTAATCATTGTTGGTGTTCTTGAGCTCAAGAACACCGACAGTTCAGATTATGAACATGCCTAGTTCGTTTGACCAACCTTTATTCTCATTCCATACGTGTTCTCGGTCTGCTTAACGCCGATCGTTTAGTAGGTTTGCAACAATGTAATATTAACAATCATCAATTCAGGTCATACAACATCATATCATGAAGTTCTAGCCTTCAAGATATCCATGTCGAGGCGGTTCCTCGGGTTTCTGGTAACCCGTAAAACCCAGCAGCTTCAAAATTCCTTTCTAGCTTTGGTAATCTAAGTGTTCGGTTATACATTCATGTTGTTTAATTGTTCAAATGTATGTAGCTCTCATGTCAAGGAACACATAAATAAAACAACATGATAAGTGCAACAACAACAAAATCACCAAATATGATTCGATTAAAGGATGTCGAAAAGTGTGTTCATCAAGTTTCGGGTTTCCACAACGCTAAGTCACGACCGAACGGGCTAGTTTGACCACTCAATACACTCGATCTGTTGATTCTTTACACGATATAAAGCCATGGAAATATAAAGTACATATTACATGCTACAAATTGTATACAACAACATCATCATAACACTTAACATCCCGATGGATCAAAGGCCTTTCAAAGTCTTGTCGGACATCGGTTTAGGATTTTTGGGTTACCTAGAAATCACATGTCATCTTCACAAACCGAAGCTTTGACCAAGAATAACATGAAATGTAGACATGTAATGGCTGTGATTCCACTTCCGGATCAAAGAACTCATGACAAACTACAAATTTAAAAACTTAAAACATCAAAAATCATAAACATATAAAGATCTACTGACCACTTGACATTTGCTTGTCGGACCACTTTTTATGCTTAAGAACAGTTTTGAAAAAATTTCCTTTTTTACCCACTTTGATGCTATGGATCTATGGTAGATCATCATAGATCACCATAAAACATCCTTTAGCAAGAATCTAAACACATAAACACAAATTTTAACTAAGCATACAAGATCAAAGGGAGAGTTTTAGGGTTTATACCTCTCTTGTTCCATCTCTTGATCTTTGATCTCCTTAACTCGATTTTTGGGTGTTCAAAGGGGTTATTTGGGAGTGACCGAATCACTTTAGATTTTTGGAGGTTTGGGGAGAGAGAGAGAGTTGTTGAGAGCTTGATGTAAATGAACAACTTTTTGGACTTTTTCTCTCTTTATTCTCTAATATTTAGATACAATGAATATATAATACATGCAAGGTGGCATTTAGATCAGTTGATACGGTTGAGATATAAGTCAAAATGAAAGTTTTAGTTGGTGAACAACTCCAAATATTGGCAAGATATGCAAGTTAGCTCATTAAAAATATAAAAAAATGCATTTTGGTCATTCTCCTTGAGATTTTAATGGCATACTAGACTTTTATCCAACCCTTCAATTTAACCCTAAGGTTTTAACCCTTAGGTTTTTATAAATTTTAGTTTTAAGATTTTCTAATTAGGGTTTTAAAATAGAAAATTAAGATTTCAAAATATAATTATTAGGTTTCCTAATTATATTAAAGGTTACCAATCACATTAGGGCTTACTAATTAGGATTAGGGTTTCTTAATTAGGGCTTAGGTTCCCAAATTTAAAATTAGGGCTTCCCGACATTCGATTAGAGTTCCTAACTGTGCGTTAAGGTTTCAAAACTTGAGAGTAGGGTTTCTAATCCCTTATTAGGGTTTACTAACTTTAAACCTTATCCAGTCAATCATTGATCATTAACTCTATATGGTACAAACGCGTACTCATATATACCTTTATTATAATTGCGATTTCAATCAAATCCCTATCCGAACTTAAGGTTAGGGTTTTAAATTCTCAATGAAGCACAACTCTACTCTTATTTCTCACCAAGCGCCAAGATTCCCGCCAGCGCCAAATATAACCTCGACGGAACGAGGGTTATTTCCGAGAGAATATCCGTCGGCCTAACGATAGTTTTGAGGGACCTAAACCCGACGGAACTTCATGCTTAAATAAACCTAAAAAACCCTTCCCTTCTCTCATACGCCTCTCATTTTCATATCTCTCCTCTCTCTCTAAATACCCCACCACCCTTGGGGTACCCCCACCCTCTCCCTGTCGTCCCCCACCCCTTGTCGTCCTTGCACCCCACCCCACACACCTCAAAACCCCCAACTCCCAACCCCTTCCCCCAGAATCCTACCCCCCTCTCCCTGCACCCCAGACTCTCCCTGTCCATTACCACCCCACCACTAGCACTCACTTCTTGGCCACCACTCTTTCTTTCCTAATTTTCCAAGTATTAAGTATATATTATATGTTAGTAGTATGAAATTTGTGTATGAATTTGGTATTATAATGTGCAATTGGTCTAAATTTATTTTGTTTTTGGAATGATATTACTAGAATTTTGGTATTATAATATATGAATTTTGTTTTTTGTTTATAATTTATCTGAAATTGGTCATTTGGGTCTGAAATTGGTCATTTGCAGCTTCTGTACATGTATAACATCCATTTTATTGTTTGGTTTTTTTTTTATGTAATTGCAGTGTATATTTCTTCAATTTCAAAATTGTATGTTGTATGTTAATAACAGTAAAGGAATGTGATGCTTGATATTTTCGACGAAATTTCCCACGAACTGTCAGAATTCTTGAGATGCAAAATCTGTTGGCTCTAATAACTATTTATTACTTAATTTACTAATACTAAAATTCACTAATTAAGTAGCATCTACTTAATTAGTTTTCTACAAATAATTTATACTTCAAATATCAATTAATTTAATCAACTTAATTAAAAAATCAAAATAAAATAAAAATTCACTATTTAATATACTAATATATAATTCGAATAAAATAAAATAAAGTTTAATAAATGAAATAAATATAATTTAATATATAAATAGATTAAATTAAAAATAAAATTCATTAATAAATAAATAAAACAATAAATTTCATTTAATTTAGTTTATTAAATAAAATAAATTTTAAAAATCGATAATATAATATAATAAAAAAAAATAAATTAAAATAACATAAAATAAAAAAAATAAAATAAAATAAAATAAAATAAAATGAAATTAAATAAAATAAATTTAATAAATTAAATTAAATTTAATTTAATAATTAATAAATTTAATTTAATTTAATTTAATAAAAATTTTAAAAATTATTATATAATACAAAATAAAATAAAATAAATTAAAATAAAACAAAATAATTAATAAAATAAAATAATACATTAAATCAACACAAAGTAATAAACTAAGTAGCATTTGCTTAGTTGGGATTCAATTCAAAGAGACTGAATATATAAGAATGTTGTCGCGGAAATAAAATAATATACTTTGTAACTTAATTAGAAACCCGTTTGACAAATAGGAGTGAATATCGAACAGTAGTCTCTATAGATTCCAAATAACAATTCTCATAAACTAAGTACCGTTTACTTAGTTTATCATTGGCAAAATAAACTAAGTAGCATTTTCTTAGTTTGCCACAATTTTCAATAAACTCGATAATACTCTACCTACATATATGTATTCTTCCTTGTATGTAGGATTCGACGTAGCAGTTGCAGCTAATAGTACTCCAACCGGTTCCTCGACAACAATTAAAAAAAAGGGTCGTAGTTTTTGTTTGTGTCTTATACTCTAATAATAAAATTAATTGAATTATTGAAGACATTCCTCACTGTTCCATCATAACAGATGCCAACATACGGAAGGAGTGCCATTAAGTAATTGGACAAAGTTACAGGTTAAGCAACCCTCTAGATGAGTGAACGATCATTTCTCTACTAGGAATGAAGCATTACCTGATATTGGTCCAATTCATGACATAGACAGCTTCTCATCACTCTAAATTCCTCAGATGAGTATTTGGAGTGGTGAGAAGCTTTCTATGGCATGGATTGAACGTTTATCATGCAATGATTCATTCATAGTAGAGAAGTGATCGTTCGTTCATCTAGAGGGTTGCTTAACTTGGAACTTTGTTCAATAGCTTAATGGAACTCCTTCGGGATGTTGTCATCTGTTATGGTGGAATAGTGGGGAATGTCCACAGTAATTCAATTAACTTTATTAATAGAGTATAGGACACAAACATGAACTATGACCCTTTTTTTGTACGATTACTGCCAAGGAACCAGTTGGAGTACTATTAGCTGTAACTGCAACTAATATAAAACTTAGATTGACTCTTCTCCTAGTACTATTACAGCTGCAACTGCTATGAAACTTAGAAACCCATTTGATAATTGTGTTTATAGGAGTGGATGTCGAACAGTAATCCCTATAGATTCCAAATAACAATTCTCATAAACTAATTAAGTACCACTTACTTAGTTTATCATTGACAAAATAAACTAAGTAGCATTTGGTTAGTTTGCCACAATTTTCAATAAACTCAATAATACTCTCCCTTTGCTCTTCAATACACTCATATATATATATATATATATATATATATATATATATGTAATATACTTTGACACTTAGAAACCCGTTTGACATTCACTCAGTAGGATTGAATGTCAAATAGTCCCTGATTTGGATCATTCTTTGGATGTTATGTCTCTCACTTAGGTCTGTGCTAATTCACAAGGTGCGTGTTTATAATATTTTGAGGATTTTTCAGCTGGTGTCTCTACATATGTTCTTCGAGTGCATACTTAGACTATGTTCTCTTGGTCTATTTCGTGTACTTGGAGACCATGGGGAGGTGATGCTGAAATTTTCTTAAAATATTATAAACACGCACTGCTATGAATGGCACTAATGAGAGAGACGCATCCAGAACGGGATAAAAGCCTACCCCCAGAGTGGAGATATATACTAGGTAAACTAAATACATGCATATATATATATATATATATATATATATATTAATTAGGTATTTTCTTCAATTAAAGATGTCAGCCGACCAGAGTTGGATGTACCGTAGGATACCAATTGATGGGAGGGGAATAGTTGATGCGTACCATGAAGGGGTGTCCAATTTTATGAACAAAGTAATAGAACATGTTGATGATCCGAACGGAAAGATGAGATGCCCATGTTTCAAGTGTAAGAACATGATATGGAAGACTACCGATGAAGTTAAATTTGACTTATATTCACGTGGGTTTGTGGATGGGTATTCGATATGGATTCATCACGGGGAATCAACTGAGTTTAGAGAACGGACAGATAGTACTGTAGACCAATCGAATCACGGGGATTCGCAAGAAGATAACTATAACGTCATGCAGATGTTGGTTGATGCGTATGGCCCTACCAATATTGACTGGACTGAAAACGAGCATGTGTCAAGCAGTGCTCAGCAAAAGCCCAATGATTCAGCAACTACTTTTTATAAGTTGCTATCTGAATCCGGTGTTCCATTGTATCCTGGAAATGACAAGCACACTAGGCTTTCTGCAGTTACGAAGCTTTTACATTTCAAGAATGAGCATGACTATAGTGAGAGAGGATTCAATGATTTGCTTGATATTCTCAGCGAGTTCTTACCCAGGGATAATACGTTGCCCGCGAATTACTATGAGGTGAAGAAGATGGTTAAGGGGTTGAATCTCAGGTATGAGAAGATCGATGCTTGTGAGCAGGATTGCATGTTATATTATGGGTATAGATTCAAGGTTGATAACTTGAATGAATTGACATCAGTCTACTCCGGCGTTGTCGTGTTGGGATGTTGTTATGGAGATTCTGAATCCAATTACTATGGAAGATTAAAGGAAGTGGTTGTGCTCAATTATCCATGGGCTAAAAAGGTCGTTACATTTAAGTACCGCTGGTTTGATACTGCAAAGGGTGTTAAAGTTGATCGTAATAGAATCGTCACAGTAGATATAAAATCAAATTTACAGTCTGATGATGTATTTGTGTTAGCAAGCCAAGCAACTCAAGTGTTCTACGCCCCTAATGTCGTTCACAGTAGAACCCCCAGGTACACAGTTGTGACAACGAAGACTCGGCCATTTGATGGTACTAATTTATCTGGAATGGATGACCCGTTGCAAGAACAAGTTAGCAATCCCAGCCACGTTATGGTATATGATGTCGATGTGTTAGGTGATGATGTCGTTGACGTACTTGATGTTGACAAAGTGGAGGAAGATGTGGTTTTTAGTCCGTATGTGATGGTAGAAGATGATATTGAGGAAGAAATTGATACAGAAGAGGAAGAGACAGAATCAGAGGATGAAAATGATTTTGATTCTGACGACGTACTACTTCTTCCCTAATTGGTGTTTTGTAAATACTATACAACTAAAATCAATTATTATATATAATAAAAGACTTGAAGTTTAATTAATTTCATCTTATCTATGTCTGTTATTTCAGTAGTACAGCTATATATGCCTCGACATAGCGGTGGAGGTGGCCGTGGTGGCGGCCGCTCCGGATCGGGTGACGTCTCCCAGGGAGGGTCGTCTTCAGATACTAATGAGTTGATTTCTTTTTTGGCTCAGTAACATTATTTTCATAACGATATTATACATTCATTTACTATTTTTGGACAATGTCATAACTATATATATTAACATACAGATGCTAGACGTCGGCGTTCACGGGGGCCTAACCTCCGATTCGATTAGGTGGCCCACCACAAGTGGTGCGACGGCTAATATTCCCAGATTGATGTCACTGCGTCTATGTAGCGGGAGTTTCACGTAAGTCGAATTATATATATTAAATCAAGGTCCATTCATGTTATTTACATATTGTTCAAATAATATATTATACGTATGTTATGTCTGTTTGATAGAGATACTACATATACGAGGCCGGCATCACTGAGGTAGATGGTGACGCAGTTATCATTGCCCACATCTCAAAGAATTATGTCGGCTGGTTGTACGAGTTACGACAGAGGGCAGTCCGAACGATAGAAGAATCGCCTGGGACTACTTTGCGAGATCATCAGCCGCTGGCGGTATCAAATGTTGCATGGGCTGCGATGTGTGCGTAGTCGTATGATGCTGCGTTCAAGACCAAGTCGGAGCAGATGAAGAAGAATCGCGGGAAGCTGCAAGTTGTACATACTTCTGGCTCGCAGTCGTTTCAGGAGGTTAAGCGGTATGTATTTCTCTTTAGTTTAGTTTAATATTATATTGCAACTATAGTAAATGAAGGTAATATTATTTAATGTATATGATTTAGGCCATGCGGAGTAGCTTGGGCCGACCTCCTACTATCATCGAGTTCTGGGATAGAGTCCATATGCCGAAGGGCTCTACTTCAGGGTCGACGATATTTCCAGCAGCACTAGCTATACGGGTAATACATTTACTATAATAGATATTATTTAGGATAATATTACATAATTTATATGATGATACCAAGATAACTCACTTGTATATCAAATTACAGGAGCGGTTTGAGAAGCTCCGTAGCCAGCGTATAGTAGAGTTGCAGGCTGCTAAGGGCGATGCTGAGACGTTAGATTCCACCGTCCCTCCGCCCGAGATTAGTTTATCTGAGGATGAGGAGACAACTCTTTGGGTGGCGTCTCAGGATACTCCCACTAGTACTACTTCGGCCAGACGAGTCTTTCAAGTTACTGAGGATACCACTTTATACTGCCGCCCGGAGGTATAATATTTGTGTTTATTTTGTGTTTATGAATAAAGTAAACTTGTAATATTATTCATGTTATATTTATTTTTGTAGGCTCTAGCCAGCGTCTGCGTCCGAGAGCCCCCGTGGGACCATCACATACGGGCGCTGGCTTAGATGATGCTTTGTTCCAGCGTGTTATGGTTGCGGTGTCGAAGAGGTTTGAGACCGATCCGTTGTTCCATCGTCAGGACCCGCCCAGCCGTTCTCGCCTCCATTAGCTTGCGCAGGACGTTGCAGCTGGTGCCACCGCCGAGAGTACGGGTATCCCTCCGGAGTAGTGGGCCGCGATACGCGACAAGATTATTCGGATGGTGGTTACCTTAGTCGAGGACGCGTTTGGGCCGATGTTGAGTCAGTGCTCGACTGCTCAGGTATATTTCGTTTTAAATACAAATATATATTCTGCATGTTATTTAATTTTCATTTAGTTATCTTTAACTGAATCATATATATGGACTAATGAGTTACATTATATTGTATCAATAGGGTGACGAGCGGACTGACTAGCGTGATGACGATGAGGGCGATTTTCATACTGCAGAGAAGCGTCGACGCCCTCCCGATGATCCTCCTCACACCGGAGGCTCTACTAGCTTGACTTAATTTACATTCTTTTGTAGTTTAAATTCTTTTGTATTTTACATAACTTTTTACGTACATATTGTAGTTTAAATCTTATCATTACTTTGGTTTTGTTGCAGTTTAACACTTAGTTTAATTTAGCTTAATGGGATGTTTGTTATAGTTTAGTTTAGATTAATGGGAAGTTTTTGACCTTTTTACTTCTCATTTAATTAGTTATTTTTTGATATATTATTGGACGAGGTGATTGTAATTGTAATTTATGTTATTGGCCATATTGTTAGCTTGTGTATGTGATGTTGGGAAAACAGGTTCAGTTACATGTACAAGATGTGAGTTAAATCCCTGGATATTGCAAAAATAAATGAAATATTAAAAAAACACTATCCTCGACGAAATGGTGGTATTGTCGACGGATATCTGTCGAGGTTAAGGTGTTTCCCATTTTTATCAGACTGCCACGTGGCATACTTATCATCGACCGAATAACCTCGACGGAATGGTGGTATACTCGACAGTTTCCGTTGCATTTAAGTTATTTTTCTAAATTTTTCAGACTACTACGTGGCATGCTTATCATCTACCGAATATCCTCGACCGACACGTTTCAGTCGGGGATATATTAACTCCGACTGAATATTCGGTCGATCATATTTCCGTCGACTGTAAGTATTCCCGACCGAAAAATCGACGGACTTAATTTCGACGTGCTTATATACGACCGAATTTCTGACAGAATATTCTGTCGTAAATAAGGTTGTCCTCGACGGAATACCCTTATTATCGAAGGAATATTTCGTCGAAAATATCCCTTTTTGTTGTTGTGACAACCCGAGAAATTTGACAATTTATAAAAATCTTAAATGATTGATTTAAGGTCAAATATTAGACCTAGATAGAAAATAAGTGTATGCGTTTGATGTTATTGGGATTGAATTTTGAGAATTTCAAAATTTCGTGAAGGCTTATAGGTGAATTATTCAGGATTAAGGATTTTTGTGATTAAGTTCTGTGTATATGGTTAATGATGTGTACAGAAAGTGGTTAAGGGTCAAGGGTTGACCAGATAAATTATATCTGTAACAATCCCTAAGGATATATTAAGAACGACAATGTTCAGTTAGAAAACCCTAACGTCTGATAAGAAACCCTAGAAATCGGTTCTGGAAACCCTAGTTTCAGTTCCGGGAATCCGAAACCCTAATTCGGTGCATGAAACCCTAAATCGAGAACTTAATGGCATAAGTGTAAATAACTACAAGATTAATTAGGGTTAATCTTAACAAATTGATTACAAAACCCTAATTCAAAATTTGAAACCCTAATACTTGATCTGAAAACCCTAGTTTCAGATTCTGATAAATTGAAGCCCTAATCTGGGAAATTAATGGAGAATTATAATGCTCTACTGCTATTATTATAATATTAATTAGGGTAACGCTTAATTAATTAGCAAACCCTAATTTCAAATTATCGAACTTAAACTTTTCCGTCAGGAACCTTAATGACGGATTTGAAACCCTAATTTGTAAATCTGGAATATGAAAGTGTTCATTGAATATTTTAATGTTAATTAGGATATATTAATCCTAATTTTTAAAGTTAAGTAATTAGAAAACCCTAATCTAATTACGAATATTTAATTTCTATATTAGAAAATTATTTTCTATGTAAAACCCTAATTTTTGGGTTATAAATTATAATGTACAAATTTGACCCTAAGTGCTTAATTAGAAATTTTAATTAGGATAAAATTGTTCTAATTAGCAAATAATGATTCATGATTAGGAAATTATGATATAATTAGGAAGCCCTAATTATAATTAGAAATCAAAATTTTCTATTTTTAAATTTAATTAGAAAATTTTTGAAGTCCAAGTTGCTAAATATTTGAGGTTAAAACCTAAACCCTAAAAATGTCTAAACCCTAAACCCTAGATTGCTCAAAACCTAAACCCTAAGGGTTTTATCATTTGGCAAATTCTAGAAATTAAGGAAATAACAAAAATGCCCCTTTTTACCTTTTTTATTTATTAAGTAACTTGTGCATCTTGCCTTATCTTTGGTTGTTCACCAACCCTAGCCTAAACCTAGCATAGCATTTGACAAAATCCAAATTAACCAAATAAAAATTGATCGATCATAAGCAACATTCATGTATCTAAGCAATATATATAAGATTTAGAGAGAAAAAGTTGCTTGTATTTTCATTTTCTCCCAACCATTCTCTCTCTCTAAAATTCGGAAGTTATAAAGATATAGAGTGATGAGATGTAGCATGATCAGGCCCATAGAAAGCCAAGAATGTAAATCAAAAGGCGTAAATCAAAATCAAAGCATAAAAGGTAAAGAACCCTAAAATTTTGAAATCTATGATTACGATGTTAAATGTTGTAATTGATTGGTCAAAGTTGTGTAATAGGGTGTCAATTGATGTTCGGGTTGATAAATCATGAACCCATAACATAAAAAGTGCACGATTTTAAATTTTAGCAAATCTGAAAATGAGAAAATTTGTTCTCGACGAAATTGAATGTCGAGGCTTTAGATCCATATGTTTTTGATGATTTGTGTATGTGATGTTATAAATATGTTCTATGCCATGTGGTCTTTCATCTCCAACTTGAATTAGGTTCAGATCTTATGTAGATCGCAAGTTATGAACTACAAAGACAAATTGACCGATCACGCGATTCTGAATTTCGGCAAACCCAGAAACCCAGATCGCCTGACAACGTTTTCTGTGCCTTAGATCTTGCCGTATGCTAGTGTTTAGACTATGTTGTTGATTGAAGGTTGTAGCAGGGTATGTGAACTACAATGTAATGCTATTAGATCACCCAAATATCTACCAGGATCATAGAAATGCATGGTCAAACGACCGTTGACTGTATGACCTGATGAAGATTCTAGGAAAACCCAGATCTTCAAAACCCGGTTCCTGACCCTTACTTTGACCGGATCAAATCCTAACTTATTGTTGTTGTTATATTGATATGTTTATATGTTATGATACCTGGACAACCGAACTACAAGTCAGAACCTATAGATCACCCAAACTAAACCCAGAACCCAAGATATATGGATTTAAAGAAGTTAGCTGAATCGTTTCTTCAAATCTGAAAACCTGTAATTTGAAGAACAGTCCGATAATGTTTTATGTAGCTTAGATCTTGCAAAGTTGTTCATGTTTTAGCTATGTAATTTGTTTATATTTGTAGTACTACACTTATACTACAACATCAATACATTATTTAGCCCGTAAACCTTATAATCCTAATCAACATCTTTAATCAAACGTTGTACCTTGTCAACTCGACAATGCATTTATCGCGGCAAATACCAAGAACACCAAGAACACCTATATGACGGTTACTGCCGCTATAGGCCCCTTTAACGACAGCTTATTATTATTATTTCGAAAATGAATTAAAATTAGAAAAAATGGTTTTAAATTATTAAAAATACTAAATAAATTATGAAAAATTATTTTAAAGCTTGAAAAATAGTTTTTAACTATTTTGAGTATATTTTGAAAATATTTAATATTTTTGGAATATAAATGGTGTTTATTTATTTAATTATTATATTAAATAAATTATTTAAAAATAGTTTTAATTCATGAAAATCATGAAAAATAATATTATGGTAAAAGAAAATATTTGAAGTTATTTTTGATGACTTTTAATATTTTGTGATAAATTTTATTAATATTTATTATTAATGGTAATTAGTTTATTTAATAAATATATTAAATAAATTAAGGAAAAATAAAATTAATGGTTTAAAAATCATATAAAAATGATTTAAGTGTTATAAAAATATTTTGAGTTATAAAATATAACTTTTGATATTTTGGCATGAAAATATTAATATTTTAATATTAATATTAATTATCTGGATAATGGATTTAAGTGTTTAAAAATTAAATAATTATGATTTTAAGGTATTAAAAATATTTTGAAATATTATAATTATATTATAATATTATGTAATGATTTTAATTAATATTTTATATTAAATGAATATTAATGATTAAGGAATTATGTGGTATTTAATTTAGTTAAATACGGTTTTAAGGATTGAAAATATTGATAAATGGTAATAATTATTCAAAATTATTACGAGCCTAGGAAAAATGTTTTTGATCGATAAGAAAATTATCCGAGATAATTTTTAAGTGTTCAGTGAAGAGTTTAACCGAACTTAAACTCGAGTATTGTCCACTAGATCGTCTTGGGATGATAGAATTGTGTCGCTTTTAAGTCGATCGAAATAGTTTGACCGATGCTAAGTCTTATGTCTTTCAGATAGACTTATAGGGTTATGTGTTATGTGTTTAGGTTATTTTGTGTATTTAAATATAACAATATTATACTTTGTTATGATATTATTCTAATATTGAGATCTATATTATTAATATTAGGTCTTGCAAAGCGTTATAAATTGTGTTGCGGTAAGAATCAACTCTGCTCAGCAAGTTTGTTCTTACTTAACTCTAATAAGAGTGTTTTATTCAAGCTTATGGTTAATCATTGTTTGATTGCCATGAAAATTGTACTCAGACATCTTAAATGTATAAGTCGTATGAAAGGTCGATCACCTTCATTACCAGCTTGGTTCGTAAATGTTTGTTCATGTTTAAAACTTGTTCACCAAAAGTTTGTTCCTGCTAGTTTTCAATTATATTGATGAATTATAGCCAGCTTATTATTCATACTCTTCAATCATGATATATCCTTATATTGTTGTATTTAAACTTGCTGGGCAACTTTCATGCTCACCCTTGCTATATCATGATAAAACATTGCAGATAAGACGCAAAAGCGTTTGGATACGGTGAAACGATTAAAGCTAAGTTCAACTTGGGTTATAAAGTGCAAATTAGTTTGTAATAAATAGACAGTGATAAATATTGTTATGTAATAAATAGTTTATGAAATGTGTATAAGTTAAGGTTACTCGACCTTGGGGAATAGTGTGTAATGTAATGTATAAACAATTTATGTTTATATCTTCCGCAAACAAATTATAGAATGATTAGTGTAATCAATCCATGATGATTTGGGGCCGTGTTCGGGGACGCCATGATTGGTATCAAAGTCATTGGTTATGAAGCTTAGGTAGAATACCCGAGACCAATAACCGCAGTGATTAAGATAAGATCTAACTCACATAGAGTTAGTTGGTCTTGTAAGATTCAAAGATGAATCTCTTTGTAAGTTGTTAAGATACGAGTTCCCTAACTCGGTAATAGTGGTGAATGTATGGTGAATAGATAAAGTCTAAAAGACTAAAAGTTCAATGATAGGAGATCGTAAAACAAAACGATCATAGTCATAGAATTGAATCGTAATATATAATGATGAGATCACCCCGTGATCTGTTAAGGTTATGACATGACCCGTAAAGAATCAACTCGATGATTGAAAAGTTTAAAGCATGATTGTCGTGTGAATGGTACAGATTCGTAAAAGGATTATGAATACGGATTAAATGAAATTCAGATTGAGAAGGGGGTTAAGTATTAGGTGGGGATTTCAATGAGGACTCGTGGTAAAGAATCGAAGTTGTTGTATGATTTCTTGTATGGGCGGGGAATCGTATTTGGTGTAAAAACTACTTAGTTGGTGGCATTGGTAATAATTGAAATGTTGTGTCACGCTTAGTTGTTATATACGTATAAATAGGTCATAGGTAGAGAATATAGATTAAGTACGAGTTCTTAGAACTCATACTTTTGTGACATTCTTGACTCATAGTTATATGAAATGTTTATGAGCCCTCAAATGAACTGGACGCCAAAGGTCGACTAGGGTAAGTTCAGAAACTCATATAATTGTGGCGTGGATATGAACTCATAAGTGTGGTTTTATGAACCGGGTATAGTTGTGTGAATGGAGTGTTAAGGATAATAGAAATATAGATTGTTAAGCAAATGATCATTAGTGGAGATTTAGGTTTTCCTAAACCCCTAGCTTTGCTAAACTTCAATTTTTGACATCAAGCTAAATACGCACTATGTGCCTTTTAAAACTATGTTTTTTTATTTATCACTTATGTACCATGTGACCAGTGCAAGAGATGATAAAAAATGATGGAGTTATCAATGCGTAATTACTTGGTGTTGGATGTGATCTAAGGATCGTCACCACTCTGACAATGATGAAGTATAACAAAGTCACAAAATGACGAAAACCTCAACTGATTATTAAATACAAATGCGGCATCATGACGCTATTCTCAAAAATGTTTTTATTGAAAGAAATTTCCCAAACCAAATTGTTTTGTTGTGGAATCAAATAAGACCGAGGTAAATTTTGTGCTTTAAGGCGGATAAGAGGAACAAAAGTGTTCCACCAAAGATGCTGCCAATCTAGGCATATCCAAATAATCACCCTTTATGTCCGTAAGTAATGACGGTTTGTGGATGAATTTCCATAAAACCTTTGCGAAAATGAAAAACTAACAGTCTATACGATTCCTCAGCACAGTTTTAAAATTTTTACCCTTGTGAGTGGTGTATTGGGTAGCATGTGTAATATGTGTGAATGGTGTAAGGTGCACGGTGTAAGGTGTAAAGTGAATTTCGGGGACGAAATTCTTAGAAGGAGGGGTGAATGTGACAACCCGAGAAATTTGACAATTTATAAAAATCTTAAATGATTGATTTAAGGTCAAATATTAGACCTATATAGAAAATAAGTGTATGCGTTTGATGTTATTGGGATTGAATTTTGAGAATTTCAAAATTTCGTGAAGGCTTATAGGTGAATTATTCAGGATTAAGGATTTTTGTGATTAAGTTCTGTGTATATGGTTAATGATGTGTACAGAAAGTGGTTAAGGGTCATGGGTTGACCAGATAAATTATATCTGTAACAATCCCTAAGGATATATTAAGAACAACAATGTTCAGTTAGAAAACACTAACGTCTGATAAGAAACCCTAGAAATCGGTTCTGGAAACCCTAGTTTCAGTTCCGGGAATCCGAAACCCTAATTCGGTGCATAAAACCCTAAATCGGGAACTTAATGGCATAAGTGTAAATAACTATAAGATTAATTAGGGTTAATCTTAACAAATTGATTACAAAACCCTAATTCAAAATTTGAAACCCTAATACTTGATCTGAAAACCCTAGTTTCAGATTCTGATAAATTGAAGCCCTAATCTGGGAAATTAATGGAGAATTATAATGCTCTACTGCTATTATTATAATATTAATTAGGGTAACACTTAATTAATTAGCAAACCCTAATTTCAAATTATCGAACTTAAACTTTTCCGTCAGGAACCTTAATGATGGATTTGAAACCCTAATTTGTAAATGGGGAAAATGAAAGTGTTCATTGAATATTTTAATGTTAATTAGGATATATTAATCCTAATTTTTAAAGTTAAGTAATTAGAAAACCCTAATCTAATTACGAATATTTAATTTCTATATTAGAAAATTATTTTCTATGTAAAACCCTAATTTTTGGGTTATAAATTATAATGTACAAATTTGACCCTAAGTGCTTAATTAGCAATTTTAATTAGGATAAAATTGTCCTAATTAGCAAATAATGATTCATGATTAGGAAATTATGATATAATTAGGAAGCCCTAATTATAATTAGAAATCAAAATTTTCTATTTTTAAAATTTAATTAGAAAATTTTTGAAATCCAAGTTGCTAAATATTTGAGGGTTAAAACCTAAACCCTAAAAATGTCTAAACCCTAAACCCTAGATTGCTCAAAACCTAAACCCTAAGGGTTTTATCATTTGGCAAATTCTAGAAATTAAGGAAATGACAAAAATGCCCCTTTTTACCTTTTTATTTATTAAGTAACTTGTGCATCTTGCCTTATCTTTGGTTGTTCACCAACCCTAGCCTAAACCTAGCATAGCATTTGACAAAATCCAGCCAACCAGCCGAAATTGATCAGATCATAAGCAACATTCATGTATCTAAGCAATATATATAAGTTTTAGAGAGAGAAAAGTTGCTTGTATTTTTCATTTTCTCCCAACCATTCTCTCTCTCTAAAATTCGGAAGTTATAAAGATATAGAGTGATGAGATGTAGCATGATCAGTTCATAGAAAGCCAAGAACAGAAATCAAAAGGCAGAAATCAAAATCAAAGCATAAAAGGTAAAGAACCCTAAATTTTTGAAATCTATGATTCTGATGTTAAATGTTGTAATTGATTGGTCAAAGTTGTGTAATAGGGTGTCAATTGATGTTCTGGGTTGATAAATCATGAACCCATAACATCAAAGTGCACGATTTTAAATTTTTAGCAAATCTGGAAAATGAGAAAATTTGTTCCTGACAGTCGAATGTCGAGGCTTTAGATCCATATGTTTTGATGATTTGTGTATGTGATGTTATAAATATGTTTTATGCCATGTGGTCTTTCATCTCCAACTTGAATCGAGTTCGGATCTTATGTAGATCGCAAGTTATGAATCTGGCCAAAGACAATGACCGATCACGATTTCTGGAATTCAGGCAAACCCGTAAACCCGGATCGCTGACAACGTTTTACGTGCCTTAGATCTTGCCGTGATGCTAGTGTTTAGACTATGTTGTTGATTGAAGGTTGTAGCGGTATGTGAACTACAATGTAATGCTATTAGATCACCCAGATATGTACCAGATCGTAGAAATGCATGGTCAAACGACTTGCCGATCAGATGACTGATGAAGATTCCGGAAAACCCAGATCTTCAAAACCCTTTCTCGACCCTTACTTTGACCGGATAAAATCCTAACTTATTGTTGTTGTTATATTGATATGTTTATATGTTATGATACCACAATCGAACTACAAGTCGAACCTATAGATCACCCAAACTAAACCCGAACCCAAGATATATGGATTTAAAGAAGTTAGCTGAATCGTTCTTCAAATCTGAAAACCCGTAATTTGAAGAATGTGTCCACAATGTTTTATGTAGCTTAGATCTTGCAGGTTGTTCATGTTTTAGCTATGTAATTTGTTTATATTTGTAGTACTACACTTATACTACAACATCAATACATTATTTAGCCCAGAAACCTTATAATCCGGAATCAAATACTGGTCAAACGTTGTACCTTGTCAACTGACAATGCATTTCTGGGCAGTCACCAAGAACACCAAGAACACCTATAGCGACGGTTCTGTCGCTATAGGGCCCCTTTAACGACAGTTTATTATTATTATTTCTGAAAATGAATTAAAATTAGAAAAAAATGGTTTTTAATTATTAAAAATACTAAATAAATTATGAAAAATTATTTTAAAGCTTGAAAAATAGTTTTTAACTATTTTGAGTATATTTTGAAAATATTTAATATTTTTGGAATATAAATGGTGTTTATTTATTTAATTATTATATTAAATAAATTATTTAAAAATAGTTTTAATTCATGAAAAATCATGAAAAATAATATTATGGTAAAAGAAAATATTTGAAGTTATTTTTGATGACTTTTAATATTTTGTGATAAATTTTATTAATATTTATTATTAATGGTAATTAGTTTATTTAATAAATATATTAAATAAATTAAGGAAAAATAGAATTAATGGTTTAAAAATCATATAAAAATGATTTAAGTGTTATAAAAATATTTTGAGTTATAAAATATAACTTTTGATATTTTGGCATGAAAATATTAATATTTTAATATTAATATTAATTATCGGATAATGGATTTAAGTGTTTAAAATTAAATAATTATGATTTTAAGGTATTAAAAATATTTTGAAATATTATAATTATATTATAATATTATGTAATGATTTTCATTAATATTTTATATTAAATGAATATTAATGATTAAGGAATTATGTGGTATTTAATTTAGTTAAATACGGTTTTAAGGATTGAAAAATATTGATAAATGGTAATAATTATTCGAAAATTATTACGAGCCTAGGAAAAATGTTTTGACTGATAAGAAAATTATCTGAGATAATTTTTAAGTGTTCAGGAAGAGTTTAACTGAACTTAAACTCGAGTATTGTCCGACTAGACCGTTTGGATGATAGAATTATGTCGCTTTTAAGTCGATTTGAAATAGTTTGACCGATGCTAAGTCTTATGTCTTTGATAGACTTATAGGGTTATGTGTTATGTGTTTAGGTTATTTTGTGTATTTAAATATAACAAAGATTATACCTGTGATGATATTATTCTAATATTGAGATCTATATTATTAATATTAGGTCTTCTGCAAAGCGTTATAAATTGCGTTATGCGGTAATCAACAGTTCGAGCAAGTTTGTTCTTACTTAACTCTAATAAGAGTGTTTTATTCAAGCTTATGGTTAATCATTGCTGATTGCCATGAAAATTGTACTCTGTACATCTTAAATGTATAAGTCAGGTATGAAAGGCTGATCACCTTCATTACCAGTTGGTTCAGAAATGTTTGTTCATGTTTAAAACTTGTTCAGTCAAAAGTTTGTTCCTGCTAGTTCTCAATTATATTGATGAATTATAGCCAGCTTATTATTCATACTCTTCAATCATGATATATCCTTATATTATTGTATTTAAACTTGCTGGGCAACTTTCATGCTCACCCTTGCTATATCATGATAAAACATTGCAGATAAGACGAAAGCGTTTGGATACAGGAAACGATTAAAGCTAAGTTCAGCTTGGGTTATAAAGTGCAGCTAGTTTGTAATAGCGTATTGTGATAAATATTGTTATGTAATAAATAGTTTATGAAATGTGTATAAGTTAAGGTTACTCGACCTTGGGGAATAGTGTGTAATGTAATGTATAAACAATTTATGTTTATATCTTCCGCAAACAGTTATAGAATGTTTAGCGAACCGAATCCGCGGCGATTTGGGGCCCGGGTTCGGGGGACGCTACAGTTGTAGTGACACAAATTGACTAATTCTCAAAACTCGTATCACCGATACACATCACAATATTGATAATCAATATCAACATTAATTAAAATGAATAAATTTTTTTTTTTCGTAAAATTCGGATTATTCGAAATCCCGGGTTGTTACAATATATTCAGTTTATTGTAATTGTGAAAAACTAAGCAAATGCTACTTAGTTTATTTGTCAATAATAAACTAATTAAATGCTACTTAGATTATAATACCTATTATTTGAATATATTATTATTTTATTTTAAATTTCTTTATTTTATTTTATTTTATTTTATATTATTTAATTTAATTTAAATTAATTTATTTTAATTTTAATTATTTTAAACTTCTTTATTTTATTTTATTTTATTTTCATTAAATTTATTTTATTTTTATTCTATATTATATAATCTTGTCTTTATCATTGTATTAAATATAAATTGTTTTATTTATTTTACTTCCTTAATTAGGTTAATTAATTTAATTTAAATTTATTTTCTTTTATATTATATTATATTATATTTTATTAAATTAAATTAAATTTATTTTATTTTATTTTATTATGAATTATTTTATTTTTATTTTATATTATATAATATTATATTATTATATTAAATATAATTTTTTAATTTATATTATTTTTTAATTAAATTAATTGATATTTTAAGAATAAATAATTTTATTTTATTTTATGTATTATATTTTATTTTATATTGTATTATTTTATTAAATTAAATCAAAATAAATTTATTTAATTGAATTATATTACTGATTTTGCATTAGAATAGTTCGATGATTTTTGCATTTTGAATAGTTAAAGATGAAATTACGAGAATTTCGTCAGAAATAACAAATATACCAATTAAAATTAATTAACACAGTCAGTTCTAAAATTAGTGGCAAGATTCATACGACAGTCTCAAAATTAGTGACCGGATCAATTAACATAAATTTCATAAAAAAAAATAGTTCCAAAACACAAACTCT
The DNA here is from genome assembly GCA_020205605.1 of Panax ginseng. Lineage (NCBI taxonomy): Eukaryota > Viridiplantae > Streptophyta > Magnoliopsida > Apiales > Araliaceae > Panax > Panax ginseng. The sequence continues at coordinate 98,950,885 of CM035128.1, read as the reverse complement.
GTTCCAATTGAGTTAATTAACATATACTTGATTAATTAAAATATAGCAATAATAGTCCTAAAACACAATATCAGTCCCAAAATTATTTACCTAAATCATATACATATGGCAGGCCCAAATCATAATATAAATAACTTCTCATCAATTAACAATAATAATCTAATTAACACTAATTTTCAAATAACAATCTAATTATGCTACTGTGAAGAGGCTAATTAACACCATTTGGGGTTCAATTCGTCTGCCTAGGTTCATTTTTCATGTGGGTAGTGTTCAGGATGGTGCACAATATGTTTGGTGTTTGTAAATCCAAGAGAGATAGAGAGAGTGTACCTAAGCACTACTTCGTTGTTGCCGCTGTGGCCAGTGCTAGAGTTTTAAGTTGTCACCGCCATATGAAACCCTTGATAGTGTGACAAGTCAGAAATGGGAGGTATATAGAAGAGGAGGAGGTGGCTCGATGATGTGGGGAGGAGGCGCGAAGGTTGGGAACGGAAGAGGAGGAGCAAAGGTTGGGAACGAAAGAGGAGGAGGCTCGGTGGTGTTTGGAGGAGGCTCGGTGGTGTGGGGAAGAGTTGCCGCCAGCAGAGAGATATGGAGAAAGTGATGAGATCTGTAACTGATTGTAATTTTAGGTTTTAAAATGTTATTTTTGATGAAATTCCTTCGAGTTTATTTTTGTCGCCCTTAATTATTTTTGACGAACTATTCTATCAAGTTTAATAATATTTCGTTGACCTTAATACTCGTACTGGCGGGAAAGCTTTGCGCCAAAAAGAGGTCATAATTCCAACGAATGTCCATCGAGGATAGAAGAAGGTCGACGGGCTTAATAACGATGTAAGATTTAGTAGGAATTAGATTAAAGTCGACAGAATTTGTTTAGTCGGAATTAATTCCGTCGGAGATAACAACTTTTCTTATAGTGATAAGTCTTTCTAAGTTTATCAATAAATAGAAAGTTATCATCTCTTTTCCCAAACCTTTGTTCACTTTACCAAGTTAGAAGCAAGAAAGTAAAAAGAGTGCTAGAAAGAAAGAGAGACATTTTTCGGATTGGTGAAGGAGCACAAAGAGGAAAGCTACCAAGCTTCAAGGAAGAAGCGAACCAAGAAGGTAAAACCCTAACCTAGAACATATCTAAGATATTTTATGCTTGTTTGGTTGTGGGAGTATGATGTTTGATAAGGATTATAGTGGATCCAAAGGTATAAGGTGGATGTGATCGAGTTTATGTGATTAAACCATGGTAATATGCATGTAAGTGGATGAAAAACTAAAGTAAAAACCTAAGAATGGAAAATGGTAGACATAGTTATATATTGTTTTTCGATCTAGCATAACTTGTTGTGTATAAGTTATTTTTGAGTTTCGTCAAGGGTAGTCGACGCTCTTTCGAGTCATGCAAACGATCAAAGTAGAACAAAGTTAAAATCCATCAAGAATAAATTATGGTGATTTTTCTAGTAAAGCATGTTAAACTAAAAATCCTAAGTCTTGTATGATTTTTGAGCCATTGGTTTGGATAGTAAATGATGTTGATAAATTAAGGCTTTTCGGGGTTTGTTAGTTTATGAACCCAGTGAGTCATAGGCAAAAGAACGGACACATTCCAACTTCGGATGAGTGAGTTATGAAGAATCAAAGTAAGAAAGGAAAAAGCGATAAAAACTAAAAATGCTAGAAAGCTAGGGCTTGAGGTTCTGCTACTAGAGCGCCATAGTGCTGGCTAGTAATGCTACAACATTGGAGTCGTAGTGAGTTAGCGCCACATAATACCGTCCCAAAGAATAAAAATGAATTTGGGAAGGTTGGGGCAAAGGGCTTAGTGTAAGACCCCAACTTTTATGAATAAAGATTAATTTTTCTCGAAATATATTTTTGAATATTATGGTGTGGATTTCATATAATGTTATAGTTGTGGGTAGTATTTATAAATTTTGCAAAGTATGCAAGTTGTCATAAAATATTCGATTGGTCGGGGAATATTCATTTTAACAAGGAATATTTGTATGATGGCAAAATCATTGGTGGACCCCACAACGGAAGTATTATCGGAGTTAGAAAACGACAGAAATGTCTTTTTATAAAAATAACGGTGAAAGTTTTACAGTTAAACTATTTAAATATCCAGTGGTAAAAGTGCAGTAATACGCGTGGTTGCATAGTAGCACACGGTATTGATTATTGATGCTTTACGTGAGAAGTCACTCAATTATGTCGACGTCGGGATTTTTGAGTGTCCCTTTTCGTTACTTGTTCTTTGGTGTTCTCATGTTAATGTGAGATTTGTTTGAAAAAACAAGTGAAAAAGGTCCGACATGTGTAATGTCGACGGTTTGACTTTAAGAGTCGCCAGTTGGTGTATTTAACTTGTTGCACCAACGCAACCGAAAATGATTTGCACATTGACCCAGTGTTTTGACACTGCTAGACAAGTCTGTGAAACCGAGATTCATTTTGAGTCCGGGGGCTTGATTATGCGGAGGGAAGGTGTTAGGCACCCCCCGACATCCGTGTTACCACGGTGACCGCCACTTTTCAAAGAAATTGTTATATGAATGTGTGTGTGTGTGTGTGTGTGTGTGTGTGGATCAATGTGCAATTATTTGAAAGTAGTGTGAGGCCTCGTTCGTACCTATATACTCAAGGTTTGAATTTTATAGAAAAACTCAGTTTTAACCAAGATATATCAATGAAGTTTTGTAAAAGAGGTTTTTCAAACCCTGTGCTCAATTGGAATTGAGACCTTTTCATACTTCCATTTTATTATTAAATGTTCAAATTTTTTTGCTTTTATTTTTGAGATCGAAGCATTCTCGAGAAAATAATATACAAAGAAAGGTTTAACTCCTCATGGGCATGACAACCATCCAAGGAAATTCAGACACTATAAATAATGTACAAGCTGCTCACAGCTGAAAAATGTCCATCATGGGAACCGAATCTAGATTCAGTAGACTGAATCTGTGATCACATGATTCCTAGGCTCACATGATACTGCAGTTTGTATGGAAAGCAGTAAGCAGTTATATATATAAAAGCTATAAATATATATATATACAGACAAGATCAACCACCGCGAAGCAACTCCATGGGGGATCGAAAATGTAAATATATAAAAGCGGTAAATATATATATATGGACATGATCAACCACCACGAAGTAAACTCCAGGTGGGACGAAAATTAAATAAAGCAATAAATGCAATCAACTGCCATAAAGTAAACTCCAGGCAGGACGAAATATAAATAAAGCAGTAAAAGCGATCAACCGCCACGAAGTAAACTCCAGGCGGGACGAAATGTAAATATACATATATGTACAGATATATATATATATATAAAAGCAGTAAATGCACCAGATGTGAATCCAAGCTCATCGGATATGTCCGATGACAATTATATATATATATATATATATATATATATATATATATATATATATATATATATATATATATATATAAGCGAGTAAATGCTCTGGATGTAAAATCCAGGCTCATCAGATATGTCTAACAACAATTATATATATATATATATATATAAAAGCAATTAAATGCTCTAGACCGAATTCTAGGCTCTTCAAACAGAGTCTGACAATAGTTTATATATATATATATATATATAAGCGCCAATAAACGCTCCAGACCGAAGTCTAGGCTCAATTGAGGCATAACTCGATAATGTTAGTCCGTATAAAAATATATATGTATATATATATAAGTATATATATACAGACAAAAATGAAAACCACGGACCGAAGTCCGGGCAAACATACTCACACGACTCTCAACGTGTACAACAGTGTGTGATAATATGAGAAAAAAGCTTTATAGAATGTAAGAAGGCTTACAGTGGGCTGCCAAAGTAGACTTCTATGACTCTATATGGACTAACACTCAGCTCCCGCAGGTAAATTTATAACTGTATGTGGGCTAACTAGTGTTTAAAAAGAGCAAGCACTCAATATGGGGTGTGTATAAAGCAAATTGGACAGGGCTTCCTCGCCTTTTTCTCCCCTAAAATGGCTAGCCCAAGCCCAATATTTATAGAATCGATTGCAGTAGTGTACTGCATGACGACCTCTCACATACCTGCGGTCGCCCAAACTACACGAGGTTCCATGGTCCCGCTGTCTCAACGTGCACTCGTGTAATGTAATGTCCGCTCGAACTTGCAGAACTTCAATCCGAGCATCCAAATGAGGTGTACAAGACCATCTTCGGACTGTTTTTGTTGAGAGTTACGCAATGACATGGGATTTGCCCTTTTTGTTTCCAGGAAGATGGGTTAATAACCGAAATAACATTCCCAGGTTCGCGTCAGGCAATCCGGTGAGCTGTTTCGCGTAGTTTTCCCTCTGAAGTTAAGATATGAGTCTTGTGGGACTAATTTTGAATCAATTTTGAGTTATCATGAGTGTACTCTATTTGAAGTGAAGTTGAGTTGTCAAATGACCATTTTCCCCTCCTGGGATTATCTCCGGTTTTCGCACAATTGTAGCAGGTTTTTCCCAGGGCTATCTTTGAGATGGTCATGCTGTTGACTCTGAATATCCTCAGGGTTAATTCTGAGGTTGGAATTGATGTTGTGGTCCTCCAGGATTATCTCTAGAGTGTGGAAAAGAAGCTTTTTCCCTCCTGCACAGTTAGTAATAGGAAAAGAAAATTTTGAGTGTCTACAAGTTATACTCAATTATTTCTATAGTAATTGCTGCATAATATCTCTCATATTATTGATTCAATTATTGTCACAGTATCATCTGTATAATATTTTATATTTTTAAATCAATAATTGAGACGACAAAGTTATTTATATTATTATTTGAAATATTGACGATGTTTAGAAAGTTCTATCGAGGAAAGGGGTTTGGTCACCTAATTACGCGCTAATAGGGAGAAATCCTTATCGGAAAGCCCCCTCCTTCCTGGGAATGATCTGGTTGTTAAATACTGTGAGTTATAATATTAATGATGAATAAATTCGTGTTGATTAAAGATGAAATTGATATTTTCATTATGTTGAGATTATTAGTGTTAGTGGAAATTTACATTTATGTCGATAATAATTGATTTTTGGAGGTTAAATTGACCAATCGGGTAATTAATCGGATAAATGAGCAATTAATTGCTATTAGTTCACATGCATATAACTATTTGTTCACATTAATGGAATTATTGATTCACATGATGTACTATTAGGGGAGGTGGTGCAAGTTTGATAATACTTGTAGGACTAAATTAAAAATAGAGAAAAATATGAAGGAACTATACTGTAATAATTCGAGCCCCAAAACGTGTAATTATCAAAACTATGTTTTCCTATAAATAAAAACTCATTCTTCTTTCATTCTCACAATTCACTAAAACTCACAAGAGAAATTATAGAGAGAGAAGCTATAGAGAGAGAATCTATAGAGGGAAAGAAAAGAGTATTCTGCTACTTCACTATTGCAGTATTCAGCCTTCTACTAAGGTAAGGGGTATTATTTCTTTCATATTCGTAAGGGATATTATTTTTGTTCAATATCCGTATGAAATAATATTTTCATCCATACTATGTAGTATGTAAGTAATATTATTTCATTTTGTATTCCTAATTCTACACTCATTTTGTTAAAGTATTGCTTCTATACTCCATCAAATTAGTAGAATATCCTTGAAATTTGCGCTTCATCTAGTATCATTTCACCAGGATATTTTTCTAAATATTCTTTTTAAATTTTAAGCTTTTCATTCCGGAGTACTATTCATGTGTACTATTCATTTATACGACACTATTTATACGTACAATACTATTCACAAAGTACTATTCATGGGCACTATTCATAAATACAATACTATTCATAAATACGGTACTATTCACAAAATACTATTCAAAAAGTACTATTCACAAAGTACTATTCACGGGGTACTATTCATAAAGTATTATTCATGGGGTACTATTCAAAGAGTACTATTCCATAAGTACTATTCATGGGGTACTATTAACTCGGGTACTATTCACCCGAGTACTATTCATGACAAAAATTGATTTCTTTTCTGTCCAAATCATTTTTGATACAATATTATTCTTGAATTTTACTCCACAAAGCAGTATCATATTGACAATTTGGATATTATTGAATTCTGGATAAATTAAATTATATATCTTTAAAATTTATCCTTGCTTTCATTTAATTGAATTCTTATATCATTGTCATCATCCTCATGCTTATATTGTGATGAAAGTCATCTTTGGTTGTAGTGCATAGATGGACGGTTGAGTGGTATGATTATAACCAGGGATTATTCGGTATAATGATGACCCGTAATGTTACAAATGATGTGATAAAGTCCTCATTGGCCCGTAGTGCATTCATGGACAGTTATTGGTATGATCATGACCATGCGTTCTCTTCGGCCAAGGGTGCAAAGATTAATTGTTGTTTGACATGTTCATTACCATTGGTGAAAATACGAATATCCTTGGCCCGTAGTGCATGGATAATTCAGTGATGTGGATTATTTATTAAGCTGAGTCTAAGCAATAAAATTGATGATAAACTTTTAAATCATAGAAGATAGTAGATATCATACTCTACTTGACTTTCTAATGGATTGCTTGTTCCGCTACAGTTGTTGATCTAAAACTTGTTGTCTATTGTATTCTATCAGTTGTTATACTGTTGAAGACTAAGGATAATTTATTCATCATTATTTTAGTCATAATATTTTTTACTGGGCTAGTTGAGCTCACCCTTTTCTTTCACTGTTCTCTTCAGAAAATGAGAATATAGCTGGGACTAGTCGGGGAATAGAGTGACGGTCCAGATGGTTGCTTTAGTAGTCCTCACTATTCTATGAAATAGTGTGATAATAATTGTAATGAGATTGAATTTGAGTTTGGATATTGTCTAGGAGAAAATATTCGTGTTAAAACTCTCAGCTATGTTTTGTCGTATTCTGCATGAAAGTTGTATAATTAAGTTTGTAGTTATATTTTGTACCATATATTTGGCGACTCAGAATGGGTGATGTATACCTATTTTGGGGGCGTCACAGGTGGTTTCAAAGCTTAGGGATATGATCCCTGGTTGAGATGTGAGACTAGAACTAGGAGGAGAGAGACGGGTTAATCCTTCGCTAGTATGACCTACCTAAGTTATTTGTTATTTAATTGGTCAGTTAGAGTATAGGGATAATATGTGGTATGCCAATTAACCCTTGTTTTATGATATTGTTTGAGAATGATATCTTAAAATGTTGAGATAAGCAATGAAGCACATGAGACCGTTGAGTCACCGACGATCAATAACCAGGATAATATGCATAAAAAAAGTAATAATCCTCGTGTAAACAACAACACCGACCAAATGACGAACAATGGTATGTTTAGGATTTTTTTTGAATTTATGTAACACGAAACGAGAGAGACTTCTGTTCAAAATACAGGTGGAAACACTGGTAACTCACAGCTGGTCACCACTAAGCAGTTCAAGGAGCTGGGATCACTGGAGTTTTTGGGAAAGCCAGAACCATTTACGGCAGAGACGTGGATAAAGTAGATCACCAAGATATTTGATGTCTTGGAATGCTCAGAGGAGCAAAAGGTTCATCACATGAAGGAGGTGGAACTCATCAAGTTGGAGCAAAACAATATGGCTGTGTCGTAGTACGAGGCTAAGTTTGTCGAGTTGTCCCAGTTTGCATCCCATTTGGTTGATAATGAGGAGCGAATGACGTGAATGTTTCTGCGAGGTTTGAAACCTGAAATACATCAATACCTTATTTCTCAAAAACTTTGTTTATATTCAGATGTTGTGAATATGGCTCAGTTAGTGGAGCGCAATAATGAGTCAGCTTAACTAAAAGGTAACGACCAACAACACAATAATAATCATACCGGTGGCAACGCCCATCAGAACAATGATAACCATCGTGGAGGAAATTATCATGCCAAGAATGGTAACCACTTTGATGGTAATCATGGCCAAGATAATAGAAGTGGAAATTTCAAGAAGAGAAGGTTTAATAATGATGGAAAGACAGCAACACCAGCACCCGTTTCCAAGGAAGAAGAACGACTGTGACGCCCCCAAATTCGGGTATCTTCCAACCCGATATATGGTACTACACGATACTCATAACTGTACATTAATTCTATTGAAACAACAGTAAAATGTATGTATCACCGACATTCTTATTACATTAATAATAATACATTCCGTTCCCAGGTTCTAAAACCGTTACCTTCTTTGTTCATCATAATATAATTTATAGAAACATACTAGTCTATTACAGAATGAACTAAATCATTCATCTTACGCTTGCCTTTTTATCTCTCATCGGAACCCTCGGTTAATTTCTCGACCTTAGTCAAGCAATCATATGATTCAAGCAAGAAGTGAGCATAACTAGCTCAATAAGTCTAACAATATATTATATAAATACCACTTCAAGAATCATATGATTATTCTTCATTAATTGAACAATAGTTATGAAGTACTATGAAACATTGAACAACACTTCTCATCTCATAAAATAATTCCGAAGTACATATAGTAGCTTGGAAATTCTGTGTAGGTCCATAGACCATGAACATTCTCTTTAGCTTTTATTCATGAAAAGGATAACCCGGTACTAAGACTGTAAGTCTGATATTTCTTATGAGCACTTCTAGGTGATCAACCTATAGTACTCTATGTTGATCAACACTCATCCGTTAAACGTATTTACGTTTAAGTTTTGGAAACCTTGTGTTCCCATCGAATAATCGATGTAAAATACATTTGTTTATTCATACTTAAGCTTACCTTGAATCCGTACCAAATAATTGGTGTAGGATAGCGTTATCAATTCTATTTTGAAAGACTTGTAAATAAATAAATTAATCTTTCAAGATTAGTTTAGCCGAGTTAAAACTGGCATCGACCCTTTCTTTAAAACCATTCATGCATCTCATAATATGAACCACTGAAAACCTGGCTAACAAGAAGGTTAGACAAGCTATAAGAAAACTAGCCTTCACCGTCTGCTACAATAAAATTACTTTTCCTTTGAGTCTCTACGATCTCTACAACACATAACCACATAACATACCACATTAGGTCATGAATAAACATACATGGTTCCTAATGAATCTTACCCTTCTTTTCAATCTAATCATATATTAGATTTGTTATTATTGGTTCCGGCTTGCCGTTATAACTTACATCGTTCTTACCAACTTCTTTCTCTTCTATGTCTTAAGTGAATTTACTTCATTAATAAAGGTCAATTCGACTTATTAATCTTCCTTATGGCTTACTAACGTTCTTAGGTTACTAACCGAGACTCGATCATTATTGGTGAAGTACCAATGTTGAATACCATTCACGGTTTACTTACTTCTCCTTCACGTTCTTCGTTTAATTATTCTTAAACCATACTTAAATTCCTACTGTCATCACTATAAAAGTGATTTAAAGTAAGTCTTATCATGTAAATTAAGTACATGTACATTCTACTATTCGTTCCTAATCCATTGGATTTACAAAACCTAACTTGGTCAACCAATTTCCATTGTTTGCAGTGTGCGCAAGATCCCTTTACTATAGTGGCCACTAAGACCACTCTTCAATGCAGGTCCTACTATACACGGTCTTTGTGGTGCGCGAGGATTATAATCGGAGTTAAGGCCATGCTGGTGACTCTCTGACCTGCCATTCCTTTGCCCACATTGGCTGCGGCTCCTGCACCTCAATGCATTCGTAAATTTTTACGATTTATTTCTTAGGTGAGATTCCCGGGCTCATAAATTCTTCATTATAAGTCCGAATTGGCTCGTTCAAAAGCCAAGACCTCACAAATTACATACTCTACGTGTTCATGCAAGAATTTTTCATTTTTGACTTTGTTAACTCAAAATTCACCTTTTAGTTTATTTTAACGAAAATGATAAACGTTCGTGAACGTTGTTGGTCGGAAAACCGATCACTAAACACGCGCAAGTATATGTGGTCTAACAAGTAATAAAGTGATAAAGAAAGTGTCAAACCCGTGAGGAACTATTAGTAATATTTACCAAGTACCGACTTTGTATCGCTAAAGTCTTATTCGAACAACAATTAATGGAAGTGTGATTAGTCTAAGTATAACTAATTATCAAATAAAGTAAATGGATAACGAATGGTAATCTAAGGAATTACAAGCTAAGGTTACAACTTCACCCCAAATAGGCATTCTGTCGAACACCTGGCGTGCTATGCTTCATCAAACTTCCAACTTTTCTCTCTTTGGTCTTAATGGTCACGAAAATTTGTCGACCGAGAACACATAGGTGCTCATACTGTAACGATCCAGAATTTTAAATTGTAATATTAAATATTTATTGAATTATATGAATATTTATTTGATGTGTTTATTGTTGAAATTATTGAATAAATATTTTATGGATCCGATGGTTGTTGTAAATGTTTATGAATCTAAATTATTAGATAATAATCTAAATTAATTGAATTTATAATTTAGAGAGTTGTAATATAACATGAGATGTTATATTGTTATTTTAATTTAATAATTTAAAGTGGTATATTAAATTATTAAATAAAATTATGATGAAATTATAATTTTGTGATAATTGTTAAAGTGGAATATTTATTTAAAATAATTTATTTGATTAATGTGGATATGGAAATCTAAATAAATAATATGTGATTATAAATTATAAACTAAATGGTTTATTGAAATAAAATTAAAGAAGTTTAAATTAGTTATGACCAAACAAGGCTTAAATATATTAAGTCTTTAAATTTTAAAGGATTTTGCCAAACAAAGCCTTATGGCTTTTGGATTTTTGATTTTTGAAATCTTAAATAATATAAATAAAATAAATTAAAATAATAAATATAATATATTTATAATCTATACGTTATATGTTGTAAATGATTAGGCTTATTATGGTCATATCAGTTTTCTTTTATTATTACACATACTTGGCTTTTAGTTTGTTTACGCAGTCATTTGCTAAGCCTAAGCGTAAGATAATAGAGGGAGGAAAAGATTACAGAGAACTGACTGAGAACTTGAGAGATTGAGAGAAAACCTAAACAATTTCAGTGTTTAGCAAGGGATTATTAAGCATATTAAAGGTATTTTCACAACCTTAGTATTACATATACATATATGTTTTAATATGATTTACGACATGAATTTTCTATCCTCTGTGAGTTCAAATTCTCTTGAATTATTATATAAACTGAATTGTTGCAATTTTGTTAGAGTTTATGTTTAGATAGGGAATTGCATGCTAATTTCGTGTAAGAGTAGGAAAAGTAATGACAGTGAATATTTTTTTTCATATGGCTTGTAAAAGTACTAATTTTAGTGGTCAATTTGTATGTTAAACTGTCAATTGAGTTTTGATTATGCTAGTTCGTTAAGAAGCGAATAGAACGTAGTTTGAACGAAGTGATTTGATATAAAACTGAGATTACAGTGATGATTTTTGTAAAGGATGTCAAAAATGGTATTTTGCATGAAAACATGGAATTTGAGGAATTAAGTTAGTAAAAGTTGTTGTTAAATTGTTCTATATTGATGAATATGTGAGGAAACATGTTTGTAATAGTTCTATATCAATTGTTTGTGTTAAATTCACTATTTTGTGGGTGAAATTCGTGTTAGTTGGGCTAAAGTCGACTCTCATTCACGACCTTTACGGTTCTGTCTCATACCTTTGAGGCAATTATGTTTGTGCCAAGGCGAAACGCAACTTGCTACTTTGGTCCCGAAAGCTTGTGTATATGCGTAGTATCCATACCTCATCCTAAGACAAATGACTTATGTTCTTGCTTGCGATTCGGAATAGCAACATACCTTGGTCTAATGATGTGTTAGTATAATAAACATGTAACAACAAGGTTAAAACAGTGTCGTTTTATGTGGTTAGTAAATTCAAAGTTGTAAAAATGATTAGTAAGTTACGAATGCGTTATGTGATAACTTAGTATACACAATGAATGTTATACAAGTGTTGTGAAGTCAACACTTGGAATTTCTGAAATGTAAATGGTAATGTAAGACTTGTACTGAAATAACAAGTTAAACTATAAATGTATATGTTATGGTATATTAGTATATCTAATAGGTATTGTGGTTCTAATACTATGTGTAGGTGAACGTGAGTTTTAATTTTATAGCTTACACTCGAGGCAAGTTTTCTAACTCTACACTTTTGTTGAGCTAGTTCTATTATTACATTGTGTAACTTTATTCTTATGATTAAGCAAGTTTCCTATCTTAAACTGTTTTTGAAAAATTCATTTGTTCCTAAATTTCATTTGGGCAAGCTTTAACTCTAATTTTATTGGAATTCTCATTATGGTCGATTCATTCTAACTTGTATATAGTTAAACAAGTTTCTTAAATTCTATTCTTGTATAATGAACACAATTTTTGAACTCTCGTCTCTATTATTGAGCTGTTTTATTACTTTGCATGAGTTATTACCATGTTGAGCAAGTTTTAGTTTCCAGCTTGCTATCAATTAGTGTATATTCAGTAACTAAATTTCTAATTTGACAAGATCATAGACCTAGCATATTATTGTTCAAGAAAAGGTTTATCATTTTATTCATTTTGTTCAATACTTATGCTCTCTAGTTATTTTCAAGCATGAGTTTAATATATAGTCAATTCACTTATGATTCTCAATTTTTCTATGTTATGTTGTTATTAAGCAATTGTTGTGTTATTAAACATTGTTGATTCAACTTTCCCCTAGTTGATGATCGTTAAACTTTAAATTACCCTTGAAAGCTTATCCAAACAAAACTTTCTTTGGTGTGGACTTGTACTCTAAAACTGAGAAGAACAACCCTATTATAGGGGATACGCTATGCGTTTAGATGTTTTTGCACAATACATGGTATGAAGGGCTGATCACCCTAAGTACGCGAAGTCCCTACAATATAACTGTTAAGGTTAGAGTTGAAAGATTACTTGTAACAATGGACATAGTTCATGGTCTTAGGACCCTCAAATATATTTCTTATTTTGATTCCAGTTTTTGGTTATCATTGATAGACTACTATTCAGTTTTGATGAGCCTATTCATTGGCAGTTATTATATTCTTGTTGGTTCATTGTTATATCTAGTGAGCAATTGTTTTGCTCACTCTTGCATAAATATTATTATTGCAGCTAAAGTTGAGAAGGTAGATGAGCCTTCAACTAGCAAAGGGAAGGGAAAAATGTGCAAGTGATGAAGACTTGTAATGTAATTTTCGCACATGATTTATGTTAAGGTTAGAAAACTTGGGATGTTTTTGGATTTAATGTTGTAACCCTTTTATAGGGAGGATTTATGGTTTAAATGTTATTTTATTTGGGTAGATAGTATGAATGAATGCAAAGTGAACACCAAGTCTTGTGGGAATGAAGTACCAAGATTTGGGTGTGTCACAGGTTGGTATCAAAGCTTTAGGTTATAAACCTTAGGTGGGGAAAAGCCTTAGGAAGTAACCTTTGAAAAGATAGTGGCGATAAACTCTTATCGAGTTTTAAGAAAGAAGTAATATAACACTTATGTGCTTGTGTGATTACAACCTACGTGCTCGTGAGTGTCGAGTAGTAATAATTAGTAATTGAAACTTAAAATTTGGTTGACAGGATGGCTAATGTAGGAGAATCCAGTCAGGCTAGGGAGGAAGGATTCTAGATGCCTAGAGTGGAGGAGCCTTGAGATATTCAGGTGATTTGGGAATAACTACTGCCACGGGAAACAACTCCATTGATCATAGTGGTTGAGCAGGAGGGTTTACGTGATGAGGATGATGAGATAGAGACGGATGAGGAGGACCCTGTTGAGCTGCCATAGTCGGATGGGGATGAAGATGACGAGGAGGAGCTTCCACTTAACTCAATAGCTGCCCGTACGTACGACGAAGTATACGATCGCAATGTAGAACTCCATGATACCGTCGAGGAGTTGTAAGAGATAGTAGTTGAACAACAGACCTCAATGGCACAAAAGGACGACGAGATCCAGGATCGAGAGGAGCGTCTTAATAATGTCGAAGAGAAGCTGATCCACACTGAAGAAGAGAACGAGCAACTGACAGAGAAGATTACAGAGCTGGAGATCAAATTGAAAGAAGAAGCTAGAAAGAGGGCAAAAGCCGAGGATGCATATGAGGAAACTTTTCAATGAGCCAGGGTAGCAGAGAGAGAGGTACAAGTAAAGAGGATCAAGATGGAAGAGATGAATAGTGTTTTCAACACCGTGATCAATCGAGCTCAAGATTGAGTCATGTGTTATCCTATTCAGTTTGAGACGCTGCCATCGTACATATTAGATCGCCGAACAATGTTTCGAATTATGGAGGAAGAACATCGTAAGGCTGTGCAGCATTTTAATAAGACATCATATATGTAATTATTATGTGATTAGTGACTAAATAAGATGTAAATCCTGGGTATCATATAACCAATGGGATGTGATGATAATGAAGTTGTCCTGAAACTTTTGTAGTTCAGGAAAGTAATGTAAATTGCAGTGATGCTATTATTCTTATGTTTTCAAAAAGATTATGAATGAATAAAAGTAATTATTTTATTCAAAGTGTTATGTGTTACGTGGTAATCTTTTATAGTGTTCAAATTAAGTAGTAATACTTAAAAGGTTGAATATAATCTAATGGGTGTATTTTAACAGAAAATACCTCCAAGACGTCAAACACGACAAAGGACCCCTGAGAATAACAACAATGTTGAGGATAATCCAGTTCAAAGAATTAAATAGCCATCTTGACGGGCATTACGAATCGACCACAAAATCAAGCTGCGACTTTTAAGGACTTCAAGGCGATTGGGCCACCGGAGTTCCGTGGGTCCATGAATTCGGTTGAGGCACAAACCTGGATCATGGAAATAGAAAAGGTTTTCGATGTTGCTAGGGTAGGGGATAACCAGAAGACTGCTTTTGCAACATTCATGTTGAAAGCAGAGGCTAGTTATTGGTGGAAAGACAATGAACCCAATGAGGTCAAGGGGTAATGTCTTGGGAAAGGTACAAGGAAATATTCTTTGAGACCTATTTCCCAGAAAGTTCAAAGAATCAGATGGAGGTACAGTTTCTGGAACTGAAGCAGGGCACCATATTAGTTGAATACGGATGAGCGCAAGGCAAGGAGATTCGAGCAGGGACTGAAGCCCTGGTTGTACAGTAGAGTCTCCCTGTTCTAGTTAAAGACGTTTGTGGCGGTGCTTGAAGAGGAGATTCTCTCTAAAAGTGAGGCGAGGCTGTAATAAAGCACAACCAAGAGCAGAGAAAGAAGAAGAATGAAGGTGAAGTTAAGAATGCTTGTGGTAATGGTGGAAATGGCAATAACAATTTGAAAAGGAAGTGGAATGTAAATATGGGAGCTGGTAATCAACTAGGTAACAAGTCGAAGAAGAAGATTGACGCATGTGCTATATGCGAAAGATTTCATACGGGTGTATGCTTAAGGGGGAAGCATGTGTGTTTTAACTGTGGCCAAGAGGGTCACATTGCCCTAAATTGCCATCAACCCAAGAAGAATGTATGCTACACCTACGGGTCGAAGGACCATTTTGCTCGCGAGTGTCCAAAGAAGAAATCTGGTGAGGCAAATGGAAGCAAGGGAAATGCTAGTGGAGGTACACTAACTATTACTGGACCAACATCCTCAAATAAGCCCACAGCCAGAACCTTCAACATGACGGTACAGGACATGGTGCAATCAAAAGATGTCGTGTCATGTATTATCCTAATCAATGATATAACTGCATATGTATTATTTGATTCGAGTGCTACTTGCTCGTTTATATCTGATGAATTTGCTAAGAAGTTAGAAATGCCTAGTGAAGAGTTGAATTTCCCTTTAAACATAGAAATTGCGAATAGGGAGGTAATTCCTGTTAGATTCGTATACAAGAACTGTAGGGTGAATATAAAGGGAAATGTTATAAAAGTAGATTTAATCCCGATAAAACTTGGAGTGTTTGACGTTATACTGGGAATGGATTGGCTATTCAATTATGGAGCAATAATTGATTGCCAAAAGAAGTGTGTAAACCTTATGACTCCGTCAAAGGTAGTTTTCTTTGGTAGCAAATCGCCTAGACAAGTAAGGTGTCTGACATTTATGTAGGCCAATAAGTTATTGAGCCATGGCTTTGTAGGGTACCTAGCCTACATAGTCGATACTCAAAAGCAGAAGGGTGTAAAATTGGAGGAAATACCAGTGGTTAGGGACTTTGTAGACGTGTTTCTGAAAGATTTGCCAGGACTTCCGCCTGACCGAGAGATCGAATTCGTGATCGACTTAGCGCCAAGGACTGCTGCAATATCAAAGGCCACATAAAGAATGGCTCTATTAGAGATGAAGAAACTGATGGTGCAATTGCAAGAACTATTAGATAAGAAGTATATTCAACCAAGTGTGTCACCGTAGGGAGCATGAGTGTTATTCGTGAAGAAGAAGGATGGGTCAATGAGTCTTTGCATTGATTATAGGGAATTAAACAAAGTCACTATTAAAAACAAGTATCCGTTGCCAAGAATAGATGACTTATTTGATAAATTGAAGGGTGTTAGATACTTCTCGAAAATAGATTTGAGAAGTGGGTATCATCAACTAAAAGTAAGGAAGGAGGATGTACCGAAGACGACATTTCGAACTCGGTATGGACATTATGAATTTCTGGTAATGTCTTTTGGTTTGACAAACGCCCATGCAACGTTCATGGATTTGATGAACAGGGTGTTTAAACCATTTTTAGACAAGTTTGTGGTGGTATTTATCGATGATATTCTGGTGTACTCTAAATCTCAAGAGGAACACGCGGAACACTTACGTCTGACGTTGGAGACACTAAGAAAAGAAAAGTTATACGCGAAATTCTCTAAGTACGAATTTTAGTTAGAATTTGTACAATTTCTTGGGCATGTAATTGACAAGGATGGAATTTCAGTGGATCAATCAAAAGTCGAAGCTGTGATAAATTGGGAACAACCAAGAACTCCATCAGAAGTGAGAAGTTTCTTGGGATTGGCAGGATATTACAGACGGTTCATTCATGATTTTTCCAAGATTGCCACTCCGTTGACAAATTTGACGAGAAAATCTGTAAAATTTGTTTGGACGGAAAAGTGTGAAGAGGGTTTTAAGGAATTAAAGAAGAGGCTCAGTGTGGCACCTGTTTTGTCATTGCCAGATAATACAGGGAACTTTGTGGTCTATAGTGATGCTTTACACAAAGGGTTGGGTTGTGTCCTTATGCAAAACGGCAAGGTCATTGCGTATGCATCAAGGCAATTAAAAGACTATGAGAAAGGGTATCCGACTCATGATTTAGAGTTGGCGGTGGTTGTGTTTGCTCTGAAGATATGGAGACACTATCTCTATGGAGAGAAGTGTGAGATATACACAGACCATAAGAGTCTGAAGTATATTTTCACATAGAAGGACCTGAACATGCATCGAAGGAGATGGATGGAATTGATAAAAGATTATGATTGTGAGATATTTTATCATCCAGGCAAAGCGAACGTGGTTGCAGATGCCTTGAGTAGGAAAGGCCGAGAAAAGTTAATGTTGTTAACCGATAAGGAGGAGCTCATTTCAGCAATGGCAAGGCTAGAGTTGGAAGTCAAATTTCCAAAAGAATATGACAAAAGAGTGTACCAGATGGAAGCTAGTCTAACTTTGGTGGACAGGGTGAAGAGCGCACAACTACATGATGAAGAATGCAAAAAACTAAAAGAAAGTGTGGTCGAGGGTAAAGAGGTGGAGTATATAAAAGTAGTATGCACACAAGCCAATCATGTTTGATGATAAAGCATATACTTTGTAACAATCTTATTCATTTATTAATAAAAAGTATTAATTTATTAAAGACTTTTAATTATCTACATGATGCTGTTTTATAATATGTGATAAACCCATAGTTTTAAGCATTACTTTTAGAATAATGATGATGATCATTTTAATGAAAATTCTTAGAAAGCTTAAAACTAAAATAGTTCACAATCGTTGGATTACTAAATTGGGGATTAGTGAATTCGGATAGATTGGTACATACGTTGCTTGCTAATTGGATGAGGATGATTGATCTCATGATCATTTGTGTGGAGACACTAAAGCAAGTATGTAGGTGCTTATTAGAGAATAAGTTCACTAAACGTGGCTCACTAAGGAATACCTAATGGAGTTTTACGTGCATGTCAATAGGAATTCCTGTAGTGATAGTAGTACAAGTGATCATTGGACTTGAGATCATCATAGTATCTTCTGTACGATGAGTTATACTTTGACTTATTCCTTAAGACCCTTAGGGTATATCAAAGGGTATGCTTGGGTATAATAAGTTTTACATGGAGATAATGTATGATCAATAAAGAATCTACCACTTCTAGTAAAAGAAGAGAAATGTCCTATGTGATTCGATAAATGACAACCCAGTAGTCCTTGGCCAAGGCATAATGAAATTAGAAAGGAGTTTCTAATTTGCATTATTTGGAGTTGTGCATTTAAGAGTCGAAATACATATAATTAAATAAAATAAGACTTGACAGTAATTCCATGTCTTATATTTAATTAGGACATTGTATGGTGGAAGGATTGAATTGTACGGCAACTATTTACTCAAAGGTTCTTTTTTGATTAATGTTGAAATTTATATTATCTAGAAAGTCATTAATCACTAGGGAGGCTTATCCCTATTGTAGAATAAATATTATTTAAATAAATTAATAGTTTAATTTATTTATTTAAATAAGATTAGAATTGTTCTAATTGATTTATTCACAACTGGTTTAATATGGAGAACCTAAAGAGTCACACCATAAAAGGAAGAATAATTATTTAAGAAGTTAATGGCATAATCGTAATACTAAGTAAGGTATATTTAATTTAATCTATGGTGATAGAATAAATTAAATAGCTTAATATTTATTATTTAATATTTTGGAAATATTAAACATAAATTAATAAGAGGAGTCTTATTATTATTATTATTTAATTCCTAAAGGAGTTTGGGAATTAATTAATAAAAGTACTCTCATTTATTCCTAATAAGATTAGGAGGCTAATTAATTAAAAGTTTAATTAATTATTCCTAATAAGATTAGGAGCCTAATTAATTAGAGTTTAATTAATTAAAATAAAGCCCAATTCCTTAATTGTTAATGAGGGTTGCTTACATCTATTAATAAGAGGAGTCTTATTATGGGTGTAGAGTGGTTGTTGACATTTTCAAAGAATACGTAATTTTAATAGTTAGGAGAGTACACCGTTTTCTATGAGAGATAGAAAAACTAGGATTTTGCCAAACACCCATCTTCTTAAATTCTTCTTCTTCCTTGGTGGACCACCTCTAGAGGCCAAACACTTGGGTGGCTAACGTTGATCAAAGGAAGGAACCAAACCCGGTAGATTCAAGATGAACGCGGAAAAGATTTGGAGGTGAACTTGTACCTGAGGAAGCTCGAATCTTCAAGGGTATGATTCTTGTTCTTTCTTTTTCGTTTAATTAATAATTGTGCATAAAGGATGATCTGGGTATATGGTTTGTAAAATTTTTAAACTCTGATTTTCTACGTTTTCGCTTATTTTATGCAATTTGATTGCGTCCAAGAATATTACAAACCTAGCAGTATAAGCTTGATACTGAGAGAATGCTAAGATTCGAGGGATGAATTTGGGTTCCAGCAGTACAGGATGTTAAAGAAGAAATCTTTCTTCTTGACAGAAGCTCATAGTTTAAGATATTCGATTCATCTGAGAAGTACAAAGATGTATCAAGATTTGCGGTGACATTTTTGGTGGTCAAATATGAAAAGAGACGTTGCAGAATGCGTTGGAAAGTGCTTGACATGTCATAAAGTGAAGGCAGAACATCAAAGGCCAAGTGGATTACTTCAACCGTTGGAGATACCGGAATGAAAGTGGGAGCATATCACAATGGATTTTCTGGTAGGTCTTCCAACGATTCAGAAAGGATATGATGCCATATGGATGATAATGGATAGATTAACGAAATCAGCTCACTTTTTGCCAATAAAGATTAGATTTAATCTTGATCAGCTGGCAAAACTGTACGTCAAGGAGATCGTCTCAAGACATGGAGTTCTAGTGTCAATAGTATCAGATAGAGATCCGAGGTTCACATCAAATTTCTGGAAGAGACTACAAGAATGCATGGGAACGCAACAGAAGATGAGTACAACATATCATCCACAAACCGATGGTCAAAGCAAACGAACAATCCAGATTCTAGAAGATATGCTTAGAGTGTGCATCATGGATTTCAAAGGAAACTGGGATGAACATCTACCGTTGGTGGAATTTGCATACAACAATAGTTACCACACAAGCCTTGGCATGCCGCCATACGAGGCATTATACGGCAGGAAATACAGAACTCCACTATGTTAGGATGAAGTTAGTGAACGTCAACTGCTAGGACTAGAACTGGTACAGCAGACCGCTGAAATTATCAAACTTATCAGAGCAAGACTAGTAGCTGCTCAAGATCGACAGAAGAAGTATGTTGATCAACACATGCAGAATCATGAATTTGAAGCAGGAAATTTCGTGTTCCTGAAAGTTTCTCCTTGGAAGGGGAAAATTCGTTTCGGCAAGAAGGGAAAACTAAGCCCAAGTTTTATTGGACCTTTCAAGATTTTACGAAGAGTGGGAGAGGTGGCTTATGAAGTAGCTTTACCTCCAGATTAAAACATGTGCACAATGTTTTTCATGTATCGGTGTTGCGACTGTATAAACCCGATTACAAGCATGTGATCGAGTATGAACCGTTGCAGTTCAGCAAAGATTTGTCTTATGAAGAGATTCCTATCCAAAAAGTCGATAGGAAAGAACAAGTGCTAAGGAATAAGGTGATACCTTCTGTGAAGATAATATGGAGGAACCACAATATTGAAGAGGCTACGTGGGAACTTGAACCTGAAATGATGAAGAATTACCCTGAGCTTTTTGTTTAGTCTGTGTCTTCGATTCTGGGGATAAAATCTTTGTAAGGAGGGAAAAATGTGACGATTTGATTGTTTGAGTCGTGATTCTGGGGACAAAATCCTTGTAAGGAGGGAAGGATGTAACGATCCGGACTTTCAAATTATAATATTAAATATTTATTGAATTATATGAATATTTATTTGATGTGTTTATTGTTGAAATTGTTGAATAAATATTTTATGGATGTGATGGTTGTTAGTAAATATTTATGAATCTAAATTATTAGATAATATTAAATTAATTGAATTTATAATTTAGAGAGTTGTAATATAACATGAGATGTTATATTGTTGTTTTAATTTAATAATTTAAAGTGGTATATTAAATTATTAAATAAAATTATGATGAAATTATAATTTTGTGATAATTGTTAAAGTGGAATATTTATTTAAAATAATTTATTTGATTAATGTGGATATGAAAATCCAAATAAATAATGTGATTATAAATTATAAACTAAATGATTTATTGTAATAAAATTAAAGGAGTTTAAATTAGTTATGACCAAACAAGGCTTAAATATATTAAGTCTTTAAATTTTCAAGGGTTTTGCCAAACGTAGCCTTATGGCTTTTGGATTTTTGATTTTTGAAATTTTAAATAATATAAATAAAATAAATTAAAATAATAAATATAATATATGTATTATCTATACGTTATATGTTGTAAATGATTAGGCTTATTATGGTCATATCAGTTTTCTTTTATTATTACGCATACTTGGCTATTAGTTTGTTTACGCAGTCATTTGCTAAGCCTAAGCGTAAGATAATAGAGGGAGGAAAAGATTACAGAGAACTGACTGAGAACTTGAGAGATTTAGAGAAAACCTAAACAATTTCAGTGTTTAGCAAGGGATTATTAAGCATATTGAAGGTATTTTCACAACCTTACTATTACATATACATATATGTTTTAATATGATTTACGACATGAATTTTCTATCATGTGTGAGTTCAAATTCTCTTGAATTGTTCTATAAACTGAATTGTTGCAATTGTAAGTAATTGTAATGCTAGAGTTTATGTTTAGATAAGGAATTCCATGCTAATTTCGTGGAAGAGTAAGAAAAGTACAGTGAATATTTTTTTTCATATGGCTTGTAAAAGTACTAATTTTAGTGGTCAATTTGTATGTTAAACTGTCAATTGAGTTTTGATTATGCTAGTTCATTAAGAAGCGAAGAAAATGTAGTTTGAACGAAGTTATTTGGTATAAAACTGATATTACAGTGATGATTTTTTGTAAAGGATGTCAAAAATGGTGTTTTTGTATGAAAACATGGAATTTGAGGAATTAAGTTAGTAAAAGTTGTTGTTAAATTGTTCTATGTTGATGAATATGTGTGGAAACATATCTGTAATAGTTCTATATCAATTGTTTGTGTTAAATTCACTGTTTTGTGGGTGAAATTCGTGTTAGTTGGGCTAAAGTCGGCTACTGTTCACAACCTTTCTGGTTTTGTTTGTCCACTGGCGCACAATTAAGATCTGGTGCCAAGGCGAAATGGCGCAATTGCATGTCCGGTCCCCTTCTAAGTTTATGTATGCGCAATTGCCGCCATACCTTGTCTTGAGATAGTGACTTCTGCTGCTGCTGTAGTTCTGGGATAGCAATATACCTTGGTCTAATGATGTGTTAGTATAATAATCATGTAACAACAAGGTTAAAATAGAGTCGTGTTATGTGGTTAGTAAATTCAAAGTTGTAAAAATGATTAGTAAGTTACGAACGCGTTATGTGATAACTTAGTATACACAATGAATGTTCGACAAGTGTTGTGAAGTCAATACTTGGAATTTCTGAAATGTAAATGGTAATGTGAGACTTGTACTGAAATAACAAGTTTTACTAGAAATGTATATGTTATGGTATGTTAGTATATCTAATAGGTATTGTGGTTCTAATACTATGTGTAGGTGAACGTGAGTTTTAATATTATAACTTACGCTCGAGGAAAGTTTTATAACTCTACACTTTCATTGAGCTAGTTCTATTATTACATTGTGTAACTTTATTCTTATGATTGAGCAAGTTTCCTATCTTAAACTGTTATTGAACAAGTCAATTATTCCTAAATTTCATTTGAGCAAGCTTTAACTCTACTTTTATTGGAATTCTCATTATGGTCCATTCATTCTAACTTGTTTATAGTTAATCAAGTTTCTTAAGTTCTATTCTTGTATAATGAACACAGTTTTTGAACTCTCGTCTCTATTATTGAGCTGTTTTATTAATTTGCATGAGTTATTACCATGTTAAACAAGTTCGTGGTCTTATGACCCTCAGATATATTTCTTATTTCGATTCTAGTTTTTGGTTATCATTGATAGAGTACTATTCAGTTTTGATGAGCCTATTCATTGGCAGTTATTATATTCTTGTTGGTTCATTGTTATATCTATTGAGCAATTGTTTTGCTCACTCCTGCATAAATATTATTATTGCAGCTAAAGTTGAGAAGGTAGATGAGCCTTCAACTAGTAAAGGAAAGGGAAAAATGTGCAAGTGATCAAGACTTGTAATTCTATTTATTGTCATGAATGATAGACTTTTTTATTTAATGATGTAATGTAATTTCTGCACTTGATTGATGTTAAGGTTAGACAATTTGGGATGTTTTTGGATTTAATGATGTAACCCTTTTATAGGGAGGATTAATGGTTTAAATGTTATTTTATTTGGGTAGATAATATGAATGAATGGAAAGTGAACACCAAGTCTTGTGGGAATGAAGTACCTAGATTTGGGGGTGTCACACATACACCTCTGTCGAGGTATGCACATACATATCCTTTCTAGATCCACCCGATAGGGAATAGAATAGAAAAAACGTCTAACCTATAAACAATCCTACACATGTCTATGTGAATTAATCATAACAAGGATTTAAGCATTAGTTCTCAAATAGGTCACACGTGGCGCACAAATATATGTCTATTCTACGTACAACTTATGCAGTTGAAACCCATAATCACATGCCAATTATGTCTATTCTTCTTTCAGTATCATGTAAATTACCAAAATCATCACTAATATCTTAGCGAGAATCATTAAGCATAAATATATAAAACCAAATCATATGGTGCCAACCAAAGAGATAAGATAGTCAATTTAAATAACAAAGGGTTCCATTATAACCTTAGAGCAAATACTCAGCTCATAGCTATTGAACAAAATATAAGTACCAATAAAGACAACAGTTATGGATTACAAAATCTGAGGAAATAAATGGATAAGAATAAACTATGTCAAGGCCCTTCAATCTCCAAGCATTCTGCTCAAATCAAGCTTTCTAATCCGTGTAGCTCACTGCTCTTGTCGCTCCAAGGAAATCCCAAACTTCTCCCTAATCTATATTTACAGACATTAACTAAGAATTAGAGAGAGAAATTACAAAAGAGGAAGAAAAACTAAGCTATATTATGATGTATAATGTCTATTCTTTTTATATGCAGAGGCTTGCCTTCTCTTTATAACTGTTTCCCTCCTTTGCTAGGTCAAAATCAAGCCTTCTCTGTATGGGCACCGGAGCTCGCACTACGGCGTGGGAAATAGACCTATGGGTGGCGCTGTGGCGCCACGTCAGGTTGGATAATACCAGAGCTCGAGTTGCAGTGCGAGCCCATAAAGGACTAATGGCATCTATGCATTGCAAGGTGATGTCAGTCGACAGAGGGTGGCAATGCTGCGTGTGAAACACAAGGTTTGGCATTGGTAGCCCATGCTAGTGTGTATGAAATTTGTCCATTTTGTCCCCTGAAAGCTAAAATAGTCTTATAAAGCCCTGCAATACGTCGGTTAAGCACAATAACACTATAGTCATATAAAACTATATAAAATCTATGAGATCAGACAACTATTTAAGTCATAAAGTATCCGATTCGCGGGTATAAATCCCACTCATCAAACGTTCAATACTCGTTTCTTCATTTTAAGTCAGAATTCGGTCATTTTCGAGTCCGCAACTCTAGAATTCCAAATGCGACTATACTCCTTTGAAAACCAATGTTTCTGAGATCAATATCAAAATTTGACTTCTATTCCAAGAATTTCACGATTTCGACGATTATCGTCCGAACTCGTGAATTTCGCTATAACTTCGTTACTTGAGATTTTTAAACAATTTCAAATGGATTCATTCTAGCATACTAACATCTTAACATACATATTTCATTAACTTATATACATGATAAGTTCTTAATTTTTCTTCATAAGTTTATAACTTATATGGTTATGAATTGTTTATTCATGACTTATTAAGGCTTAAGTCCTTTGATTACTCATTCCTACTTCTTCTTAGCATACATGTTCTACCACTACTCACTTCTCTAACAATTGAAGAGAAAGAGAATCATGGTTTACGATCTTACCCTTGAAGATCACTTGATTAAGCTTTATTCTTCTTCTTGCTCCTTGAATTAACAAAGTCTAACTTTTTCTAGCTTTTCTAGCTTTTTCTCTCTAACCAATAAGTACTTATGATATTGGATGAAATAAAAACAACAAACAAATGAGCTAAGACATCTTCTATTTATAGAAATCACTAAATGAGGGCTTAATGGTCAACAAGCCATCCACCTCCTTATCACCTCCTTACTATTCCTTATTTAGAGTTCACAACACTCAATTTGCTTGCCCTCCAAGTATAAGAACTTTACTTAACCACCAAGCATAAGCACTTTACTTAGACACCAAGCATAAGAACTTTACCTGGCCATTACCTAACTT
Source organism: Panax ginseng (assembly GCA_020205605.1). Lineage (NCBI taxonomy): Eukaryota > Viridiplantae > Streptophyta > Magnoliopsida > Apiales > Araliaceae > Panax > Panax ginseng. The sequence continues at coordinate 98,925,133 of CM035128.1, read as the reverse complement.
ATCCTTTACTTAACCATTAAGTTTACTTGCTCATCACTTTGGACCACCCATGGGTTGCCCCATGGTTCATGCTTACCCATTGCATGCTTACTCTGGGCTTTACATTCAATTAGCTTAATTAACTTAACTTATACTTGGGCTTGCATTAAACAAACTTTGGGCTTATTAATTAATTCATATTGGACTTATCCATTCCTAAACTTGGGCTTTATCATAATTCCAATTGGACATTATAATTTCCTACACAATCCTACAAATCTAATACATTTAAAGCCTTATAACGTTTTGTCTACGTATTATTCTCGTATTCTAACTCGTATACTTATTCATATATGACATACCATCATTCATACATACTTGTATAATACCTCATATTATACTCGTATTCATTACCTCGTACAATACCTACGTATTATATGATCATCGCTTTAATTCATTATACGCATTTTAATTCCTTCTCGGAAATCACTTTCCCTAACTGTTAGGTTTTAAGTCCGCAAGCGAAAACTTTGTTTGCCATAACTGAAATATTATTGGATATTCCATCTCGCCTTAGAATTCTATCATTACGCTGCTTTCTCGTAAGTTCAAAAATAATTCCGAAAGCGTAAAATTAGTGAATAGTGTTTTTATAAAAATTTCTCAGAAAACTTTTATTTTCATCTTGGAAATTCAAACACTTTAATTCTATTATGTGACCAAAATCCCAACCACATTCACACCTTCTAGGTCATAGAACGATCTTCACATAACTTACTCACATAAATAATCAATTAAATTCATTTAATCCACATAATCAAATAAAAATTTAATTCTCATAAAAATCCAATTTTCTCGGGCATTACATTCTTCCCCCCTTATAAGGATTCTGTCCCCAGAATCTCGCTACAATACATAAACAAATGAGGAAAAACATTTCTTCATTTTAATCTCGAGTTCCCACGTTGCTCCTTCGGCATTGTGGTTCCTCCATCTCACCTTCACCGAAGGTATTATCTTATTTCACATGTCTTGTCCCTTCCTATCAATAATCTGAGTTGGAAGTTAAGCATTTACTAGCACATTACGTTATCTCTCTTCCATATTTGGCCAACTAAAGTTCCGTCGAAGGTCTTAATACATCCCAGTACTACCTGGATGTATCGAGCACCTCTAACTACGACTTTACTCACTATTTTTCTTTTAACTTTTATAATTATTTGGAACTCAAATTCCTCCTTCAAAACAAGATTATACTTGGTCTTCTCATCATCCTTCATCCTCTTTTTCATTTGCTTGCTTCACTTGTTACTTAGTTGTAGTTCCTTAACTCGTTCCATTTTCGTGGATTAAGTCTACATTGTGAATAACATTTATACCACTTCATTTCATAATCTAACTTCTAACTCCGTTCTCGCCATCTCCGTTATTGACTCATTCTGAGTCGTTAACATCGATAACTTTTTACCCACCCTTATTACTTAACGCGCCGGCTACTACGTTTACCTTCCTTTTATGATATAAGATGTCACAGTCGTGATCCTTTACCCATTCTAACCACTTTCTCTACCTCATAATCAACTCCTTCTGTGTGAAAATATATTTCAGACTCTTATAGTCCGTGTATATCTCACACATCTCCCCGTATAATTTCTATCTTCAGATTTTTAATTCAAAACTACAGCTGCCAATTCTAGATCATAAGTAGGATAAACCTTCTCATAATCCTTTAACTGGCGTGATGCATACGCAATAACCTTGCCATGCTACACGAGCACACAACCTCGTCCTCTATGCGAAGTATCACTATAAATTACAAAGTTCTCTATAATAACCCGATATTTTCTATATAAATAAACAAGAAATTTTACATATAATTTTTTTTTATTAAAGGTGGGAATATGTGCCAGGTAATGTGTGTAAGTATTTGTGATAAATAAAAATTTATTTATAATTACAAATAATTTTTTTTAAGAATTATTAATCATTATAAACAATATTTTATAGTAATTAATTTTATAGTATAAATGATTTTAATACTTATTTCCCAAAAAAATAAATTTATATATTGTTTAAATAATATATGAAAATGATTATTAGTATTATTATAATAACTATTTTATTATGTGAATTTATTTTAGATTAATTGAGTTAATTATTTAACTTAATTAATAATGTTGCATATGAAAGATAAATCAGATATGGAATCCAAATACTAATTCTGCATTTAGAATAAGGAATGAGAATAATATTATAATATTATTTTTATTTTAGTGCTATAAATATGTATTGAATGTACGTATTGCTAATGATTGGTCAATGATGGTGTATAATGTCAAAACCCTAGTATTAATTTGTTAAACCCTAATTTGAAACTCAAATCGGAGTTTGCGAATGGTAAGGAATTGTGGTACGTGATTAATGACAATTATGCTAATTAGTTAAACCCTAATTATTGACTAGAAATCCTAATTTCCAATTTAAAGCCCTAATTGCGAAAGTGGAAACCCTAATTATTATTTTAGAAAATTATAATGTCAATTAGGAAACCCTAATTCATAATTTGGGGAACCCTAATAATATCAAGAAACCCTAAGTATTTTTAGAACCCTAATTTTCTAATTAAAAACCCTAATTTTAATTAGTAAGTTTTAATTAAAATTTTATTAAACTTTAAACTTAATGTTTCAAACCCTATAAATTATTTGGGAAACCTTAAAGTATAAAATCTATTGATTAAACCCTAGATTCAAGTGGTATGGACAAGAATACCCTTAATTGCTTTGTTAATTTACTAATATAGCATTTTTGGATTTAATAAGATAGCTTGCTTGCAAATCTTGTTAAGATATGGAGTTGGTGAACTAACCTAGATATTCCATGTGCCAAAATCTTTTTAAATCAGCCAAATGTAGCATCCAAGTTCATTACAACATCATATAAATAGATTGAAAGAGAGAGAAAGTTTATTTTTAGCCCATTTGTACACTAACTCTCTACCAAGTCCCTCTCTCTCTCTCTAACCTACAAAATATACAAGCATACCAGTCCCAAAATCAAGCCCCACGAATTCCATAATCAGATCAGAAGCCAAGAATCAAAGCTTGTTCATAGAAGGTATAAAACCCTAACCTACAATCTAATCTTGCTAGATGTGTTAGAAGTTATGATTTTGTGTTTTAATGTATTGTTTATAGTGTTATTAAGTGATCTGGGTGGATAGATGTTGGATCCATAACATCTATAGGCTCAGATCTAGTGTTTTTCAAAATCCAGAAATTTTTATTTTTGATGTCTGACAATGAATGTCAGACCATCTAGATCTCAGTCTGTTATGTGATTTGGCTGTTTAAATGTTTAATCTGGTAGTATGCTATGAGATATATGATCTGGAATTTGTAGTAGGGTCAGATCAATCATATATAGTTATTAATGGTCAAAGTCGGTTGATCGACCATGACCAAATGAAATCTGGGTAACCCAGATGCTACCCAGTAAGCTCTGACAGCCAATTTACGTCCTTGGATCTTTCGTGTGTTTGATGTTTTGTGTTTGTTCTTGCATTCATGTTGTAGTCTGGTAGATTAACTTTAGATTCATGCCTTTATATCATTAAAACAACAAATATGTTAGATTTAGTGGATGGTCAAAGTAGACCATCCGGTCACGAAAATTGATTTCTGGAATTTCAAGAAACCGAATGAACAAAGTTTCTGACATGCTTTGACTGACATGGATCTGCTTGATGTAATGTTGTTAAACTTGTGTTATGTAATAGATCTGTTTTCTTGCTTGTTGTCTACACACTAAAACTCTTAAATCACTAAAATAATGCAAGGATTGCAAGTTGTGGAAGCCCAAAAGTGGTAGCATGAACTGTTCTTCAGTTCTGGAAAACCCAGAAATTGAAGAACAGTGTCTGATAGGTTTTCCAGGGCTTAGATCTTGATCATGTGTTAGAATCTGACTTAGAAATTTGTTATGAACTTGTAATATTACATGTGCACTACAATATCTAATCAATCACTAGCCCAAAAACACCTTACACAATGATTTATTCTTGGTCAAAGTATGCAACTCGTTCACTGTCTATGAAGATCTGGGTTTGATGAAGAACATGAAGAACACCTATAATGACGGTTACATATTATATAAATGATCTTTAGCAAAGTTTTATTAATTCTAATTAATTAAATTTTTAAAAATCATTTAAATATAGAAATTAATTTCTACAAATTCCAAAAATTATTTTAAAAATTATTTTAAGTCATGAAAATTAAATTTTAATAATTTAACCTTTTTTTCATAAATGTTAGTATTTATTTAAATATTATTGATATTTAATTTATTTAATAAATGCATTAAATAAATTAATTAAAAATGATTTTATTATATTAAAAATCATTTTAAATAATAATAAGGTATTTAAAAATATTTGAAGTTATAAAATATAACTTTTAATATTTAAAGGTAAATTTCATTAATTATTTAATATTAATGATATTTAAATTATTTAATAATTATATTAAATAAATTAATTTAAAAATGATTTTAATATTATAAAAATCATTTTAAATGAAAATAAAATGTTTAAAAATATTTTAAGTTATAAAATATAACTTTTAATATTTAAAGGCTAATTTCATTAATAAATTTAATATTAATGATATTAGAATTATTTATTTATTATTTAAAATAAATAATTTAAAAATGATTTTAGTTATTTAAAAATCATTTAAAAGATATAAATTAATTAAAAATATTTTAAGTTATAATTAATGACTTTTAATATTTGGATAAATAATACATTAATATTTAAATATTAATGGTATTTATTTAAAAATAATTTTAATTATTTTAAAAATCATTTAAGTGTAATATTAATGTTTTAAAATATTTTGAGTTATTATAAATAACTTTAATATTTTGACAATGATTTCATTAATAGTTTAATATTAATTAAATATTAATAATAATAGAACTATTTGATATTTAAATCATTTAATAATGATTTCGGTGTTTGAAAAATCATGATAAATTATAATAATTATTATAAGTCAATTAAAAATAATATGACTGATATTTTCAGTTATTAAACTACAGGATAAAGTCTTAGACTCGATATTTACCCGATACAGCCGTCGGTACACCAGAATATTTCAGAAATTGATCTGGACTTAGATAATTTGACTAGATATGTGTTTGTTTGTGATCCAATGACTATTAAATACGTGTGACAATGTGATTAGGTTATATGATTACTACAAATAGCAGTGTTATGTGTTATGGTATATTATTCTGATCAAAAGAATAATCTTATGAATGATAGATTTCAGAATAAAAGATAAAACTAAGTTGTGTAAGCAGTAGATCAGGCAAGTATCCTTACTCTTTGTATCTACTTATGCAATACTCCTATATAAGTAAGTTATTGAATTATACTCCTGTTATATAATTTATTATACCCTACTAGTATCGGTCAAGTATTTCAATATTAGTATTCATGTCAGTTATAGAGTTATATTCGTTTACCAGTACTGTAGTAATGTATGATCAGTATATACCTTGTGGATAAATAGTTAAGTTAGATTATTCAAGTGCCCTCACTTGGATAAGGATTGTATTTAATCGTATGTTGACAAATACCTACTAATTTTTAGGTATGTATATGTTGTTTAGAAATTGTCTAAGCTATTTAACTTAGCTAAACATAGAATGAAAGAATATTGTAGAACATGATAGAATAATATTATTATTAAATTAAAATGTTTTATTTCGAATGTCAAATTAATTATAAACATCCCGAACAAGGAAAAAAAAACTTTTATGGGCCAAAGGCGGACCAGCTGAACGATTTATCGTTCAAACAAGTAGTGTTGATCAATACAGGGCATAACGAGCTGATCACCCTCCGTGTCCGTAAGACATAACGGTATGCAGATGAATTTCTATTTAACCTTTTCGAAAATTGAAATAGAATTCATAGTTTATTAAATTGTTTCCAAATTTATAGTCAGTACGTAGTTTCAAAAAAATGAAATAAAATTTATATGTCATTCAGTATTGTCTCAGCTTACTTCATAACATTTACTTCGTTATTGAAGTGTCGTCCAAGAAAAATATTTAAATCTTTCAGTTAATCGCTATTCATTGCTATTACTTGCTGGGCACTCAAATGCTCATTCTTGCTTTAAATTTAAATGTTTTCATTAAGCTAAAGACGACTGGAAGGTTCCGCAAGGACAAAGGAAGGGAAGTCAAGGAGTAGATTAAATTATGTGGTTATGACTGTTTGTAGTAAGATAATATTATATTTATCATGTAACGTAAGACTTAAAGGTTCTCGAGACTGGGATGGTAGATAACTTTGATATAATACTTTTGTTTAATTAATATATTATGTAGTTGAATGAATGTTATCGTGGAGCACCAAGTACGGGTTTCAAGTACCCAGATTTGGGGGCGTCACATTCTCCGTGTCATCTTATAAAGATAATACAGATGCCTCACTTAACCTTCTTTTTTAGTTCCTGAAAACTCTTTTCTCACTTCTCATTCCCAACGTACTTATCCATAACATGTCCGTATATCTTTTAAGCTAAAATTCACACTTAGTGAATTCCGTATCCAACTTCTCCCTCCGTAGTGTTTCCCACACTATCTTTAAATATTCAGCATGATCTTCTGGTGTCTTAGAATATACTAGAATATCACCAATGATTATTCTGACACACTCATCCAAATATTATTTGAACACTCTGTGATGCTAATGGTACTTTCAACCATAGCACCTCACAAGAGTACCTATTAATTTGCCACCGACTTGCTCGGCGCCCCTTATGGAAAGTCTAACTTTAGTACATTAGTCAACCCAAATGACAGAACCAGAAACTCGTAATAACCATAACGAGTTTTGGACGTCATCTTAGGTACATCCTTCTTCCTTACTTTCAACTGACAATACCCCGTACACAAATTCTATCTTAAAAAAAATACTTTGCCCCATTCAACTGATCAAATAGATCATCAATCCTAGACAATGGGTATTTACTCTAAACCGCTAACTTACTCCCCTCATGATAGTCGATACACAAACGTAATGACTCATCCTCTTCCTTAACATCCTCCTAACTTGCGTCATGGTTAGACAACAAGAGCGTCCCAGTGATTTATTACTGTAAAATACTACCTTGGGTTCCTTAGAAATCCAAAGGTTTACACATCTCGTACGATAATTTATTAAAGTTCTATGGTTAATTAACTCATTCATACCGAGAATTACTTCAAATTCTCTCAACCTTATCGGTACTTATCTGCTGATACTTTAGTACCTCTATTATCCATGAAACAATTTCCATGAATATATTTAACGAGCGTTATGTCCTCATTCTCTACCTTAACGATTAAATGTATTTATAATTCTTTCGGGAATAAACTTAATCACTTAGCAAATTCACATGCTATAAAAAAATAGCACTCCAATCAAACAACACATAAGCATTCATTGTATTTACTGGAATGATACATGTTACTACATCCGCTGATGCAACTGCATCTTGGATCGTCATATTAAAAGTACAGGCCATAGGTCTACCCAATGATGGTGGTCTAGTAATGGCTAACTTACCACTACTAATACCTTTACTTTCCTCCAACCCTTTCCTTGGGCAATTTCTTGCCATGTGGTCCAACGACCCACATACAAAACAACCATGGTTTTTCTTAGGATTAGGATAATTAGGTGATATATGACCCTCATATCCACACTTATAACAAATTGACTTTCCCTTCAGACAGACTCCTAGATGAGTCTTTCTGCATGTCTTGCATGCTTCAATCCTATGCTTAGGATCCCCTTTTCCCACTTCAATATTCCCGGAGTTAAAATTCTTTATTTTTTGGCATACTGCCACTACCACTGACACTCTCTGCCTTGGTTCATCCCTCTCCCTTACAATTATTCTTTCTCTCTTTGTGGTATTGGGTCTACTATAGGGCCAGGGTTTCAGGCCCAGCTCAAACCTATGAGCCTTCCTCTCTTCAGTGTCCACTTGGTGCGGAGTAAATCTTGCCAATTCATTGAATTTGGACGCGTACTGGGGAACCGTCATTTCCCCTTGCTTAAGTTCTAAGAACTTAATCTTAGTCCTCCATTGCATGCTTGTAGGAAAATAGTTCTCGAAGAAACCTTCTTGAACTGTTCCTATGTTACCGCATCTATTCTAGTCCCACCCTGGTGAGCCTCCCACCAAAATTTAGCTTCCCCTTTCATCATGTAAGTCGCGAAAGAAGTCTTTTGCGCCTCTCCCACATTTGTAATAATAAACGCCTTCTTTATTTCTTTCACCCATATCTGGGCCTCTATTGGGTCCGTCGTTCCTTTGAACTCTAGCGAACCTACACTTTTAAACTCTTTAAAGGTAGTCGTTCTGGCGACCCTAGGTCCTGCGGGTACTCTACCCCCAGTTTGGTTAAATGTAGTTGTTAATAAATTAACGAACTCTTGCATAGGGTTATTTTGACCCCCTTGGTTATCATTATGTGACTCAGCCTCCTGATTACGTTGTCTTCTCCGTGGCGGCATTTTCTGATTAAATAAATAAAATTTCATTATTATATGTTTACTTACTTAGTTATTACTCGTCAAACAATAACTCATACCATACAAACCATATTAAATGAAAACATCGTTATATTCATATGCTTCTTCATAGTATAAAACTATTTACAATTTGTTTCCATAGCCAAAAGCTATTACATTTCTATCCTTCAATTGAACTTCACAAAAGTTGGGATTTACAAAAGACTACCCTTTTATACAAAAGAGGGTTTTACGTCACTACACACATATTTATAACTCTATCCATTAATAATGTATAACAGCGTCCTCGTGTTTTTCATTCGCAAGAATCGACACAATATCTTGACTAATAATATGTCGATTTTATCCCGACACAATGAAATAATAAGAAATTTTCAGCTTGAAATCCTTATGAGCACTCTCATGGATGTAAGACATCAGTGCTATCTTCTGGTATTTTTTAACCAATTTCCTACGAAGCTCATCGGCCTCTTCCTTATAGTCCCTAGCCTTATTTGTCATAAGCACCTTTTCATCGTGCTCTGACTCAAAATATGCTTCTTCAGACTCCTTTGCTTCATGGAGATAACTAATCTCTTCATTCTGATTCTGCACAACTGTACGCAATTGCACATTCCTGTCAAGCACTGCCAGATACAATGCTCTAATTACATCTGGAGATGTTAACTCTTGTGCAGGTACCACCGTATTAACCGATGTTAGCACCATTTCTTCTTCACATCAATCATCATATGTAGGTATGATGTTATATCTATTTCTCCCTCAGAGTAGTTCTCCTCAGAAAAGTACTCCTCTGGCTCCGATTCTTCTAGAATCACTAATGGTACCACCGCCACTTGCATAGGTACAGACTCTACTCTATTCACAAGCTCTTCGCTCACCACGTGTATGTGAGATCCTGAATTTTATGAAATGAAAGTATTTAATTTTCTTATAATTATTATGTTATTTAGTAAATGGTTAAATTGATAAGGGTTAAAGTTAAGGGTGATATTGGAAAATTTTGCAAAGTAAGCAAGTTGATATAAAATATTCGTTGTGTCGGGGAATATTTGATTGGTCGGGGAATATTCATTTTAACAGGGAATATTCGCACGACGGCACAATCATTGGTGGACCCCACAACGGAAGTATTATTGTAGTTAGAAAACGACATAAATATCTTTTTATACAAATAACGGTGAAAGTTTTACCGTTAAACTATTGAACTACCCGATAGTAAAAGTACAGTAATATGCGTGGTTGCATAGTAGCACACAGTATTGATTATTGATGCTTACGTGAGAAGTCTCTCAATTATACTCAATTACTACTACAGTAATTGCTACATAATATCTCTCATATTATTGATTCAATTATTGTCACACTATCATCTGCATAATATTTTATATTATTAAATCAATAATTGAGATGACAAAGTTAATTATATTATTAATTGCAATATTAATGATGTCTATAAAGTTCTGTCTAGGAGAGGTTTTGTCACCTAATTGCGCGCCAATAGGGAGAAATCCTTATCGGAAATCCCCTCTTTCTTGGGAATGATCTGATTGTTAAATATTGTGAGTTATAATATTAATGATGAATAAGTTCATGTTGATTAAAGATGAAATTAATATTTCATTGTGTTGGGATTATTAGTGTTAGTGGAAATCGACATCTATTCCGATAATAATTGATGTCTAGAGGTTATATTGACCAATCGGGTAATTAATCAGATAAATGAGCAATTAATTGCTATTAATTCACATGCTTATAACTATTTATTCACATGTTTGTACTATTGATTCACATGCATGTACTATTAGGGAATGTGGTGCAAGATTGATAATACTTGCATGACTAAATTAAAAATGGAGGTAAAGATGAAGGTACTATACTGTAATTATTTTTGTCACATGTATAGAACTATTGAGTCACATGATTGTACTATTGATTCACATGATGTACTATTAGGGGAGGTAGTGCAAGTTTGATAATACTTGCAGGACTAAATTAAAAATGACAGAAAAGATGAAGGTATTATACTGTAATATTTCGAGCCCCAAAATGTGCAATTATCGAAACTATATTTTCCTATAAATAGAAGCTCAGTGTTCCTTCATTCTCACCAATTCACTAAGACTCACGAGAGCAATTATAGAGAGAGAAGCTATAGAGAGAAAGAAGAAGAGAAGTCTGCTACTTCACTATTCCAGTATCCGGCCTTCTTCTGAGGTAAGGGGTATTATTTCTTTCATATTCATGAAGAGAGTTATTTTCTTTCAATACTCGAAAGGGTTGTTATTCCAATCTTTATTATTTTGTTGGAATAACCTGTCTACGCGGACTGCCGCATGCATGGTGAAATTCTTCTGTTGTTCCATTCTTTATTATTCTGTTGGAATAACCTGTCTACGCGAACTACCCCATGTATTGTGAAATTCTGTTGTTGTTCCATTCTTTATTATTCTATTGGAATAACCTATCTACGCGGACTACCGCATGCATGGTGAATGACCCTTCATATTCATTCTTTATTAAATTATGGAAATGATCTATCTATGTGGATTACCGCATTGCGGATGAAAATCCATTTGTATTTTCGTATATTCTATTATACTCGTATGAGATATCATTTCTTTTGTACTCATCATGGAATATCATTTTCTTTTGTATTTTCCTTTTATGAGTACTATTCATAAAGTACTATTCACGTGGTACTATTTTCAAAGTACTATTCACGGGGTACTATTCACCCGGAGTACTATTCATGACAAAAATTGATTTCTTTTTGGTCTAAATCATTTTTGATACAATATCATTCTTGAATTTTACTCCACAAAGCAGTACATATTGACAATTTGGATATTTTTAAACTCTGGATAAATTTAAAGTCTTTAATATTTATCCTTGATTTCGTTTGATTAATGCTTATATCATTGTCATCATCCTCATACTTATATTGTTATGAAAGTCATCTTGGGCTTACGTGCATAGATGGAATGTTGATTAGTATGATTATGACCAGGGATCATTCGGTATAATCATGACTCGTAATGTTACAAATGATATATGTTGTAAAAGTCCTCATTGGCCTGTAGTGTATTGATAGACAGTTGTTGGTATGATTATGACCAAGGATTATTCAGTATAATCATTACCATTGATGATTACATGAATATCCTTGGCCCATAGTGCAGGGATGATTCGATGATGTGGTTTATTTATTAAGTTGAGTCTCAACGATAAAGTTGATGAAAAACTTTTTAAATCATCGAAGATAGTAGATATCATGCTCTACTTGACTCTTTTAATGGATTGCTTATTCCGTTGCAGTTGTTGATCTAAAACTTGTTGTTTATTGTATTCTATCAGTTGTTATACTATTGAAGGCTAATGATAATTTATTCTGCATTATCTTAGTCATAATATTTCTTACTGGGCTAGTTGAGCTCACCTTTTTCTTCATTATTCTCTTCAGCAAATGAGAATATAGTTGGGACTAGCCGGGGAATGGAATGATGGTCCGTGATGGTTGTTTTAGCAGTCCTCACTACTTAGTGTGATAATAAATGTAATGAGGATTGAATTTGAGTTTGGATATTGTCTAGAAGACAATATTCATGTAAAAACTCAGCTATGTTTTGTCATATTTTTACACGACAGTTGTATTAAAGAAGTTTTTATTTGATTTCTGTACCATGTATTTGGCGACTCAAGATGGGTGATGTATACCTATTTTGGGGGTGTCATAGTGTATATCTCTATACATCAAGCTATCGATCGACATCTATAATAACACATAACATGTTGATTAGTATATAATACATAATAGTACAAGCACGAATCACATTTAATTTATTTAGGATTAATTTCCATCTTTTAAATCTTTCAGTACTGAGTTTCCTTAATACCTTATTAACTCATTCGACTTAAGTAAAACTCGAGTTTACTTCCTTCGGACTTTTCCTTCCCTAACGTGGTTATTAGCCTAAGGTTCTTCCCCCCTTAAGTTTTATAACATAATGCTTTGATACCAACCTGTGACTCCCCCAAATTTGGGTATCTTCCAACCCGACAGATGGTGCTACACGGTACTTATAACTGTACATTCATTCTATTGAAACAACATTAAAATGTGTGTATCACCGACATTCTTATTACATTAATAATAATACATCTCGTTCCCAGGTTCTGAAACCATTACCTTCTTTGTTCATCATAATATAATTCATACAAACATATTAGTCTATTACAGAATGAACTAATCATTCATCTTCTCCTTGCCTTTATCTCCACTGGAACCCTCGGTTCGTTCGACCTTAGTTGCAATCATATGATTCAAGCAAGAAGTGAGCATAACTAGCTCAGCAAGTTTAACAATATATTATATAAATACCACTTCGAGAATCATATGATTATTCTTCATTAATTTAACAATAGTTATGAAGTACTATGAAACATTGAACAACACTTCTCATCTCATAAAACAATTCCAAAGTACATATAGTAGCTTGGAAATTCTGAGTAGGTCCATAGACCATGAACATTCTCTTTAGCTTTTATTCATGAAAAGGACAACCCAGTACTAAGACCGTAAGTCTGATATTTCTTATGAGCACTTCTAGGTGATCAGCCTATAGTACTCTATGTTGATCAACACTCATCCATTAAACATATTTATATTTAAGTTTTGGCAACCTCGTGTGCCCATCGAATAATCGATGTAAAATACATTTTTTTATTCATACTCAGGCTTACCTTGAATTCGTACCAAACAATTGGCGTAGGATAGCGTTATCAATTTTATATTGAAAGACTTATAAATAAATAAATCAATCTTTCAAGATTAGTCTAGCCGACTTAAAACTGGCATCGACCCTTTCTTTAAAACCATTCATGCATCTCATAACATGAATCACTTAAAACCTTGTTAACAAGAAGGTTAGACAAGCGATAAGAAAACTTGCCTTCAATGTCTGCTACAGTAAAATTACTTTTCCTTTGAGTCTTTACGGTCTCTACAACACATAACCACATAACATACCACATTAAGTCATGAATAAACATACATGGTTCCTAATGAATCTTACCCTTCTTCTCAATCTAATCATATATTAGATTTGTTATTATTGGTTCCAGCTTGCCATTATAACCTACATCGTTCTTACCAACTTCTTTTTCTTCTATGTCTTAAGTGAATTTACTTCATTAATAAAGGTCAATTCAACTTTTTAATCTTCCTCATGGCTTACTAACGTTCTTACGTTACTAACCGAGACTCGATCATTATTGGTGAAGTACCAATGTTGAATACCATTCACGGTTTACTTACCTATCCTTCACGTTCTTCGTTTAATTATTCTTAAACTATACTTAAATTCCTACCGTTATCACTATAAAAGTGATTTAAAGTAAGTCTTATCATGTATATTAAGTACACGTACATTCTACTATTCGTTTCTAATCCATTGGATTTACAAAACCTAACTTGGTTAACCAATGGGGTTGTGGCGCCACTCTTCAGTACCTGGTCCTACTATACATGGCGTTGTGGTGCGAGGATTATAACTGGAGTTGGCACTGCGACGCGACTCTGCAGTGGCCATTCTCTTCGCCCCAGCGCTGCGGCGTGGCTTATAAAGCTCTGTCTGGCGCTGCGGTGCCACACCTCAGTACCAGAAATTTTTTACAGTTTATTTCTTAAGTGACATTCCCGGGCTCATAACCTCTTCGTTATAAGTCCGAATTAACTCGTTCAAAAGGCATTAACTCACAAATTACATACTCTATGTGTTCATGTAAGAATTTTTTATTTTTGACTTCGTTAACTTGAAATTCACATTTTAGTTTATTTTAACGAAAACGATAAACCTTCGTGAACGTTCAATGCTCGTTTCTTCGTTCTAAGTTGGAATTCGGTCATTTTTGAGTTCGCAACTCTAGAATGCCAAATGAGACTATACTCTATCGAAAACCAATGTTTCTGAGCTCAATGTCAAAATTTGACTTCCATTCTGAGAATTTCACGATTTCGGCGATTATCGTCCGAACTCATGAATTTCGCCATAACTTTGTTACTTGAGATTTTTAAACCATTTCAAATGGATTCATTCCATCATAGTAACATCTTAACATACATATTTCGTTAACTTATATATATGATAAGTTCTTAATTGTTCTTCATAAGTTTATAACTTATATGGTTACGAATTGTGTATTCATTACTTATTAAGGCTCAAGTCCTTTGATTAATCATTCCTACTTCTTCTTAGCATACATGTTCTACCACTACTCACTTCTCTAACAATTGAAGAGAAAGAGAATCATGGTTTAGGATCTTACCCTAGAAGATCACTTGATTAAGCTTTATTCTTCTTCTTGCTTCTTGAACTAACAAAGTCTAACTTTTTCTAGCTTTTCTAGCTTTTTCTCTCTAACCAATAAGTACTTATGATGTTAGATGAAATAAAAACAACCAAGAAATGAGCTAGGACATCTTTTATTTATAGAAATCACTAAATGAGGGCTTAATGGTCAATAAACCATCCACCTCCTTATCACCTCCTTACTATTCCTTACTTGGAGTTCACAACACTCAATTTGCTTGCCCACCAAGTACAAGCACTTTACTTAACCACCAAGCATAAGCACTTTACTTAGCCACCAAGCATAAGCACTTTATTTGGCCATTACTTAACTTATCCTTTACTTAACCATTAAGTTTACTTGCTCATCACTTTGGACCACCCATGGGTTGCCCCATGGTTCATGCTTACCTATTGGATTCTTTCTTTGGGCTTTACATTCAATTAGCTTAATTAACTTAACTTATACATGGGCTTGCATTAAACAAACATTGGGCTTGTTCATTAATTCATATTGGACTTATCCATTCCTAAACTTGGGCTTTATCATAATTCCAATTGGACATTATAATTTCCTACACAATCCTACAAATCCAATACATTTGGCTTAAAGCCTTATAACATATTGTCTACGTATTATTCTCATATTCTAACTCGTATACTTATTCATATACAACATACCATCATTCATACATACTTGTATAATATATCGTATTATACTCGTATTCATTACCTCGTACAATACCTACGTATTATACGATCATTGCTTTAATTCATTATACACATTTCAATTCCTTCTCGGAAATCACTTTCGCTAACCGTTAGGTTTTAAGTCCGGAAGCGAAAATTTCATTTGCCATAACTGAAATATTATTGGATATTCCATCTCGTCTTAGAATTCTATCATTACGCATTTCTCGAAAGTTCAAAAATAATTCCCGAACATAAATCAGTGAATAGTATTTTTATAAAAATTTCTCGAAAAACTTTTATTTTCTTCTTGAAAATAAAATCCAATTTTCATAAAAATCCAATTTTCTCGAATGCTACATTGACCACCGGTCGTATGTTACAAATGCAGACAGGAAGGATAGATCCGTCCAAACTGTACGTAACAACCCAAAGCGTGTTTCAATTGTGAAAGAGAAGGATTTTGTCGTGTAGTGAATTCAAGTCTAGCTGGGATAGTGACGCCAAAGGATGTCCCAGACAACTTAAAGCCGGTAGTTTAAGTGAGAGCATTTGTCGAGAAACCCGAACGAAGTTATCACGGGTAAGATAATCATAAACTCTTGCGAAGTTTATACCTAATTTGATACCGGTTCTACCAATTCTTTTATTCTCCTACTTGCGCTCAACGTTTAAATTTAACTCTGGAGAAATTAGACTTTGACTTATCTGTTGAAACTCCGATCGGAGAAATCTTCATTACATCCACTATTTATAAGTCATGTTTGATTCAAATCGGTAACCGCACTTTACCTGTCAATCTTATCTCTTTGAAAATACTTGCATTTGATGTGATTTTAGGGATTGATTGGTTGACCACTCATCGTGCTAAAATTGATTATTTTCGTAAGGTTGTTAGCTTCCATATTCCTAACCAACCTATTATGCGAATTCAAGCAACCAAATCACTAAAGTCAATCACTGTCATATCAAGCCATAAAGCTATTCGTTAATTGAAAAATGGATGTCAAGCGTTCTTAGCCCATGCCACAGATTTAAACAAAAATACGTTAGATTTGAATGATATTTCTATTGTTAATAATTTTCTTGACATATTTCCTGAAGAACTTCTTGGCCTACCCCTAGAGCATGAAATCACATTTTTTATTGACCCCGGTACAAAACCCATTTCTAAAACCTCAAATATTTCTTCAACTAAAACAAACATATCATGTGCCAAAGACGTTGGCTCGAGCTGTTGAAAGATTACGATAATATCATTCAATACCATCCTAGAAAAGCGAACGTGGTAGTTGACGCATTGAGTGGAAGATCTTATGCATTTATGAGTGCGATATTGTTAACACAAAGACCTATTTCATACGACTTACAAAAGATGGAGATAGAGTTAAAGACTCCAAGAACCTACGTGAAGATAGCAAATATACGATTAGAACCGACTTTAATCGATAAAGTTAAAACCGCTCAAGCTACAGACTCAGAGACAATGAATGTGAAGAAAGAAGGTTCAAGTGGGCGTTATTCTAGAAGCAAGAATCGACAAAGAAAGGAAATCTCAACCCTCAAATTTATTGGTCTATTTGAAATCCTTGATCGAGTAGGAACTGTGGCCTATAGACTCGCTTTATTGCCAAGTATGTCGTGTGTTCATTACATTTTTCACGTATCGATGTTACATAAATATGTAGACGACCTAAACCACATTATTGAATTACAACTAGACGAGATAGCAGAAGATACAACAGAAGATACAACAAAAGATTTAACATCTGAGGAGATACCTGTTAAAATCTTGAATAAGAAGAAACATATTCTATGCTCAAAGGTTATACCTCAAGAGTTAGAATCTGACAAGGTATCCTCACCTCTTCGGCATACCAGGTACGTACCCCCATTTTGAGGATGAAATTTCATAAGAAGTGGAGGTTGTAAGACCCCAACTTTTATAAATAAAGATTAATTATTTTCAAAATATATTTTTAAATATTATGGTGTGGATTTGATATAATGTTATAGTTGTGGGTAGTATTTATAAATTTTGCAAAGTATGCAAGTTGTCGTAACATATTCGATTGGTCGGGGAATATTCGTTTTAACACAAAATATTCGTACGATGGCAAAATCATTGGTGGACCCCACAACGGAAGTATTGTCAGAGTTAGAAGACGATAGGCGAAAGTTTTAGCGTTAAATTGCTTAAAAACCCGGTGGTAAAAGTACAATAATACGCGTGGTTGCATAGTAGCACGCTGTATTGATTATTGATGATTACGTGAAAAGCCACTCAGTTATACTCAATTATTGCTACAGTAATTGCTGCATATTATCTCTCATATTATTGATTCAATTATTGTCACAGTATCATCTGCATAATATTTTATATTATTAACTCAATAATTGAGATGACAAAGTTATTCATATTATTATTTGAAATATTGACGATGTCTAGAAAGTTCTGTCGAGGAAAGAGGTTTGGTCACCTTATTGCGCGCTAATATGGAGAAATCCTTATCGGAAAGACCCCTCTTTCCTGGGAATGATCTGGTTGTTAAATACTGTGAGTTATAATATTAATGATGAATAAGTTCGTGTTGATTAAAGATGAAATTAATATTTTCATTGATTTGAGATTATTAGTGTTAGTGGAAATCAACATTTATTTCGATAATAATTGATATCAGGAGGTTAAATTGAGCAATCAGGTAATTAATCGGATAAATGAGAAATTAATTGCTATTAGTTCACATTCATATAACAATTTGTTCACATGAATGGAACTATTAATTCAAATGATGTACTATTAGGGGAGGTGGTGCAAGTTTGATAATACTTGTAGGACTAAATTAAAAATGGAGAAAAGATGAAGGTACTATACTGTAATAATTCGAGCCCCAAAATGTGCAATTATCGAAACTATGTTGTTCTATTAATAAAAGCTCATTCTTCTTTAATTTTCACCAATTCACTAAGACTTACAAGAGCAATTATAGATATAGAAGCTATAAAGAGAGAAGCTATAGAGGGAAAGAAGAAGAGTATTCTGCTACTTCACTATTGTAGTATTCAACCTTCTACTAAGGTAAGGGGTGTTATTACTTTCGTATTCGTAAGGGATATTATTTTTGTTCAATATATGTATGAAATAATATTTTCTTCCATACTCTGTAGTATGTAAGTAATATTATTTCATTTTGTATTCCTAATTCTTCACTCATTTTGTCAAAGTATTGCTTCTATACTCCGTGAAATTAGTAGAATATCCTTGAAATTTGCGCTTCATCTAGTATCATTTCACAAGGATATTTTTCTAAACATTCCTGTTAAATTTTAAGCTTTTCATGCCGGAGTACTATTCATGGATACTATTCATTTATACGACACTATTTATACGTATGGTACTATTCATGAACACTATTTATAAATACAGTACTATTCATAAATATGGTATTATTCATAAAGTACTATTCAAAAAGTACTATTCATGAAGTACTATTCTCAAAGTATTATTCACGGGGTACTATTAAAAGAGTACTATTCTCGAAGTACTATTCATGGGGTACTATTCACTCGAGTACTATTCACCAGGGGTACTATTCATGACAAAAATTGATTTTTTTCGGTCCAAATCATTTTTAATACAATATTATTCTTGAATTTTACTCCACAAAGCAAAGATTACATGTTGACAATTTGATATTATTGAAATCGGATAAATTAAATTATATATCATTAAAATTTATCCTTGCATCATTTAATTAAATTCTTATATCAATTTCATCATCCTTATGCTTATATTGTGATGAAAGTCATCTTTGGCCGTAGTGCATAGATGAACTGTTGAGTGGTATGATTATGACCAGGGATTATTCGATCTAATCAGGACCCGTAATGTTACAAATGATTTGCTAAAAGTCCCCATTAGCCCATAGTGCATTGATGGACAGTTATTGGTATGATCATGACCATGCATTCTCTTCAGCCAAAGGTGCAAAGATGAATTGTTGTTTGGCATGTTCATGACCATTGGTGAAAACACGAATATCCTTGGCCCGTAGTGCATGGATAATTCATGCTCGTGATACTAATGAATATCCTTGGCCCGTAGTGCATGGATAATTCAGTGATGTGGATTATTTATTAAGCTGAGTCTTAGCGATAAAATTGATGATAAACTTTTAAATCATAGAAGATAGTAGATATAATGATCTTTTTAACTTTCTAATGGATTGCTTATTCTGCTGCAGTTGTTGATCTAAAACTTGTTGTCTATTATATTCTATCAGTTGTTATACTATTGAATGCTAAGGATAATTTATTCTGCATTATCTTACTCATAATATTTCTTACTGGGCTAGTTGAGCTCACCCTTTTCTTTCATTGTTCTCTTCAGGAAATGAACATATAGCTGGGACTAGCCGGGGAATGGAGTGACGGTCCAGATGGTTGCTTTAGTAGTCCTCACTAATCTGTGAAATAGTGTGATAATAATTGTAATGAGATTGAATTTGAGTTTGGATATTGTCTAGGAGACAATATTCGTGTTAAAACTCTCAGCTATATTTTGTTGTATTCTGCACAATAGTTGTATAATTAAGTTGTAGTTGTATTCTGTACCATATATTTAGAGACTCAGAATGGGTGATGTATACCTATTTTGGGGGCTTCACACTTAGCGCAAGCGTGCATAGAGATTGAGTAAGGCTGCTAGGCGTGCGTGCGCTTTGAGCCTGGCATGGGTAGGGGGCGTGCACGACGTGTACAAGGCGTGTGGCATTCAAGTGTGTGGGAAGCGTGCATTGGCCTCGATAATCATATGTGGTGTGTTATTCTGAGTCTCGTGACGTCGTTCCACGTCCTTGAAATGTTGATGTTAATAAAAGATGAGCATTATAAAATATGAAGTAAAATAAATAAAACCAATGTGTAGAGTTATTACGTGACTAATTGGTATGTCGACCTTAATTAATTATGTAGGTCATTTGAATATAAAAAAAATTATCATTAGTAGTAAGGAGCATATCAGACAAGTATTCCCTGACTTATTACAAGTTTTGTTTTGTTGCAAGTTTCCTATCTTGTACAAATTGTAGTATTGTGCAAGTATTCTGATTTCTTTGAGTATGTATTCTGATCTTGTACAAGTTTAATATTATGTTCAAGTTTTATATTTTATTGTACTTCATGCAAAGGCTTACGTTTAGATTGTTGAATTTTATTTGCTATATGAAGTTCATTATATGATGTGAAATGATTTATGAAAAAGAGTTATTTGTCATTTGATTCAGCTTAACTCAATTGTTGAGCTATTCCAATCGAAATATTCATTCCTAAGATATTATTTGTGAAAATTCTGTAATTGTGATAAATAGATTATGTCAAATCAAATAATTTTGGGCAACTCAATATGTGTCGCACTTCGTGCAAGAATGTGTCTTATTGAGCAAATCTTTTTATATTTGCTCTCTGTTCAATGAAGTGTATGTTAGTTTTTATGTGCAATAACGTTTTTATGCCAATATCCGCACTTACGTGCAAACCAAGAAGAAATGTTCTATCATTGAACTGTTGATGCTTTTTTTAATGTTCTGTTTATTCACGAATTACTTAAAGAAGTGCGTCTATGTTATTTGTTTCAGCTAGGCAGATGTTAAGATGAGAAGTTGAATTATTAAAAATTCATTGAGGATTATTAATGCTAAGTAGGGCTAATTTGAACCAAATTGTTTTGGTGAGCACTCTGATGTTAAAACTAAGATGAACAACCTTAATATTGGGGGATATTTAAATCGAGAATCTCTGATAAGACACAAGTGGTGTTAAGCAAACACAAGTGGTGTCAAAGCAAGCGCGTAGTCATTTACAATGTGGTAGGACATGCCGAGTGATGAGTGTGTTTTATATACACAAATTAGGTACTTTTGAGTTTGATAAATTGCAAATCCTAAGCTAGTTTGTTTGGTTTTTATGTGTTTTCATTGTATTGTTGTGTAATGCAGTTTTATATTGCTTTTATGTATTTTTGTATTATTTTTATGTGTTTTTACTATGTTTTGTAGAAATTGGATGGAATGTCATTTGGGTCGATTGTTGGAATCGCCAAATTCTCATTTTCAGTTTGTCATTGACATAACAGTCCTGTGAAGCCCGATTTTTGCCATGATCCAGCCATTATCTCTCCAAACTCGAAGAATGAAAGCTTTAGATCAACGTCTTTTCTTTTTGGATCATCTTGAATCGCCTCAATCGACGTACGGATGCAAGATTTATGGCCATTTTCCCAACAGGTGTCAAATCTGGAAACTACCAACTGTCATTTGCATAGCAGTCACTTTATGGCCAATTTTATCATTGTTCCAACCATTATTTCGAAGAACTCAAAGAATGAAAGTTGTAGATCTCCCTCTCTTCTTTCCGAAACATCTTGAATTATCTAAATCATAGTTCGTATGAAGAAGTTATGGCCATTTTCCTAATAGATATTGAAGTAGAAAACTACCCAGCACTGCAGCGCCCCTTGCTAGTGTATTTTCGACGCTACAGCATCCCTAAGCAGTAGCTCAGCCTATTTGAAGCGCTGCAACGCATGTTTTAAGCCAAATCAAGGTGCCGCAGCACCTGACACATATTTTTGACAGATTTCAGCCTTTAAATTCCTAACATAATGACCCATTACCGAATTCCTTCACTTTTCATTTTATCTTCATTTTTTCTATCAAAGGAAAGAGGGAGGCGGCTAGCCATCAAAGAGGGAGGCCATGGCCTTTGGCCATGGTTGTTCAAGAGCTTCAACAGAGGCGCTCCAATGGAGGTTTATCTACCAAAATGGGGAAGCCACTCCTATATCTTTTCTTTGTTTTTCCTTTATGTATTTATTAGTTTGGGATCCTTGAATGTAATTGAACCCTTTTCTTAGCTTGTATTGAATAACTTTCTCTTTGATTGGCACCATATGAATTGGTTCTCTATATTCTGTGTTTAATATTTAATTGCTAAGGAATTAGTAATTAATTTGGTAGTCTATATGAAATTGGAAAATGGATTGTAGATGTAGACCATGAATATATTGATATGTGATTATGCTTGTTCTATATGTGTTAGAATACATAATTTGTGTGTAGGATAGAAATATACCTATATGCCATGTGTAGCCAATTTGAGAATCTAAGCTTGAATTCCTTGTCTAATGTTAATTCACATAGGAATATGATGGGTTATGTAGCTAGGATGTTCCTTTTCGTTCTATTTCCTTTTGGGTAGATCTAGAGAGGATATGTTTATATGAACCTTGGAAGAGGCATATGAATACTGATGAATTCTTGGTTGACAATTCGTCGTGACCATTATGATCAATTGGAGAGTTAAGAGATGTAAATGAAGCATTGCACGCCAAGTGTTCGACAAAATGCTTGTGTTGGGATATTGTGTTCTTAGCTCCTTAACTATTTATGTTTTGTAGCATAATTGTAGTCTTTAGCTTTTATCCCTTCAAACATTTGTTTAAATAAGATTGAGATGATATAAAGTTAGTACTTGGTTAATCATTAGAGATAATTCCTCGTGGGTTCGAAAACTCTCTTATCATTATATTACTTGTTGACCACGTATACTTGCGCGTGTTTATCGGTTGCAAATTCGACCAACACCGAGTCCTAAAGTGCTAGAAAGAGAATATTTTCCCTTAATAGTTATGAGAACATAGATGGTCCTAACAACCCTCGGTATGATGCTAAAGATGTTAAAGTGAAGAATATTTTTATTCCTATTGATTCAAGTTGCTTCACAATTATTGTTCAATTGTTGAAGATTTCAGAATAATATTATTCTATTTATGAGCATGTTGCTTATTCAACTGTTGTAATACTTGCTGAGCAATTAGTTTCTCACTTTTGCTTAAAATAAATATTTTTAACTAAGCTAGAGCGGACTGAAGGATCCGGTAAAGTCAAAGGGAAAGGGAAAGAAAATGAATAAAAGATGTTGTGTATTAATTGTAATATTAGTAATGATGTAATCTTCATTTGAAGTATGTTTTGAAGATATAGAGGGCTTAAAATGTAATACCCAAGAATTTTCTGAATATTATTAATAATGATATTAGTAAAAGTTGAGTATTCATTTGAATAAAAATATTGTTGTGACACAGGGTACAGTAATTTTACTAAATTAAATTAGGTATGTGTTATGGTGGAACTAATGAAGAGCTTAATGCTCATGATATTTGCCTAGTGTGGCAAGATAATAAAAATAAGTGTGCTATCAGTAAATAAAGAGAATAATCAATTTAGGTTGTGAACTAAATTCAGCAGTAGCTGAGTCTAAGATTTTCCCAGAGTGGCGTAGCTACGCCCATACTTCAGATGGTAAACCAGTAGCAGCAATTGCTACGAGTATAAGACTAGAAAAATAATTTCAACTGTGTACATAAGTTACAAAGATGATTTATTAACATTAATAGAGAATGAGTGATATAGTGGACCAAGTACCATTATTATTAATGTGACCATTATTATTAATTATTGCTATGTGCCACTGTATGTAATATAGGAAAATGTAGGTAGTAGTGCCATATAATTACTTCATGCATGAGATATTAAATAAGGTGTGATACTTAATTGTGAATAATGCTATACCAAACTATATAGTAAAAGTAAGTAAATCATAAAATTGATGTAGATGAGTTTTTGTTACCTCATCATGTGTGGTGGGATAATTAAATGTGTATTCTAAAATATGAGAGTAAATAAATATGTACTATTAAAATATTTACTTCAATAATGATGTGTAATTAAATAATAAATTTTTATGGAAATATTTGATTATTAGTACCCAATTAAATTATGTCCATACATGTTATAAATATTAATTGGACTAGACTAATGTACATGGATTATATGGTTATTCGTATATACCCATAACTTATCACACTTTAGTATTATTACCTCATTAAAATTGTGTTTGTATACCCAAAAGAATTAAAACTTAAGTATGCTAAATTCCACATTACAAATGCTGAGTATTAGGAGGGAGTGTCCTATATTCACTGTCACTTTTCTTCCTCACGTGTTTAGGCCAATGGCCTCTAAGCCTATTACTTGCAAAAATCAAACTTGAGCTTTATAGCTAATGATGGATGGGGAGTGGTCTTCACAGCAACTTGCACTATGCTACCAAACTTTGAATGTCCATCATCATTTTCCTTGTTCCATCAGTTTTAATTTTTGGGAAAAGCCAATGCTCGGTTAATAACTTTCCTATAAATGAGAGTCTTCACTTCACAAAATGTGATTACACAAATTCTCTGTTGAGAGCCAATATAATATAAGTACAGCAGTATTGGAGAAGCATTCAGCAGCAAGCTTAGAATTCAATTTCACAAAGGTATAATCTTTAACACTGTGTTCTTGATTTTAATTTCTAAGAATGCTAGGATTCTTTGAATACTTGTTAATTTATTTAGGTAGGAGATACCAGTGTGTTATATGAGTTTACATGTAGCAATTGTAAGACCCCAACTTTTTATGAATAAATATTTAATTTTCTCTAAATATTATTTTGGATAATAAGGTGTGATTTTATATAATGATATAGTTATGTGTGATATATGCAAATTTTGCAAGTAAGCAAGTTGTCATAAAATATTCGTTTGATCGTGAAAACAAGCTATATGCCAAGTTGAAGAAATGTGAGTTCTGGCTTGAGGAAGTAGCATTCATTGGGTACGTGGTGTCAAAACATGGAGTATCTGTTGACCCGACGAAGATTGAAGCAATACAAAGTTGGGAGCAACCGAAGTCGGTGACCGAAGTATATAGCTTTCTGCGCTTAGCTGGTTATTATCGGAGATTCGTGGAAGGATTTTCTCAAATCGCTACTCCGTTAACTCAGCTGACTCGGAAGGATACAAAATTCGTATAGAGCGAGGAATATGAGAAGAGTTTCCAAGAGCTTTAGAGGAGACTAATCTTGGCACCTGTTCTGACAATACCATCTGGTTCAGATGGATTTGTTATCTACAGCAATGCTTTAGGCAAAGGGTTAGGATGTGTTTTCATGCAACATGGGAAAGTCATAGCCTATGCCTCGCGACAACTTAAATAATATGAGAGGAATTATCCTACTCATGATCTAGAGTTGGCAGCAGTCATTTTTACGCTAAAGATCTGGAGGCACTATCTATACGGGGAGAAAGTGGAGATATATTAAGATCATAAAAGCCTCAAATATTTCTTCACCAAAAGGAACTTAACATGAGGCAATGACATTGGCTCGAGCTGTTGAAAGATTACGATCACACCATTCAATACCATCCTGTAAAAGCGAACGTGGTAGCTGAAGCGTTGAGTAGAAGATCATATGCGGGAATGAGTGCGATGTAGTTTACACAAAGATCCATTTTGTGTGATTTACAAAAGATGAAGATAGAATTCAAGACTCTGGGGACCCATGCGATGATGTCAAGTATACGCATAGAACCAACTTTAATCGATAAAGTATATTTCTCAAGCCACAGACCCGGAACTGATGTGTATGAAGAAGAAAGTACAAGAAGGTGTTATCCCAGAAGCAAGAATCGATGAAGAAGGAATACTTCGAGTCAACTCCAGACTCTGTGTTCCTAACTACTCTAATTTGAAGTACAAGATCATGATGGAGGCACACAATACACCGTTTGTAATCCATCCTGGAAGTACCAAAATGTATCGTGATCTTTGACATACATTTTGGTGGAACAATATTAAGAGAGAGATCGCGAAGTTTATCTCGAGATGTTTAACTTGTCAACGTGTAAAGGCGGAGCATCAAGTGCCTAAGGGTCCATTGCAACCACTTGAGATTCCAAAATAGAAGTGGGAACAAATTACCATGGATTATGTTACGGGTCTTTCCAAGGTTTCTCAAGGCATTGATGCGATTAGGGTTATTATTGATAGATTAACTACGTCTGCTCATTTCTTGCCGATATGGAAGACTTATTCCCTTAAACATCTTACTCGTATGTATGTAAATGATATTGTGAGATTGCATGGCATGCCAGTATCCATAGTTTCGGATTGTGACCCAAGATTCACTTCACGGTTTTGGGTTAGCTTGCAAAAAGCTATGGGCACAGATTTATGATTCAGTTCGGCATACCATCCTCAAACGGACGGACAATCAGAGAGGACTATTCAAACTCTTGCAGATCTATTAAGACTCTATGTCATAGATTTCAAAGGGAGTTGGGATAAGTATTTATCATTGGTGGAATTCTTCTACAACAATAGTTATCAGGAAAGTATAGGTGTGGCTCCATTCGAAGCATTGGATGGACGAAAGTGTTGCTTTCCAGTTTGTTGGGATAAGGTGGGTGAAGTAACATTGTTGGGACCAGAGTTGGTACGTATTACTATAGAAAAGATCCAAATGATTCGACAACGTATACAAACGGTACAGTATCGACAAAAGAGTTTTGCAGATCTTCATCGAAAGGACGTGGAATTTAGTATTGGGGATCATGTATTGTTACGTGTTGCTCCATGGAAAGGAGTTACAAGATTTGGGAAATGAGAAAATTTCAATCCACAATTTATTAGTCCATTTCTGATTCTTGACCGAGTAGGAAATGTGGCGTATAGACTCGCGTTACCTCCAAGTATGTCTCGTGTTCATAATGTTTTTCACATATCTGTGCTTCGTAAAAATGTGAAAGACCCGAACAACGTTATTGAGTTAGAACTAAACAAAATAGTCGAAGATTTAACATACGAGGAGGTACCTGTCAAGATCTTGGATAGGAAGGAGCAAGTCCTACGCACAAAGGTCTACCACAAGTCAAAGTTTTGTGGATGAACCATGCTATAGAGGAAATGATCTGGGAGTTGGAAACAGAAATAAAAGCGAGGTATCCTCACCTTTTCGAAATACAAGGTACATACGTCAATTTCGAGGATGAAATTTCATAAGGAGGGGAGGTTGTAAGACCCCAACTTATTATAAATGAAATTGAATTTTCTCTATTTATTATTTTAAAATAGTAAGGGTTGATTTGATTAATGTGGTTAGTTATGGTTAAAATGCGCAAGTGGTTATAAAATATTCATTGTTGTCGGGGAATATTTGTACGACGACGCAGCCTTGTGTGGGCCCATAACGGAAAGCGATTGAATGAAGAAAACAACAAGTATAAGTTTTTTTTATAAATAACGGCGTAGTTGTTACCGTTAACACTGTTGGAATACCCGGTGGTTAAAACACAATAATACGCGGTGTTGCACAGTAGCACACGGTATTGCACCAATTATTGATTCTTACGTAAGAAGACACTACTCAATAATTGTTACAGTAATTACTGTTCAATATTTTATTGATTCAATAATTGCTAGGTTGATATTATTGTTGTTTCAGTAATTGTCACTGCACAATATTTCTCATTATCAGATCCATAATTCATATTATTTGAATAAAATTATTAGATAGCATTATTGGCAATATCTAAGGAAGTTCTGTCTAAGGAGAAGTTTGGTCACCTAATTGCGTGCCAGTAAGGAGAAATCCTTATTGGAAATCCCCCTCTTTTCTGGGAATGACCTGGTTGTCATTATTGTGATTCTGTAATATTATTTGTGAATAATTTACTATTGATTTATATGATAAGGAAAATATTTATTAATGTGGATATAAATGGAGAAATATTTAGAAAAGTGACAATTGTTGAAAATTGATATTTTATCTTTTCTGATAAAATAATTTATTTAAATATATTATTATATTATAATAATATAATAATGGTGATATTTTTACAATGAATGTGTGATATATGAATATATGAGGAGGAAGAGTATTTTTGTTACAATAAATGCTAAAACCATGTTAAACATGTCGGTGGGCCCCATTTTGTGACTGAAATTGGATTATAGCCTGTAAAATCGTCCGTGTGTGGATTTCGGTCAATTTCTGCTTGGAATTTGGAAAAACTTAAACTTACAAAGTTGTAGAGAATTGAATTTCCTATGAGATGGATATAAGATTTGAATTTTTCTGATAAAAGGCTATTTATTATGAATTATTGAAGTTCCAATATAATTAATTTTTGAAGTTTTAATTATTTTTTTTAAGAAAAATGTTTTAATTATGTTGGTGGGCCCCACTAGTACTGAAAACATGCTGAATTCAGATTTCTAAGATGGGCGTGAAATTTATTAATTTTTTTTAATATTTTATAAAATTTTCTGCTTTGGTATTCTAAGAATTTTTCTATAAATAGGGTGCTTAGGTTAGAATTGAAAATTACAATAAAAACTAAAGTTTTCTCTCTATATATATTATTGAGCATATTTTATGAGTATTTTGATATTTTGAGTGTTGCTATATGGTGCAAGTTTCCTTCAGCACTATATCCAGTATTCCAGTATGAAGTATTGTCCTTTTGAAGTAAGGAATGTAATGTTTTTTACAAATGATATTATTTCTTTCAATATCATTATGCCAGAATATTGGTAAAATTTTTCTTGTGAAATTCTTGTCTTTTTGTGTCTGGGTTACTATTCACGTATACGACACTATTCACGTATACGGTACTATTCATAGAAAAATTAAAATTTTCTTTTCTTTGTCCAAGTTGTTTATTATGATTACTAGCTTTGATTGTATCCATGTTTTGAACTTCATTCTGGAATTTTGCTCCACAATGGTTTATTATGGAGTATTTTTGAACTTAGATAAACTAAAGTATGAATCCTTAATATTTGTTCTTTTGTCTCACTGGATTCGTTTTCTTTAAAATATTTTTTATCATTCTCTGTCCTAAATGATGATATTACTGAATATCTTTGGCCTGTAGTGCAAAGATAAATGATTTCCTGATGAATATCTTTGGCCCGTAGTGCAAAGATGAACAAGTGTTGAGATGAACATTACCAACTGATGAATATGTTTGGCCTGTAGTGTAAAGATGAATATTTGATTCAAGATGAATATTGATTTATGTTACAGGGATAAAATATTGATGATGGTCTTTTAAATTCATAGATAATAGTAGATTTCATTCTCTACTTAACTCTTCTAATGAATTGTTATTTCCGCTGCGCTGAAATTGTTGTCTATTATATTCTATCAGATTTTTCCCTATTAAGGACTAATGATAAATTTTTCTATATTATTTTAGTCATAATATTCTTTACTGGGCTAGTTGAGCTCACCCTTTTCCTTTATGTTCCATTTTTCTTCTCAGGAGGTGAAAATGTAGCGAGTACTAGTCGGGGTATGGAATAATGATTCTAGAAAGTTATTTTAGTAGTCCTCACTATTTTTGTAAAATAATGTATCAATAATTGTAATGATGACTTATTTGAGTGTGAATATTGTCTAGAAGACAATATTTGTATTTAAACTTACAGTTTGTGTTGTCGTATTTTGCACGATAATTATATTAATAAAGTTGTAGTTGTTTCTGTACTATGTATTTGGCGACTCAGAATGGGTGATGTATACCTATTTTGGGGGCGTCTCCGTAGTTGTTGCATAGTAACTCATATTTTTTATTCAATTATTGTTACAGTATCATCTAAACAATATTTTACATTATTAAATCAATAATTGAGACGACATAGTTATTCATATCATTATTTGCATTATTGACAATGTCTAGAAAGTTATGTCGAGGAAAGGGGTTAGGTTATTTAATTGCGCACCAATAAGGAGAAATCCTTATCAGAAAGCCCCCTCTTTCCTAGGAATGATCTAGTTGTCAATTGATGAGTGAGTTTTATACCCATGAATTGGATACATTCGGGCTTAATTTATTGTTGTTCTCAAGTCTTTTAGAATAGTTTTTAAGTGTTTGTGTCTATTCATGCATGTTTTTTGTTGTTTTGTAGGAATTAGGACAAAAGTTACTTGGATCGACGTTTGGGTGGCTAGATTCGCGTTTTTGGCTTGCCATTTACATAGCAGTCACTTCAGAGTGAATTTGAGTATTTCTCCGTACCTTATTTTGGAAACCTCAAAAAATAAAAGTTTTAGATCTACTTCTCTTCTTTCCGGATCATCTTGAATCATCGAAATTGGAGTTCGGACGAAGAAGTTATGGCCATTTTCCCAAAGGACGTCGGAGCAGAAAATGTCAGAACATGTGCCAGCGCCGGGGCGCCAATTTTTGACCTATGCCCAAAGCTTGGGCGCGCAAAGGTGCGAGTTCTGACATTTGCCCAGTATTGAGGCAAGGCCGGGGAAGAGGTTGATTGGGCCTGGACGCTTTTTTGGGCGAATTTTGACACCTTTTTGACTCCAAATTGGATTGGGTTTGTTTCTAAGCTAAAAATTGGACTTGTAACCTATAAATACATGATGTAAGGTATAAAATAAAGGGGGAATACATAGATTAGACTAGATTAAACACTCCATTAAATTAGAATCTAAACCCTAGTTCTTAATTAGTCATTGGAGATTGAAGCAAATTGAAGAACACTGAAGATCAAGAGCAAGATCAAGATCAAGAGGGGAGCATCAGATTTGCTGACAACAGATTCTATTCTCTTCTCTTATCATACTTTTATCTTTTAATGTGTATTTAATTGTGGATTCTTAGTTTTAATTCATTAATTATGAACTAACACTTTTATTAAGATTTCAATTGAACCTTTTATGGCTATAAATTAGTTATTTAATTTATTCCAATTACTTGTGTCAAAGTGAGTTGTTTATCTTGCCTTATGCTTATTGATTAATTATCTGATCAGTAATTACTTTGTTACTCTAGAAGGAATTGGAAGAGGAATTATGGGGTTAGAACTGGGCATGGTGACATGTGACTTAGTTATTTGCACAGTGAATAATTAGGTTTGTGAATAGAATGGAAATATTTGTTCGCCGCATGTAACACATAAGGAATTGGGATTGTAACGAGTTTAATTCAATTGTTTTGCATAGGAATATAGCAAAATTAATCTGGATTAAATAGAAGGCAATTGATCACTTGGAAAAGGGCTTTTGACATTTGAGAATTCCTGTTAACAATGCAGTAGACATAATAATTGGGATAATTGGATAATTGATTTATAGTTCATAATTGGGGATATTGGAGTCTTAATCCTTATTTACCTGAATTCAATCAAATCTTAGTTTTGTTTATTTGCTTTCTTTTAGACTAATCTCTTTTAATTGTTTAATTTAGTTTTCTTAATTAGAAAATTCACAATTTGCAATTGTTTAAATAAAATTGATTTGGTTAAGAGTTAGTATTTGGTAATTTTTATTAAATAATTCCTCGTGGGAACAATACTCTACTTTCACTTTATTACTTGTTGTCCGTGTATATTTGCACGTATTCATTGATTACGAAATCGATCAACATCAATATTGTGAGTTATAATATTAATGATGAATAATTGTTGAAAGATTAAAAATGTGTTTATTGAAGATAAGTGATTTGTGGTAAATATTTATTCAATTTTTTATATAAATAGAGGGGTTTGTCATTAGGCGTTTGTTGTAAGTTTGGCTTATTATTCCATGGAGATATGTGCTAATTTTTTAGACCATCGGTTGATGTTTTAATAGTAAATCAATATGAACCGTCTGTTGAGGTTTTAATAGTAAATTAATATGGACCGTCGGTTGAGGTTTTAATAGTAAATTAATATGGACCGTCGGTTGAGGTTTTAATAGTAAATTAATATGGATCGTCCGTGAATCAGTTACTATGAAGTCCATCCTCCTATAAATAGAAGCTCATTACTTCATTCTTTCTTACAAATTCACTAAAACTATAGAGAGAAAGAAGAAGAGTACTCTGCTACTTCACTGTTGCAGTATCCAATCTCCTACTAAGGTAAGGGATATTATTTTTCGTATTCATTTGTTATTAATCTGTAGGAGTAACCTGTCTACGCGGATTACCACATGCATGGTGAATAACCCATCGTACTTATTTTTTATTAATCTGCGGGAGTAACCTGTCTACGCGGATTACTGCATGCATGGTGAATAACCCTTCGTATTCATTCTTTAATATGTGGGAATAACCTATCTACGCGAATTACCGCTTGCATGGTGAATAACCCTTCGTATTCATTCTTTATTCGTGGAAAAGATATGTCTACGCGGATTACCGCATGACGGGTGAAAATCCATTTGCAGTTTCGTATATTATTTCTTTTTATATTCCTAAATCTAAACTTACTATGGTAAGTATTGCTTCTATAATCCCTGAAATTAGTTGAATATCCTTGAGTTTTGCACTTTATCTAGTATCGCTTCATTGGAATATTGGTCTGAACTTTCTTATTAAATTTTAATATTTTTATTCAGCGTACTATTCACTCGAGTACTATTCACGACAAAATTAGTTTCTTTTCTGTCCAAATTATTTTTGATACATGAATATCATTTGTAACAATCCAAGATTTTATTATTTGTAATTTAAATATTTATTAAATGAAATAAATATTTTATTGATGTGGTTGTTGTTAGTAAATATTTGTGAATTAAATTTATTTATTAGATAATATTCTAATTTAATTTAATTTAATGTTAGAGAGATGGAATGCTATGTTTTAATTTAATAATTAAAATGGTGTGTGAATTTATTAAGTAAAATTATAATTAGATTATAATTTTATGATATTTGTTTAAGTGGAAAATTTATTTAAAATATAGTATGTGTAATTAGTTTATTTGACTAATGTTGGATATGGGATCTAAATAAATAATATGAGATTTTAAACTATAGTGTAATGATTTATTAAAATAAATTAAATGGATTTACCAAAACAAGGCTTAAAATATTAAGTCTTTATTTTAATTAGTTTTGCCCAAACATAGCCTGATGGCTTTTAAATTTTGAATTTGAATTATAATAAATAAAATAAATCAAAAAAATATATATAATATTTTATAACTGATATGTAATTATTATTATAATAATTATATGGTAGTTACATACGTTTTATGAGCGTCTGTTTTATTTACGTGAAAAGCTTATGGCTTAAGCCTAACGAGAGAAAAGAAAAGAAAGAATACAGAGAAAAGAAAATAGAAAGAGTTTGTAGAGAGAAGTTTGTGAGAATTTGAGAGAGAGTTCTGTGATCCCAAGCAGTTGTATGTGGTTAGCAAGGATTATCCAAGCGATTGAAGGTATATTTTCAAATCTTTAATTATATATAGGAATATTTTATATTCACGAGTCTTATGTTTTCTGTGAATTCATGTTGGGTGAATTGTTATTATAAACTGAATTGTTGTATTTATATATATTTGTGATGTTAGAACTTAAGGATTTAGTGTACCAATTACTTTATTTATGTTTAAAAAGGAAGAAAATTGTTTATAGTTACTATATATATATATATATATATGGCTTGTGAAAGTACCAAATTTCATAGTTAGTTTGTAAGGTAATAGATAAATTGAGCCTTGAATATGTTAATTCGGTAAGAAACGAAGAAAACGTAGTTTGAACAAATTAATTTGGTGTATAATTGTGATCATAGTGTTAATTTTTTGTCAATAATGGAGTTTTTGGTTTAAAACATGGCATTCAAGGATTTAAATTTTTTGAAGTTGTTGTTTAGTTGTTTTAAATCAATACACGAAATAGATACTTATTTGTATACAGAGTATATGTAGTAACTAATTTTGTCATAATGACATATGTATAGGATATTGTGAATCGAATTATTACGGTTTAGCTTACACGCAAGGCAAGTTTTCTTTATCCTACCTTGTTTACAATTGAACAAGTTTCTAAACCTTACCTCTTGATATTGAGCAAGTTTTCTTATCTTTAACTTGTTTCTTAGTATGCAAGTTCTCTAACTCTATTGTTACGAGTGTGCAAGTTTCTTCACTCTAATTATATCGTGCAAGTTTTCTTTATCCTATTTGTTTATAATTGAGAAAGTTTCTGAACTTTAATCTCTATTTGAGCTTGTTTAATTACCTTTATACTGAGCAAGTAATCTCTAATCCTATTTATACGATGTAATTATATTCATGCAAAGCTATTTAACTTAACTCTTACTTTGAGAAGGTTTTCTACTGTTAGCTTGTTTCTTAGCATGAAAACTTCTAAATTCTGATACACTTATGTTGAACAAGTTTTATTGTTCAATTTGCTAATTATTATGCATGCTCAACAACTCAGTTCTGTTACTAAACAAAATTTTAGCCTTAGCTTAACATTGTTCAAGCATGGTATGTTATGTTATTCAATACTTATGCTGTTAGTTCATTTCAAAATCATGATCTTAATATATTGTTCATTCATTTATGACTTATTCCATAGCATATTGTGATTACATTTTGTGACGCCCCTAAAATAGGTATACATCACCCATTCTGAGTCACCAAATACATGGTACAAAAAAAACTATAACTTCATTAATACAATTGTCGTACAAAATACGACAACACATACACTGTGAGTTTAAATACAAATATTGTCTTCTAGACAATATCAACACTCAGATAAAGTCCTCATTACAATTATTGATAGATTATTTTACAAAATAGTGGGGACTGCTAAACAACTGTCTAGAACCATCATTCCATACCACGGCTACTTCCCGGTATATTCTCGCTTCCTAAGAAGAAAAATGGAACAAAAGAAAAAGGGTGAGCTCAACTAGCCCAGTAAAGAATATTATGACTAAGATAAAGAACAACAATTTATCATTAGCCTTCAACAAATCAGATAAAATATAATGGACAACCAGTTTTAGATCAATATTCATGAATGAAAATAATAATTCATTAGAAGAGTTAAGTAGAGAATGAAATCTACTATCATCTATGAATTTAAAAGTCCATCATCAATATTTTATCCCTGTAACATCAATCAATATACATCTTGCATCAAATATTCATCTTTGCATTACAGGCCAAAGATATTCATTTGTATCACTAGTTGGTCATGTTCATTTCAACACCTGTTTATCTTTGCACTACGGGCCAAAGATATTCATCAGGTAATCATTCATCTTTGCACTACAGGCTAAAGATATTCATCAAGTATCACCATTAAAGACTGAGGATGATGAAAAATATTTTAAAGAACGAATATAGTGAGACAAAAGAACCAAGATTAGAGATTCGTACTTTAGATAATTCAAGTTTAAAAATACTCCATAATAAACCATAATGGAGTAAAATTCAAGAATGAAGATCAAAACATAGATACAATCAAAGATAGTAACCATAATAGACATCTGGAACAAAGAAGAGAAAATTTTATTTTTTGGTGAATAGTGCCGTATTTGTGAATAGTGTCGTATACTTGAATAGTAACCCTGACACAAAAAGGTAGAAATTCCACAATAAAATTCATATCAATATTTCAACATAATGATATTGAAAGAAATAATATCATTTACGAAGAAGATAACATCCCTTACCTCAATAGAATAGTATTTCTGAATGGAATATCGAATATGATGCTGAAGGAAACTTGCATTGAATAACAACTCGCAAAGTATCTAAATACTCACAAAATACGCTCGATAATATTAAGAGAGAGAAAACTTATTTCTGGTGTAATTTTTAATTCTAACTAAGCACCCTATTTATAGGAAAATGCTAGAACGCCAAAAGAGACTAAATTAATAAAATATTATTATTATTAATATTATTTTTCTATGCATGCCAAAATCAACCAGCACTCCACCTTTGAACAAAATTTTCAGCACATGTTTTCCACCAAAAACAAAAGTGGGTCCCACCTATAATAAAAATATTTAATTTCTGAAACTTCAATAATTCATAATAAATAGCCCTTTTATCAAAAAAATACGAATTTTATGTCCATTCCATAGGAAATTAAATTCCCTACAACTTTGTAGCTTTAAGTTTTTCCAAATTCCATACGAAAAATGCACGAAATCCACATACGGACGATTTTTAATACCTCCATTCCGACAAAATACTGATAAAACACCTCAGCATTAATTCCTTCATTTATATCAACACAAGATAAATATTTTCCTATCCATCCACATAAAATAAATATTTCCTTATCATACAAATCAATAATTAATTATTCACAAATAATATTACAGAATCACAATTATGACAACCAGGTCGTTCACAGGAAAAAGGGGGCTTTCCGATAAGGATTTCTCCTTACTGGCGCGTAATTAGGTGACCAAACTCCTTTCCTAGATAGAACTTCCTTAGACATTGCCAATAATGCTACCTAATAATATTATTCAAATAATATGAATTATTGATCTGATAATGGGAAATAATGTGCAATGACAATTATTGAAACAACAATAATATAAAATATCACCGGAAGAATTATTTAATCAATAAAATAAAATATTGAACAATAATTACTGTAACAATTATTGAGTAGTGTCTTCACGCATTTAATCAATAATTCAAAAATATCATGCAATCTTGCGTACATCTTTATGCAACCACGCCAGACATCGTAATTTAACGACTGTGTAATCCAACAAAGTTAAGTTAATTGGTAACAATTACGCCGTTATTTATAAAAACTTAAACTTGTCGTTTTCTACATCTGACCGTTTTCTGTTATGGGGCCCACAAATGGCTGCACCGTCGTACGAATATTCCCCGACAGCAAGAATATTCCACGACCAAACGAATATTCACCGACAAAATGAATATTTTATAACCACTTGCTTATTTTGCAAATTTTGCACATTTCACCCATAAGCAAAGTATTATTTCAAATTAACTCCTTATTATTTCAAGATAATGAATCGATGAAATTCAATTTTATTTATAATAAGTTGGGGTCTTACAACCTCCCCTCCTTAGGAAATTTCGTCCTCAAAATTGACGTACATACCTGGTGTTTCAAAAAGGTGAGGGTACCTCGCTTTCATTTTTGATTCCAACTCCCAGGTCATTTCCTCCATAGCATGGTTCCTCCACAAAACCTTGACTTGTGGTATAACCTTTGTTCATAGGACATGCTCTTTCCTATCAAAGATCTTGACAGGTACCTCCTCGTACGTTAAATCTTCGACTATCTCGTCTAGTTCTAACGCAATAATGTGGTTTGGGTCTTTCACATATTTACGAAGCATAGATATATGAAAAACATTATGAACACGAGACATGCTTGGAGGTAATGCGAGTCTATAGGCCACCTTTCCTATTCAGTCAAGAATCTCAAATGGACCAACAAATCGTGGATTGAGTTTTCCTCTCTTCCCGAATCTTGTAACTCCCTTCCATGGAGAAATACGTAACAGTACATGATCTCTAATATTAAATTCCACGTCCTTTCGATAAAGATCAGCATAACACTTTTGTCGATCTTGTGAGGTCTTTATACGTTGTCGAATCATTTGAATCTTTTCTGTAGTCATGCGTACTAATTCTGGTCCTAACAACGTTGCTTCACCCACCTCGTCCCAACATACTGGACTACGACACTTTTGTCCATACAATGCCTCAAATGGAGCCATGCCTATACTTGATTGATAACTATTGTTGTAGGAAAATTCCACCAATGGTAAGTACTTATTCCAACTCCCTTTGTAATCTAGGACACATAGTCTTAATAGATCTTCAATAGTTTGAATAGTACTTTCTGATTGCCCATCTGTTTGTGGATGTTATGCCGAACTGGATCGTAAATCTGTGCCTAGAGCTCTCTTCAAACTAACCCATTCTGAGTCGCCAAATACTTGGTACAGAAATAACTACAACTTCATTAATACAATTGTCGTGCAAAATACGACAACACATAAACTATGAGTTTAAAAACAAATATTGTCTTCTAGACAATATCCACACTCAGATAAAGTCTTCATTACAATTATTGATACACTATTTAACAAAATAGTGAGGACTACTAAACAACTGTCTAGAGCCATCATTCCACACCCCGACTACTTCCCGCTATATTCTCTCTTTTTGGGAAGAAAAATGGAATAAAAAGGTAAAGGGTTAGCTCAACTAGCCCAGTAAAGAATATTATGACTAAGATAAAGAACAACAATTTATCGTTAGCCTTCAACAAATCAGATAAAATATAATGGACAACCAATTTTAGATCAATATTCGCAGCGAAAATAACAATTCATTAGAAGAGTTAAGTAGAGAATGAAATCTACTATCATCTATGAATTTAAAAGTCCATCATCAATATTTTATCCATGTAACATCAAATATTCATCTTTTCACTACGGGCCAAAGATATTCATTTGTATCACCAGTTCGTCATGTTCATCTCAACACCTATTCATCTTTGCACTACGGGCTAAAGGTATTCATCAGGTAATCATTCATCTTTGCACTACAGGCCAAATATATTCATCAAGTATCACCATTAAGGACTGAGGATAATGAAAAATATTTTAAAGAACGAATATAGTGAGACAAAAGAACAAAGATTAGAGATTCGTACTTTAGATAATTCAAGTTTAAAAATACTCCATAATAAACCATAATGGAGTAAAATTCAAGAATGAAGATCAAAACATGGATACAATCAAAGATAGTAACCATAATAGACATCTGGGACAAAGAAGAGAAAATTTTATTTTTTGGTGAATAGTGCCGTATATGTGAATAGTGTCGTATACGTGAATAGTAACCCCGACACAAAAAGGTAGAAATTCTACAATATAATTCATATCAATATTTCAGCATAATGATATTGAAAATAATAATATCATTTACGAAGAAAATAACATCCCTTACCTCAAAAGAACAGTATTTCTAAATGGAACATCGGATATGATGCTGAAGGAAACTTGCACTGAATAACAACTCTCAAAGTATCTAAATACTCACAAAATACGCTCGATAATATATAGAGAGAGAAAACTTATTTCTGGTGTCATTTTCAATTCTAACTAAGCACCCTATTTATAGGAAAATACTAGAACGCCAAAGGAGACTAAATTAATAAATTATTATTATTATTATTATTTTTCTACGCATGCCAAAACCAACCAGCACTCCACCTTTGAACAAATTTTTCAACACATGTTTTCCACCAAAAAAAAAATGGGTCCCACCCATAATAAAAATATTTAATTTCTGAAACTTCTATAATTCATAATAAATAGCCCTTTTATCAGTAAAATACGAATTTTATGTCCATTCCATAGGAAATTAAATTCCCTACAACTTTGTAGCTTTAAGTTTTTCCAAATTCCAAACGAAAAATGCCCGAAATCCATATACGGACGATTTTTAATATCTACATTCCGACAAAATACTTGTAAAACACCTCAGCATTAATTCCTTCATTTATATCCACACAAGATAAATATTTCCCTATCCATCCACATAGAATAAATATTTTCTTATCATATAAATCAATAATTAATTATTCACAAATAATATTACAGAATCACAATTATGACAACCACAATTCGCTTCGTGAAAGAGGGGCTTTTCGACAAGGATTTCTCCTTATTGGCGCGAAATTAGGTGACCAAACCCCTTTCCTAGTCAGAACTTCCTTATACATTGCCAATAATGCTATCTAATAATATTATTCAAATTATATGAATTACTGATCTGATAATGGGAAATAATGTGCAATGACAATTATTGAAACAACAATAATATAAAATATCAACGCAGCA
This sequence comes from Panax ginseng, assembly GCA_020205605.1. Lineage (NCBI taxonomy): Eukaryota > Viridiplantae > Streptophyta > Magnoliopsida > Apiales > Araliaceae > Panax > Panax ginseng. Next base: position 98,884,958 of record CM035128.1, on the reverse strand, counting down.
ATTATTGAATCAATAAAATAAAATATTGAACAATAATTACTGTAACAATTATTGAGTAGTGTCTTCTTACGTAAGAATCAATAATTCAAAAATACTGTGCAATACCGTGTGCTACTATGCAACCACGTGTATTATCGTATTTAACCATCTGCAATCCAATAGTGTTAATTCGTTAACAATTACGTCCGTTATTTATAAAAACTTAAACTTGTCGCTTTGTTCATTCGACTGTTTTTACATATCGGCGCACACATAGATGCGCTGGCCGCATTTAATATTCCCCGACAAAGAAGAATATTCCACGACTAAACAAATATTCCCCGACAAAATGAATATTTTATAACCACTTGCTTATTTTGAAAAATTTGCACATTTCACCCATAACCAAAGCATTATATCAAATTAACTCATTATTTCAAGATAATGAATAGATGAAATTCAATTTTATTTATAATAAGTTGGGGTCTTACACATTTTATTCAACTAATCCTTAGTTGATGTTCGTTAAACTCTAAATTACCTTGAAACTTATCCATACCAAACTTAATTTGGTGCGGACTTGTATTCTAAATGCTGAGATGAACAACCCTATTACAAAAGATAATTTACGCGTAAGCGTTTAGATGTTTGTGCATAATACATTGTACGAAAGGCTGATCCTCCTAAGTACGAGAAGTCCCTACTGATCTTTATATTTCGCTAGGTTTAAGTTGAAAGAATACTTATAACTTTGGACATAGTTCGTGGTCTTGTGACCCTTAAATATATATTTCAAATTCTGTTTCTGATTATCATTGATAGAGAATATTATTCAATTCTATATATCCTATTCATTGGCAGTTGTTATGATATTTTATTCATTTTCACTTCAAGTGAGCATTGTTTTCTCACTCTGGCTTATATAACCATTACAGCTAAAGTTGAGAAGTTTGATGAACCTATCACCAGTAAAGGAAAATGAAAGATGAACAAGTGTTGAAGACTTGTATACCTGTTGACTTTTATATTATCAGAATCTACTTTAAATGTTGGGATGTAGTTATTTAATTTTTCGCACTTGATGTTTGTATTTAAAGGTTAGATAACCTAGGAGATTTTATTGAACTTATTGATGTAATTCTTTAATGGGAAGGTTTATTGTTAAATTTTATTATGTTTAGGTAGTTAGACATGAATGTTTTTATCAAGTGAACACCAAATCTTGTCGGAATGAAGTACCCGGATTTGGGGGTGTCACAAGTTGGTATCAAAGCCTTAGGTTATGAAACTTAGGTGGGGAAAAGTCGTGGGGAGTAAACTTTGAAAAGATAGTGGTGATAAACTCTTATCGAGTTTTAAGGAAGAAGTAATAAAACACATATGTGCTTATGTGATTGCAACCTATTTGCTCATGAGTGTCGAGTAGTAATGATTAGTAATTAAAACTTAAAAATTTTGTTGTGAGGATGGCTAATGTAGGAGAATCCAGTCAGGCTAGGGAGGAAGGACCCCAGATGCCTACAGAGGAGCAGCCTTGTGACATTTAGGTGGTTTGGGAACAACTACTTCCATAAGAATCATCTCCATTGGTTATAGTGGTTGAGCATGAGGGTTTACCTGATGAGGATGATGTGATAGAGACAGACGAGGAGGATCTTGTGGAGCTGCCACAGTCGAATGAGGATAAGGAGGACGAGGAGGAAGAGATTCCACTAAACTCGATCGCTGCCCGTATGTACAACGAAGTATACGATCGCAATGTAGAACTTTAGGATAGCGTTGAGGAGTTGGAAGAAATAGTAGCTGAACAGTAGACCTCAATGGCACAAAAGGACAATGAGATCCAAGATCTAGAGGAACGTCTGAGTAATGTCGAAGGGAAGCTGGTCCACACTGAAGGAGGAAATGAGCAACTGACAGAGGAGATCGCAGAACTGAAGAACAAGCTGAAGGAAGAGTCTACTAAGAGGGCAATAGCCGAACACGCGTACGAAGAAGCTTCTAAACGAGCTGGGGTAGCAGAGAGAGATGTACAAGTGAAGAAGATCAAGATGGAAGAGATGAATAGTGCTTTCAACATTGTGATCAATTGAGCTCAAGATCGGGTCATGTGTTATCCAATTTAGTTCGATACGCTACCATCGTACATGTTAGATCGCCGAATAATGTTCCATATTATGGAAGAAGAGCGTCGTAAGGCTATGCAATATTTTAGTAGGTCATCATAAATGTACTTGATATGTGATTAATGATATGATAAATAAGATGTAAATCCCAAGTGTTATGTAACCTATGGGATATGATGATGATGTTATCCTGAAACTTTAATAGTTCAGGTAAGTAATGTAAATAGCAGTGATGCTATTGTTCTTATGTTTTTTAAAGATGATAAATGAATAAAATGTTAATTTTTATTCAAGATGTTATGTGTTATGTGATGATATTTTATGATGTGAAAATTAAGTAGAAAATACTTAAAAGAAATTGAGTAATAATCTAATAAGTGTATTTTAATCAGAAAATGCCTCCAAGAAGACGTCAACAACGACAGCAAACCCCTGAGGGATCTACCAACAATAACAACGTTAAAGCTAACCCAGTTCAGTAGTTGGTGACACTTCTGATAGGAGCACTGCAGAATCAACCGCGGAATCAAGCTGCAACTCTTAAGGATTTTAAAGCGGTTGGACCACCAAAATTTCGTGGAACCATGAATCCGGTTGACGCACAGACCTACATCATGGAAATAGAGATGGTATTTGATGTTGCTAGGGTCGATGAGAACCAGAAGACTGCTTTTACAACATTCATGTTGAAAGCAGAGGCCAGTTATTGGTGGCAAGCAAATAAAACTAGAGGAGGTCAAGGAGTGATGACTTGGGAAAGGTTCAAGGAAATATTCTTTGAGACATACTTCCGAGAGAGTTCAAAGAATCAGATGGAAGTTCAATTTTTAGAGGTGAAGTAGGGCACAATGACAGTGTCAGAATATGCAACAAAATTTAATGAATTGGCGAGGTTTGCGCCATATCAAGTGAACACAGATGAACGCAAGGCGAGGAGGTCTGAACATGGACTGAAGCCCTAGTTGTATAGTAGAGTCTCGCTGTTCCAGTTGAAGACGTTTTCAGCGGTGCTTGAGAAGGTAATTCTAGCTGATGGTGGAGGCGAGGCTATAACAAAATACAATCAAGAACAAAGAAAGAAGAAGAACAAGGGTGAAGGTAAGAATGGTGGTAGTGGTGGGGGAAATGGTAGCAATAACTTAAAGAGGAAGTGGAATGCGAATGTTGGTACTGGAAGCCAACAAGGTAGCCAATAGAAAAAGAAGTTTGAAGTATGTGCTACATGCGGAAGGAATCACACTGGCATTTGCTTAAGGGGTAAGCGAGTATGCTTCAATTATGGTCAGGAGGGTCACATTGCCCCAAATTACCATCAACTAAAGGAGAATGTTTGCTACATATGTGGGTTAAATGATCATTTTTCTCGCGAGTGCCCTAAGAAGAAAGCTGAAGAGAAAACAGGAAACAAGGGAGGTAGCAGCGAAGGTACATTGACCATTGTTGGACCAACGTCATTAAACAGACCCACAACCAGAACCTTCTACATGACTGTGCATGATGTTGTACAATCAAAAGATGTTGTGTCAGGTATTATCCCAATCAATGATATAGATGCTTATGTATTATTTGATTTGGGTGCTACTTTTTTGTTTATATATGATGAATTTTCTAAGAAGTTAAAATTGCCTAGTGAAGAATTGAATTTTCCTTTAAACATAGAAATTATGAATGGGGAAGTGATTCCTGTTAGGTTCGTATATAAGAATTATAGGGTGAATATTAAGGGGAATTTCATGATAGTAGGTTTAATTCCAATAAAACGTGGAGAGTTTGATGTTATATTGGGAATGGATTGGCTATTCAATTATGGAGTGATAATTGATTACCAAAAGAAATGTGTAAACCTTATGACTCCGTCAAAGGTAGTTTTCTATGGTAGGAAATCGCCTAGATAAGCGAGGTGTCTAACGATTATACAGGCCAAGAAGTTATTGAGTCAGGGCTGTGTAGGTACCTAGCTTACATAGTCGATACTCAAAAGAAGAAGGGTATGAAACTGGAGGAGATAGCAGTGGTTAGGGAATTTGTAGATGTGTTTCCAGAGGATTTTCCAAGACTTCTGTCTGATAGAGAGATCGAGTTTGTTATCGATTTGGCACAAGGAACTGCTCCGATATCAAAGGCCCCTTACAGGATGGATTCGGTAGAAATAAAGGAACTGATGGTACAATTGCAAGAGTTGTTGGATAAGAAATACATTCAATCGAGTGTATCACCGTGGGGAGCACCAGTGTTATTCGTAAAGAAGAAGGATGGGTCAATGCGTCTTCGCATTGATTATAGGGAATTAAATAAAGTCTCTATTAAGAATAAATATCCATTGCCAAGAATAGATGACTTGTTTGATCAATTGAAGGGTGTTAGATACTTCTCCAAAATAGATTTGAGAAGTGGGCATCACCAATTGAAAGTAAGGAAGGAGGATGTACCAAAGACGACATTCAGAACTCGGTATGGACATTACTAGTTTCTGGTGATGTCTTTTGGATTTATAAATGCCCCTGCTACATTCATGGATTTGATGAACAGGGTGTTTAAACCATTTTTAAACAAGTTCGTGGTGGTATTTATCGATGATATTTTTGTGTACTCCAAATCTCAAGAAGAACACGTGGAACATTTACGTTTGACGTTGGAGACGCTAAGAAAGGAAAAACTTTACGTAAAATTCTAGAAGTGTGAATTCTGGCTAAAATGTGTATAATTTCTTGGACATGTGATTGACAAAGACAGGATCTCAATGGATCCATCAAAAGTCAAAGTCGTAATCAATTGCGAACAACCAATGACACCATTGGAGGTGAGAAATTTCTTGGGACTGGCAGGCTACTATAGACGATTCATTTAAAACTTTTCCAAGATTGTCACCCCGTTAACAAATTTGACAAGGAAAGTTGTAAAATTTGTTTGGACGGAGAAGTGTGAAGAGAGCTTTCAAGACTTGAAAAAGAAATTAAGTGTGGCACTTGTGTTGTCATTTCTAGATAATACAGGAAACTTTGTGGTGTATAATGATGCATCACATAAAGGACTAGGGTGTGTGCTTATGCAAAATGGCAAAGTCATTGTGTATGCATCAAGGAAACTGAAGGAAAATGAGAAAGGATATCCGACTCATGATTTAGAGTTGGCTGCGGTGGTATTTGCTCTGAAGATATGGAGACACTATCTCTATAGAGAGAAATGTGAGATCTACACAGACCATAAGAGTCTGAAGTATATTTTCACATAGAAGTATCTCAACACGCGTCAAAGGAGATGGTTTGAATTGATAAAAGATTACGATTGTGAGATCTTTTATCATCCGGGTAAAACAAATGTAGTTGCTGGCGCCCTGAGTAAAAAAGGTCGTGAAAAATTGATGTTGTTAATTCATGCAGAGGAACTTATCTCAAATGATGGCGGTGGCTAGAGTTGGAAATAAAATTTCTAAAAGAATTCGATGAAAGATTTCTCCAGATGGGAGATAGCCCAAATTTGGTGGACAAGGTAAAGAATTCTCAACTACAAGATGAAGAATGTAGAAAAATAAAGGAAAGTATGGTCGAGAGTAATGAGGTGAAGTACAACGTTGATACCGAAGGAATGCTAAGATTCGAGGGACGAATTTGGGTTTCAGCAGTACCAGATATTAAAGAAGAAATCTTGACTGAAACTCATAACTCAAGATATTCAATTCACCTGGGAAGTACGAAGATGTATCAAGATTTACGAAGACACTTTTGGTGGCCAAACATAAAAAGAGATGTTGCAGAATGTGTCGCAAAATGTTTAACATGTCAAAGAGTCAAGGCCGAGCATCAGAGACCCACCGGATTACTTCAACTGTTGGAAATACCGAAATGAAAATGGGAACACATCACAATGGATTTTGTGGTAGGTCTTCCAACTACTCAGAGAGGATACAATGCGATTTGGGTGATAGTAGATAAGCTGACGAAATCAGCACACTTTTTGCCAATTAAGATTAGCTTCAGTCTTGATCAGTTGGCAAAGCTGTACATTAAAGAGATCATTTCAAGACATGGAGTTCCAGTGTCAATTGTGTCAGATAGAGATCCGCGATTCACATCAAATTTCTGGAAAAGGCTACAAGAATGCATGGGAACACAATTGAGAATAAGTACAGCGTACCATCCTCAAATAGACGGCCAAAGCAAATGAACAATCCAGACTTTGGAAGATATTCTCAGAGCATGCATCATGGATTTCAAAGGGAGCTGGGATGAACATTTACCATTGGCAGAAATCTCCCACAATAACAATTACCACACAAGCATCGACATGCCGCCTTACGAAGCATTTTACGGCGGGAAGTGCAGAACTCCACTGTGCTGGGATGAAGTTGGTGAACGTCAACTATTAGGACCGGAACTGGTATAACAAACTGCTGAGGTTGTTAAACTCATCAGAACAAGATTGGTAGCTGTTCAAGACAGACAGAAGAAGTATGTTGATCAACACAGACGAGATCGTGAGTTCGATGTAGGAAATCTCGTGTTCTTAAAAGTTTCTCTTTGGAAGGGAAAATTTCATTTTGGTAAAAAGGAAAAGCTAAGCCCGAGGTTTATTGGACCCTTTGAAGTGCTGTGAAGAGTAGGAGAAGTGGCTTATGAGGTAGCTCTACCTCTAGAGTTGGAACACGTTCACAATGTTTTTCATGTTTCGGTTTTACGACCGTATAAACCCGATTACAAGCATGCTATCAAGTACGAACCATTACAGTTCGATAAGGACTTGTCTTATGAAAAAGTTCCTATCAAGATAGTCGACAGGAATGAACAAGTGCTCAGGAATAAGGTGATACCTTCTGTGAAGTTGATATGGAGAAACCACAATGTCGAAGAGGCAACGTGGGAACTCGAAGATGAAATGATGAAGAATTATCCTGAGTTATTTGTTTGATCTATGTCTTCGATTATGGGGACAAAATCTTTATAAGGAAAGAAGAATGTGACGAATGAACTGTTTGAGTTGTGATTCTGGGATAGAATCCTTGTAAGGAGGGAATGATGTAACAATCCAAGATTTTATTATTTGTAATTTAAATATTTATTAAATGAAATAAATATTTTATTGATGTGGTTGTTGTTAGTAAATATTTGTGAATTAAATTTATTTATTAGATAATATTCTAATTTAATTTAATTTAATAGTTAGAGATGGAATGCTATGTTTTAATTTAATAATTAAAATGGTATGTGAATTTATTAAGTAAAATTATAATGAGATTATAATTTTATATTATTTGTTGAAGTGGAAAATTTATTTAAAATATTGTATGTGTAATTAGTTTATTTGACTAATGTTGGATATGTGATCTAAATAAATAATATGAGATTTTAAACTATAGTGTAATGATTTATTAAAATAAATTAAATGGATTTACCCAAACAAGGCTTAAAATATTAAGTCTTTATTTTAATTAGTTTTGCCCAAACATAACCTTATGGCTTTTAAATTTTGAATTTGAATTATAATAAATAAAATAAATCAAAATAATATATATAATATTTTATAACTGATATGTAATTATTATAATAATAATTATATGGCAGTTACATACGTTTTATGAGCGTCTATTTTATTTACGTGAAAAGCTTTTGGCTTAAGCCTAAGGAGAGAAAAGAAAAGAAAGAATATAGAGAAAAGAAAATAGAGAGAGTTTACAGAGAGAAGTTTGTGAGAATTTGAGAGAGTGTTCGGTGATTCCAAGTAGTTGTATATGGTTAGCAAGGATTATCCAAACAATTGAAGGTATATTTTCAAAGCTTTAATATTATATATATGAATATTTTATATTCACGAGTCTTATGTTTTCTGTGAATTCATGTTGGGTGAATTGTCATTATAAACTGAATTGTTGTATTTATATGTATTTGTGATGTTAGAGCATAAGGATTTAGTGTACCAATTACTTTCTTTCCATTTAAAAAGGAAGAAAATTATTTACAGTGACTATATGTATATATGGCTTGTGAAAGTACCAGATTTGATAGTTAGTTTGTAAGGTAATAGATAAATTGAGCATTAAATATGTTAATTCGGTAAGAAACGAAGAGAACGTAGTTTGAACGAATTAATTTGGTGTATAATTGTGATCACAATGTTAATTTTTGTTAATAATGGAGTTTTTGGTTTAAAATATGGCATTCAAGGATTTAAATTTTTTGAAGTTGTTGTTTACTTGTTTTAAATCAGTATATATATGTTGGGTAATGTTTAAGTGTAATCTAGGTAAGTTATACGTGATAAATTGGGTGCTAGAAATTAAGATGCAGGTCAATTTAGCTTTATTTCTTTTCTTCGTCGCTCGAATCAGAATTGAGCCACAACACTAAGTCTCACAATAAGAATACCATAATAGCAAATCTTAAACGTCGTTCCCAAGGTAAATCAAGTACAAGCAAAGACCTAAGTTAGCAAAATGGCTAGAAAGTGTATTTTAATTACACAAAGTCTGTAATTTTTATAAGGTAAAAAGTTATGACTGTTAAGATGTGATTTTGGTATTATAGTACTAAGAATGAGAATATTATTAACAATTAACGAGTTTTGTTATTACATTACTAAGGTGACTTGACTATGTGATTAAAACCAATCCAATCATGAAATAGATACTTATTTGTATACAGAGTATATGTAGTAACTAATTGTGTCATAATGACAAGTGTATAGGATATTGTGAATCGAATTATTACGGTTTAGCTTACACGCAAGGTAAGTTTTCTTTATCCTACCTTGTTTACAATTGAGCAAGTTTCTAAACCTTACCTCTTGATATTAAGCAAGTTTTCTTATCTTTAACTTGTTACTTAGTATACAAGTTCTCTAACTCTATTGTTACGATTGTGCAAGTTTCTTAACTCTAATTATATCGTGCAAGTTTTCTTTATCCTACTTGTTTACAATTGAGCAAGTTTCTGAACTCTAATCTCTATTTGAGCTTGTTCTAATTACCTTTATATTGAGCAAGTAATCTCTAATCCTATTTATACGATTTAATTATATTCGTGCAAAGCTATTTAACGTAACTCTTACTTTGAGAAGGTTTCCTACCGTTAGCTTGTTTCGTAGCATGAAAACTTCTAAATTCTGATACACTTATGTTGAACAAGTTTTATTGTTCAATTTGCTAATTATTATGCATGTTCAATAACTCAGTTTTGTTACTAAACAAAATTATATCCTTAGCTTAACATTATTCAAGCAAGGTATGTTATGTTATTCAATGCTTATGTTGTTAGTTCATTTCTAAAGCATGATCTTAATATATTTTTGATTCATTTATGACTTATTCCATATCATATTGTGATTATATTTTATTCAACTAATCCTTAGTTGATGTTCGTTAAACTCTAAATTATCTTACAACTTATCTAAATCAAACTTACTTTGGTGCAGACTTTTATTCTAAATGCTGAGATTAACAACCCTATTACAGAAGATAATTTACGCGTAAGCATTTAGATATTTGTGCATTAATACATTGTATGCGAAGAAGGGTGATCCCCTACGCATTTGAGAAGTCCCTACCGCCTTCCTCAATTGCTTAGGTTTAAGTTGAAAGAATACTTATAACTTTGGACATATTTTATGGTCTTGTGACCCTCAAATATATATATATATATATATATATATATATATCAAATTCTGTTTCTGATTATCATTGATAGAGAATATTATTCAATTCTATCGATCCTATTCATTGGAAGTTGTTATCATATTTTATTCATTTTCACTTCAAGTGAGCATTGTTTGCTCACTCTTGCTTATATAATCATTACAGCTAAAGTTGAGAAGTATGATGAACCTACCACCAGTAAAGGAAAAGGAAAGATGAACAAGTGTTGAAGACTTGTAAACCTGTTGACTTTTACATTGTCAGAATCTACTTTAAATGTTGGGATGCAGTTATTTAATTTTCCGCACTTGATGTTTGTATTTAAAGGTTAGATAATCTGGGAGATTTTATTGAACTTATTGATGTAATCCTTTAATGGGAAGGTTTATTGTTAAATTTTATTATGTTTAGGTAGTTAGACATGAATGTTTTTATCAAGTGAACACCAAATCTTGTGGGAATGAAGTACCAGGATTTGGGGGTGTCACATCATTCTTGAATTTTACTCCACAATTAATTATCATGTTGATAATTTGGACATTCTTTAACTCTGGATAAATTGAATTATAAATCTCTAATATTTATCCTTGATCTTACTTGATTGATTCTTTATATCATTGTCATTATCATCATGCTTATATTGTGGTGAAAGTCATCTTTGGCTTGTAGTGTATAGATGGACTGTTGATTGGTATGATTATAACCAGGAATTGTGTATTGGTATAATCATGACATGTAATGTTACAAACAAATGTTGTGGTGAAAGTCCTCTTTGGCTTATAGTGCATAGATGGACAGTTGTTTGGCATGATCATGACCAATGGTGATACAAACGAATATCCTTGTCCCATAGTGCATGTGTAATTTGTTGATTTAAAATATTTATTGATTGGTGTTACAGGGATAAAATATTGAGGATGGACTTTTAAATCATAGAAGATAGTAGACATCATGCTCTACTTGACTCTTCTAATGATTTGCTATTTTCACTGCAGTTGTTGATCTAAAACTTATTGTCTATTGTATTCTATCAGATTTTTCCCTGTTGAGGACTAAGGATAATTTTTTCTACATTATCTTAGTCATAATATTTTTTACTGGGCTAGTTGAGTTCACTTTTTTCCTTTCGGTTCCATTGTTCTTCTTAGGAGGCGAGAATGTAGCTGGGACTAGTCGGGGAGTGGAGTAATGATCCAAGATGGTTATTTTAGTAATCCTCACTATTTTGTAAAATAGTGTGACAATAATTGTAATGAGGATTTTATTTGAGTTTGGATATTGTCTACGAGACTATATTTGTATTAAAACTCACAGCGTATGTTTTGTCGTATTTTACACGACAATTAATAGTTGTATAAGTGACATTTGTATTTGAATTCTGTACCATGTATTTGGCGACTTAGAATGAGTTGTATGGACGTATTCTGGGGGTGTCACAGTTGGTATCAGAGCTTATGCATATGATCTCTGGTGGAGATCTTGGATTAGAACTAGGAGGGGAGAGACAAGTAAATCTTTTGCTAGTGTGTCCTACCTAAGCTTATTTGTTATTTAATTGGTCGGTCAGAATATAGGGGATAATACGTGGCATGTCAATTTCTTTAATTAACCCTTATTTTGTGTTTCAGTATTTGAGAATGGCATCTGAAAATTTTGAGATAAGCAATGGAGCAAAGGAAACCGTTGAAACACTGCCAATCAATAATCAGGATAAATGTGCATCAAGAAGGCAATAATCTTCGTATAAAAAACAACACCGACCAAACGAGAGAGACTTCTGTTCAAAATATGGGTGGAAATAATGGCAACTCATGGCTAGTCACTGCTAAGCAATTCAAGGAGTTGGGACGGCCAGAGTCTTTGGGAAAGCCAGAACCACTTCAGGTAGAGGCATGGATTAGGTAGATCACCAAGATATTTGATGTCTTAGGATGCACAGAGGAGCAAAAGGTTCCCTTTGCCATCTTTATGCTGCATGGAGAGGCAGATTACTGGTGGAAATCTGTAAAACGTACTCATCTGTCCACACTTAAGATGTCTTGGGATAAGTTTAAGAATTGTTCAACGGCAAGTATTTCCAGAAAGTATTCGTCATATGAAGGAGGTAGAATTCATCAACATGGAACAGAACAACATGACTGTATCACAGTACGAGGCAAAGTTTGCAGAGTTATCCTAGTTTTCATCCCATTTGGTAGATAATGAGGAGCAAATGACATGAATGTTTCTGCGAGGTTTGAAGCCTGAAATTCGTCAATACCTCATTTCTCACAAACTTTGTTTATATTCGGATGTTGTGAATCGGGCTCAGTTATTGGAGCGTGATAATGAGTCAGCTCAACCAACAGATAACAACTGACAAAATGATAATAGTCATACCAGTGGCAACAATCATCAAAGCAATGATAACAAACATAGAGGAAATTATCATGCAAGAAATGGTAACCACTTCGGTGGTAATCCTGGCCAAGATAGTAGAAGAAATGAGTCAAGTGGAAATTTCAAAAGAGAAGATTCAACAATGATGGAATAACATCAACACCAGCACCCATTTTTGAGAAAGGAGAATGACCACTGGTCGTATTCTACAAATACGGATAGGAGGGACACATTAATCCGAACTGTACGCAACAACCCAAAGTGTGTTACAATTGCAAAAAGGAAGGTCATTTAGCTCAATTTTATCATGTAGCAAAGTCATGTCCAGCTGCGACGTTGACAACAAAGGCTATCCCGGACAAGTCAAAGCCGGTAGTTCAAGGGAAAACATTTTTTGTGACTTCCCAAAAAGCGAGGAACCCAAACGAAGTTATCACTATTAAGCTAATCATAAACACTTGCGAAGTCTACACCTTATTAGATACCGGTTTTACCCATTCTTTTATTTCACCTGCTTGTGCTCAACGTTTAAATTTGACTCTAGAAAAATTAGAATTTAACTTATCTGTTGAACCTCCGTTGGGAGAAACCTTCGTTACATCCACCATTTATATATCTTGTTTGATTCAAATTGACACTTTTACATTACCTGTTGATCTCACCTCTTTAAAAATACTTCCATTTGATGCGGTTTTAGTGATTAATTGGTTAACTACTCATCATGATAAAATTGATTATTTTCCTAACCAACCTATTATGCGAATTCAAGCAACCAAACCACTAAAGTCAATCACGGTCATATCAAACCATAAAGCCATTCCTTTATTAAAAAATGGATGTCAAGCTTTCTTAGCCCATGTCACGGATTTAAATAAAAATACGTCAAATTTGAATGATATTTCTATTGTTAATAAATTTATTGACGTATTTCTCGAAGAAATTTCTGGCCTACCCCTAGAGCATGAAATCAAATTTTGTTTTAACCTTGAACCCGATACAAAATCCATTTGAAAAACCCCAAATCGAATGGCTCCTATTAAACTTCAGTAGTTAAAAACCCAACTGCAGGAACTGTTAGACATCGGTTTCATTCGTACTAGTACATCTCCTTGGGCTGCTCCTATTTTATTCGTAAAGAAGAAAGATGGGAGTATGCGACTTTGCATTGACTATCGGGAGTTGAATCATGTCACCATCAAAAATAGGTACCCGTTGCCTTGCATTGATGACGTATTTGACCAGTTGTAAGATGCTAAATTCTTTTCAAAGACCGATCTTCATTCCGGATATCATCAATTAAAGATTAAAACTGATGACATTTCAAAGACTACTTTCAGAACTCAGTACGAGCATTACGAATTTCGAGTCATGTCTTTTGGAATAACTAATGCTCCTGCTACCTTCATGGATATGATGAACTGAGTATTCAAGGAATATTTGGATCATTTTGTGGTTGTCTTTATTAATGACATCCTCATTTTCTCCAAAAGACGTGAAGATCATGAGCAACACCTGAGGCAGATACTCCAAAAGCTTCGTGAAAACAAGCTTTACGCCAAGTTGAAGAAATGTGAGTTCTGGCTTGAGGAAGTAGCATTCCTTGGGTATGTGATATCAAAGCATGGAGTATCAGTTCACCCGACGAGGATTAAAGCAATACAAAGTTGGGAACAAACTAAGTTAGTAACCAAGATACATAAATTTTTGGGCTTAGCTGGTTATTATTAGAGATTTGTGGAAGGATTTTCTCAAATCGCTACTCCATTAACTCAGCTAACTCAAAAAGATATAAAATTTGGATAGAGCGAGGAATGTGAGAAGAGTTTCCAAGAACTTAAGAGGAGACTTATTTCAGCACTGTTTTGACAATACCATCATGTTTAGAAGGATTTGTCATCTACATCGATTTTTCAGACATAGGTTTAGGATGTGTTCTCATGCAACATAGGAAAGTCATAGCCTATGCCTCATGACAACTCAAAGAATATGAGAAGAATTATCCTACTCATGATCTAGAGTTGGCAGCAGTCATTTTTGCACTAAAGATCTGGAGACATTACCTGTATGGGGAGAAAGTGGAGATCTATACAGATCATAAAAGCCTCAAATATTTCTTCACCCAAAAGGAACCCAACATGTGACAACGACGTTGGCTTGAGCTGTTGAAAGCTTACAACCATACCATTCAATACCATCTTGGAAAAATGAATGTGGTAGCTGACGCGTTGAGTAGAATATCATATATGGGTACAAGTGCGATATTGTCAACACAAAGGCCTATTTTGTATGACTTACAAAGGATGATGTCAAATATACGAGTAGAACTGACTTTAATCGATAAAGTTAAATATTCTCGAGCTAAAGGCCTAGAGCTGAGGAATATAAAGAAAAAGGTGCAAGAGGTTGCTATTCCAGAAGCAAGGATTGATGAAGAAGGAATACTTTGAGTCAAATCCAGACTTTGTGTTCCTAACGACTCTGATTTGAAGTATAAAATCATGATGGAGGCACACAACACACCATTTGTAATCTATCATGGAAGTAGCAAAATGTATCATGATCTTCGACATACATTTTGGTGGAAAAATATGAAGAGAGAGATCGCGAAGTTTATCTTAAGGTGTCAAGGAAGAGTATCAAGTGCCAAAAGGTCTATTGCAATCACTTGAAATTCCAGAATGGAAGTAAGAGCACATTAACATGGATTTCGTTACTAATCTTCCTAAGGTTTCTCAAGGCATAGATGCAATTTGGGTCATTATCGATAGATTAACCAAGTCTGCTCATTTCTTACCTATACGAGAAACTTATTCACTTGAATGTCTTGCTTTTATGTACATACATGAGATTGTAAGATTGCATGGTATGCCAGTTTCTATAGTTTCTAATAGAGACCCAAGATTCACTTCACGATTTTGGGTTAGCTTGTAGAAAGCTATGGGCACTGATTTACGATTCAGTTCTGCATATCATCCTCAGACGGATGGGTAGTCGGAGAGGACTATTCAAACTCTTGAAGATTTATTAAGACTCTGTGTCCTAGACTTCAAAGGAAGTTGGGTCAAATACATACCATTGGTGGATCTCCTATAATAACAGTTATCAAGCAAGTATAGGCATGGCTCCATTCGAGGCGTTGTATGGACGAAAGTGTCATTCTCCAGTATGTTGGGACGAGGTGGGTGAAGCAACGTTGTTGGGACCAAAATTGGTACGCATGTAACGCCCCCAGATTTAGACACTCATATCTCGAATTTGGTTCGTCATGTGCTACAATTCTAATGACTAAAAACATCTTATGCAACAAAATTATATAATAGATTACATTTATTTAATATAATCATTCATGTCCCAAGGTTTCGTAAGTTAAGCATCTCTTACATATCTTAACCATAGATTAGACATAACTAATAATAATACAATATTTCTTAACATAATCATAATGTTTTTAATTAAACAAATACGAAGCTACTCCGTAGCTTTGCCCTTGCCCTTATCAATGCCCGAGGGTCCGCCTTGCTCTACCTTAGCTTAAATATTTTTAGGGAAAGCAAGAATGAAAAACAAGTTTGCCCAGCAAATAATATAGCAATAAGGGTGCTCAATATAGTTTTAACTTTTCAAGGGTACCACAATAATGATAGTTAAAGAATAGCAAGAAATAGCAATGGTTCTCAACAATAGTCTTTAAGGACATAAAGATATCAATAAGATTCAACGATTATTCAATTCTTGATTTCAAAGTAAAGAATACTGAGCAGTCACTGAGGACTATAAACTTTTCCTAGAATTAACAGTAATAAACTGATAATTCTACAAAACAAGTATAACAGGTGATCAACCTAAAGTACCCTATATAATGCATAACATTTAATCATTCTCATGTGCGCACGTCGGTTTCCCGAAAAATATATAATTTCCCTACCAAGAGGATTGTTCATCTCTGTTATAAGAGTCCGCACCAAGTTAATTTGGTTTTGGATAGCTTTTGATTTTATACCAATAGTCTAGCTGAATCAATGAATTATAAAACTTTCTTTTAACGTATATATATGAACAATTATCGTTCGATATCAAGGTTCGAAAATAATTTCATTTCTAAATTACGAAGTATCAAGTAATGAGATATGAATCATACTTTCAAGGATTTAATTGTACAACCAATAATAGTACAAGCTCAAGTAATGCTCAATAAAGAGTAGGGTTTGAGTACTTGCATTCAATATATGAATCAAACAAAATTTGAGAACTTGCACAAATCCAAATTTATGTAAGTTAGGAAAATTGCTCAATATAAAAGAGAGTTCAGATACTTGCCTTACGAGTAGTTTACCAAAGTAAAGCTTAGTACCACTCCAATTCACTATAATATCCTATTCATGTATAATAACATTAGTTATACAAGTTCAACACGTACACCTACTATCTTAATTTACTATGATACACAAGTGTAACTCATCAATTCTAAACATATATTGTTAGTCTCCTCTAGTCTCATGATCCCATACGTATGTCATCACATAACACGAAAATCAGTTTCTAATACATTTTGTCGTTTAAAGAACATAGTTTGAAATCTCATTTTGGCTTTGTGCTTATAAACACTTATCTAACATATGATCCTTTCACTAACATTCTTATTAACACATGAATACTATAATGGACATGTATTATGGATTAGGGTAACAATATAAGCATGCACCATCCCCCAAATTAACAACAGAAAATTGATCCTACTGTAGGGTAGTGTGGCCGCGCTAGGTACTAAGGAGTAGCACGGTCGCGCTGCTCCTGGTGCAAACCAAGACTCCTAAAATGAAGCCATCCTAGACTTGCACATCCAATCACAATTAGGATAACACTTGCATAATCATACATGACGTGATATTTATGAATAGGTTTGGTCTCTTTTATAACTTGTTCTTTACATGATTTTCCAAGTCTCACAAAATCAAGACTTCACATGTTGATTTAACAAAGTCCTTCATGTGTAGTCATTATATTCATTTAATGAGATCAATAAGTCCCAATTGAACATGCTTACATTATCTTGGTTATGTATGTCAAGTTGTGGAGTATTACTTCATTTATGCTTACTCTAAACCACACTTAACTAGTTTACGATGCATATGACTAACTAGCATACATGTCAATTATGTTTTTATGCATATTCATATCTTAACATGGTAGTCTCAACCTCAGAAATACATGCAAGGTTATCATCAACCAATTAGCTTCCCCAAGCTCTTAAGTTTCTTTAAGAACACATATATAAATCAAGTTATGCAGCCTATTACATGCAAGGCAACTTTAGACCATGCTACATACTCATTTGTGAATATACTCAAGATCAGAACTTAAAGGCACAATGTGCATAATCCTTTTTTTTTGCAAAACTTCCTTTGGAAAATCATTAAACCAACTAGTAAAACTCCTTTAAGCATGCAAGACGAGTTCACATTGTCTAAAGCATGCTTTCATAATCACATCATAGATCACATAAGCATGTTTTTAAGTTTAAAACTGAGTGTACTCTTTAGTTCATTTACACATAGCTATTATGGTCTTTTACTTGCATTTCCCTTTTAAATCATGCTAGAATATACTATACCATCTCCAACCATATAAACTAACATATTGGTCACATACCAACACATATTAGAACTTGACATGTTGGGGCTTAAGGTCAGATTATACATTTCTTCATGTTCAAAAATTCTAGTTTCCCATTTGTTAAGTTTTCTTTGAATACATACTAAACCAAGCTAAAATAATGTACTATGTTCATAAAAACATCTATTCATGTGTTAAGTTCATTTATATACATATTCAAACTTATAATGTTATAGTTGT
Organism: Panax ginseng; assembly: GCA_020205605.1. Lineage (NCBI taxonomy): Eukaryota > Viridiplantae > Streptophyta > Magnoliopsida > Apiales > Araliaceae > Panax > Panax ginseng. Next base: position 98,866,997 of record CM035128.1, on the reverse strand, counting down.
GGGTAATATTTAGAAATTTTGCAAAGTATGCAAGTTGTCATATTATATTCGATTGGTCGGGAAATATTCTTTTTGTCAGGGAATATCCGTACGACGGTATAATCATTGGTGGACCCCACAACAGAATTATTGTCGGATTCAGAAAACGACAAAAATATTTTCTGAAAATAACGGCATAAGTTTTACAGTTAATACTGTTGAACTACTCGATAGTAAAAGTACAGTAATACGTGTGGTTGCATAATAGCACACGGTATTGATTATTGATGCTTACGTGAGAAGTCACTCAGTTCTACTTATTTTATGGACCCCCATTTTGGCCATTTTTCAAAATAATCGGGAGAAAGTAATATCAATTTTTCGTATATATATACTGTTAGTGGCATGTGATTATATATATATATATATATATATATATATATATATATATATATAGTTAGTGGCATGTGGTGGAGTGTGTGAATATATATGTATAATCTAGTGTTGGTGTGTGTGTGAATATGGGTGAGTGGGTGGTAGTGGTGAATAAAGTTGTCAAGTTGTGAAAGTGGGTGGGGGAGGGAGATTTGATTTTTACGGGAGGGAGTACAATTATTATTATTATATATATATTTAGGTTTACAACATGTGTGGATTATATATATAGATATGTTTTATAATTTTTTCCATTATTCTTATTGGTTGGGGGATTGACAATTACTAGCTTTGTTTGGCAGATTGTGGGATATTTTTCAAACCTAGACATTCATTGGCTAACACCTTGACAAATGATGCATGGGTGGTAGAAATTGTCTAATATAGCATGTGTTGTATTATATATATATATATATATTATAAAATTTTGATTTTGAAAATCTAGCGTATAATTTTAGCCAGTGAATTACACAGTGCCTTTCCATTCTCCTATAAATAGAAGCTCATTCCTTCATTATTTCTTACGAATTCACTGAAACTCTAGAGAGAGAAAATTATAGAGAAAAGAAGAAAAGTATTTTGCTACTTCCCTACTCTTATATCCAGGTTCCTTTACCGGTAAGGGGTATTATTTCTTTTGTATTCATGAAGAGAACTTTTGTTATTCCATTCTTTATTATTCTGCTGGAATAACCTGTATACGCGGTCTACCCTATACTTGGTGATTTATGTTGTTATTCTATTCGTTATTATTCTGTTGGAATATCCTGTCTGTGCGTTTTACGCCAGACCTGATTCCGTTATTTATTATTCTATTGGAATAACCTATCTATGCGAAGTACCGCATACATGGTGATTTCTGTTGTTATTCCATTCTTTATTATTCTGTTGGAACATCCCGCTTGCATGCGAATTTTGCCCTCACTTCGGTTCCGTTACTTATTATTCTCGTTGAATAACTCGCTCATGCTAAGCACCGCATGCATGGTGATTTCTTTTGTTATTCCATTCTTTAATATACTCAGTTGGTTAAAGTTTTAACTTCTATACTACATGAAATTAGTGGAATATCCTTGATATTTGCACTTCATCCAGTATTTGTTTTTTCATGGAAATATTCTTTTAAGCATTCTTGAATTTTACTCTACAAAGCAGTATCAGGTTGACAATTTGGACGTTATTGGTTCCTGGACAAATTAATTCGTGAACTTGTTTTATTGAATTCTTATATCATTGTCATCATCCTCATGTTTATATTATGTTGAAAGTCATCTGTGGCCTGTAGTGCGTAGATGGACTTGGTATGATTATGACCAGGGATTATTCAGTGTAATCATGATCGTAATGTTACAAATGATGTGGTAAAAGTCTTCATTGGCCCGTAGTGCATGATGAACAGTTGTTGGCATGATCATGACCTGGTCATGATAGTAAAGAATATCTTTGGCCGTAGTACAAGGGTGATTCAATGATGTGGATTATATATTAAGCTGAGTCCCAGCGATAAAAGTGATGAAAAACCTTTTTAAATCATAAAAGATAGTAGATTTTATTCTCTACTTGACTCTTTTAATGGATTGCTTGTTCCGCTGCAGTAAACTTGATGTCTATTGTATTTTATCAGTTTAACATTGTTGAAGACTAATGATAATTTATTCTGCATTATCTTAGTGATAATATTTCTTACTGGGCTAGTTGAGCTCACCTTTTCTTTCACTGTTCTCTTCAGAAAATGAGAACGTAGCTGGGACGAGTCGGGGAACGGAGTGATGGTCCGGATGATAGTATTAGCTAGTAGTCCTCACTATTCTGTTAAATAGTGTGACAATAAATATAATGAGGACTTATTCTGAGAGTGGATATTGTCTAGAAGACAGTATTTGTATTTAAACTCACAGCTCTCTTGTTGTATAATTAAGATTGTATTTATATTTTATACCATGTATTTGGAAACTCAGAATAGGTGATGTATACCTATTTTGGGGGCATCACAGTTGGTATCAAAGCTTAGGGATATGATCCCTAGCAGAGATATGAGATAAGAACTAGGAGGGTAGAGATGGGGAATTCTTTCGCTAGTATGACCTACCTAAGTTTATTTGATATTTAATTGGTCGGTCAGAGTATAGGGATAATATGTGATATGTTATTTAACTCTTGTTTTGTGGCAGTATTTGAAAATGACATCCGAGAATGTTGAGAACATCAATGGAGCACACGAGACCGTTGAGTCTCCACAGATCAATAATCAGGATAATGTGCATCAGGAAGGCGACAATCCTCAGGCAAACAACAACACTGACCAAATGATGAATGATGAAATGTTCCGAGGCTTCATGCAATTCATGCAACATCAGGCGAGAGTGGCTCCTGTCCAAAATGCAGGTGAAAACACTGGCAACTCTCGGATGGTCACTGCCAAGCAGTTTAAGGAATTGGAACCACCGAAGTTTTTTGGAGAGCTAAAACCACTTAAGGCGGAAACATGGATTAAGCAGATCAACAAGATATTTGATGTATTGGGATGCTTCGAGGAGCAAAAGGTTCCTTTTTCCACCTTCATGTTGCATGCAGAGGCGAGACATCTTGGTGGGAATCAGAAACGACTCTCAACTTTCGCATGAAAGATGTCTTGGGAGAAGTTCCAGGAACTGTTCAACGACAAGTACTTTCCCGAAAGTATTCGTCACATGAAAGAGGTAGAGTTCATCAAACTGGAACAAAACAATATGACTGTATCGTAGTACGAAACCAAGTTTGCCGAGTTGTCCTGATTTGCGTCCCATTTGGTTGGTAATGAGGAGAGAATGACGCAAATGTTTTTAAGAGGTTTGAAACCTGAGATACGTCAATATGTTATCTCTCATAAACTGTTTTTGTATCCAGATGTTGTTATTAGGGCTCAGTTATTGGAGCGTGATAATGAGTCATCCCAACCAAAAGATAGCAACCGAAAAAGTTATTATACTAGTGAGAGCAGTCATCGAAGCGGTGACAACAAGCGTGGAGGAAATCAACAGGCCAGAAATGGTAACCACTTTGGTGGTAATCAGGGCCAAAACAATAAGAATGAACATTTCAAGAAGAGGAGATTCAACAATGATGGAAAGAAGTCAAAGACCAAAGACTCTATCGTTAAGGAAGGAGAACGACCACCTATCATATGCTTCAAATGCGGAGGGAGGGACACATCGATCAAAATCACAAGCAATGCCGCAGTCCAAAGCATGTTATAACTGTGGAAGAGAAGGTCACCTAGCCCGATTTTGTCGCTCACCGAAGATAAGTTCAACTAGGATGGAGGCACCAAAGGCCATCCCGTAAAAGTCAAAGCCAGAGTAGTGCAAGGGAGAGCGTTTGTTGTGACCTCCCGAAAGCAAGGAACCCGAATGAGGTCATCACGGGTAAGCTTATCATAAACTCTAGCGAAGTTTATACCTTATTTGATACCGGTTCTACCCATTCTTTTATTTCTCCTACTTGCGCTCAACGTTTAAATTTGACTCCGGAGAAATTGGACTTTGACTTATCTGTTGAAACTCCGTTGGGAGAAACCTTCATTACATCCACTGTTTATAAGTCTTATTTGGTTCAAATCAGTACCCTCACATTACCTATCGATCTTATTTTATTGAAAATACTTGCATTTGATGTAATTCTAGGGATTGATTGGTTAACTACTCATCATGCAAAAATTGATTATTTTCGTAAGGTTGTTAGCTTTCATATTCCTAACCAACCTATTATGCAAATTCAAGCAACCAAACCATTAAAATCAATCACTGTCATCTCAAGCAATAAAGCTATTCGTTTATTGAAAAACGGATGTCAAGCTTTCTTAGCACATATCACGGATCTAAACAAAAATACGTCAGTTTTGAATGATATTTCCATTGTTAATGAATTTCCTAACGTATTCCTTGAAGAACATCCTGGCCTACCCCCAGAGCGTAAAATTGGATTTTGTATCGACCTTGAACCCGGTACAAAACCTATTTCTAAAGCCCCATATCGAATGGCTGCTATTGAACTTCAGGAGTTAAAGACCCAACTGCAGGAATTGTTAGACATTGGCTTTATTCGTCCTAGTACTTCTCCTTGGGGTGCTCCTGTTCTATTCGTGAAAAAGAAAGATGGGAGTATGCGACTTTGTATTAATTATCGGGAGTTGAATCATGTCACCATCAAAAATAGGTACCCATTGCCACGTATTGATGACCTGTTTAACCAATTACAAGGAGCCAAATTCTTTTCAAAGATTGATCTTCATTCTGGATATCACCAATTGAAGATTAGAACCGATGACATTCCAAAGACGACTTTCAGAACTCGGTATGGGCATTATGAGTTCCTAGCCATGTCTTTTGGATTGACTAATGGTCCTGCTGCCTTCATAGATATGATGAACCGAGTATTCAAGGAATATTTGGATCACTTTGTGGTCGTCTTTATTGATGACATCCTCATATATTCCAAAACCCGTGAAGATCATGAGTAACACTTGAGGCTGATACTCCAAAAGCATCGTGAATATAAGCTTTATGCCAAGTTGAAGAAATGCGAGTTCTGGCTTGAGGAAGAAGCCTTCCTTGGGCACGTGGTATCAAGTCATGGAATATCTGTTGACCCAGCAAATATTGAAGCTATTCAAAGCTGGGAGCAACCTAAATCAGTGACCGAAGTACGTAGCTTTCTCGGTTTAGCTGGTTATTATCGGAGATTCGTGGAAGGATTTTCTCGAATCGCTACTCCCTTAACTCAGCTAACTTGGAAAGATACAAAGTTCGGTTGGAGAGAGAAATGTTAGAAGAGTTTTCTAGAACTCAAGAAGAGACTCATTTCAGCACCTGTTCTAACAATACCATCTGGTTCGAAGGAATTTGTCATCTACAGTGATGCTTCGGGCAAAGGGTTGGGATGTCATGCAACATGGGAAAGTCATAGCCTATGCCTCACGACAACTGAAAGAATATGAGAGGAATTATCCTACTCATGATCTAGAGTTGGCAGCAATCATTTTTGCACTAAAGATTTGGAGGCATTACTTGTATGGGGAGAAAGTGGAGATCTTTATGGATCATAAAAGCCTAACATATTTCTTCACTCAAAAAGAACTCAACATGTGACAACGACGTTGGCTTGAACTATTGAAAGATTATGATCATACCATCCTAAAAAGGCGAACGTGATAGCTGACGCATTGAGTAGAAGATCCTATGTGGGTACGAGTGCAATATTGACAACGCAAAGGCCCATTTTGTGTGACTTGTAAAGGATGGAGATAGAGTTAAAGACTCCAAGGACCCATGTGATGATGACGAATATACGAGTAGAACCGACTTTAATTGATAAAGTTAAAGCTGCTCAAACTACAGACCTGGAGCTAATGCGTATGAGGAAGAAAGTGCAAGAAGGTGCTATGCCGGAAGCAAGAATCGATGATGAAGGAATACTTCGAGTCAACTCCAGACTTTGTGTTCCTAATGATCCTGAGTTAAAGTATAAAATCATGATGGAGGCGCACAACACACCATTTGCAATCCATCCTGGGAGTACCAAAATGTATCGTGATCTTCGTCATACATTTTGGTGGAGCAATATGAAGAGAGAGATAGCGTTGTTTATCTCAAGGTGTCTAACTTGTCAACGAGTCAAGGCGGAGCATCAAGTACCAAAAGGTCCATTGCAACCAGAAGTAGGAGCACATTACCATGGATTTCGTTACTGGTCTTCCCATGGTTTCTCAAGGCATTAATCCAATTTGGGTCATTGTTGATAGATTGACCAAGTCTGCTCAATTTTTACCAATACGCAAAACTTATACACTTGAACATCTTGCTCGTATGTACATAAACGAGATTGTAAGACTGCATGGTATGCCAGTGTCCATAGTTTCTGATCGAGACCCAAGATTCACTTCACGATTTTAGGTTAGTTTGCAAAAAGCTATGGGCACGGATTTATAATTTAGTTTAGCATATCATCCTCAGACGGACGGATAATCAGAGAGGACTATTCAAACTTTGGAAGATTTATTAAGACTTTGTGTCCTTGACTTCAAAGGAAGTTGGGATAAGTTCTTACCATTGGTGGAGTTTTCCTACAACAACAGTTATCAAGAAAGTATTGGCATGGCTCCATTCGAGGCGTTGTATGGAAGAAAGTGTCATTCTCCAGTATGCTAGGATGAGGTGGGTGAAGCAACGTTGTTGGGACCGGAATTGGTACGTATGACTATGGAAAAGATTCAAACGATCAGACAACGTATAAAAACCTCACAAGATCGACAAAATAGTTATGTTGATCATCATCGAAAGGATGTGGAATTCGATATAGGAGATCATGTGTTGTTACGTGTTGCTCCATGGAAAGGAGTTACGGGATTTGGAAAGAGAGGAAAGCTCAATCCTCGATTCATTGGCCCATTTTTAATCCTCGATTGAGTAGGAACTGTGGCCTATAGACTCGGTTTACCGCCATGTATGTCTCGTGTTCATAACGTTTTTCACATATCCATGTTACGTAAATATGTGGAAGACCCGAACCACATTATTGAGTTAGAACCGGATGAAATAGCGGAAGATTTAACGTATGAAGAGGTTCATGTTCAAATCTTGTATAAGAAGGAACATATTCTACGCTCCAAGGTTATACCTCAAGTCAAAGATTTTTGGAGGAACCACGATGTTGAGGAAATGACCTGGGAGTTAGAATCTGAAATGAAATCAAGGTATCCTTACCTCTTTGACATACCAGGTACGTACCCTAATTTTGAGGGCGAAATTTCTAAAGAAGGGGAGGTTGTAAGACCCCATTTTTTATGAATAAAGATGATTTTTCTATTATTATCATTTTTGAATATTATGGAATGAATTTAATATAATGTTATAGTTGTGGGAAATATTTACAAATTTTGCAAAGTATGCAAGTTGTCATATTATATTCGATTGGTCGGGAAATATTCTTTTTGTCAGGGAATATCCGTACGACGGTACAATCATTGGTGGATCCCACAATAGAATTATTGTCGGATTGAGAAAACAACAAAAATATTTTATGAAAATAACGACGAAAGTTTTACCGTTAATACTGTTGAACTACTTGGTAGTAAAAGTACAGTAATACGCGTGGTTGCATAATAGCACACGGTATTGATTATTGATGCTTATGTGAAAAGTCACTCAGTTTTGCTTATCTTATGGACCCCCATTTTGCCCATTTTTCAAAATAATCGGGAGAAAGTAATATCAATTTTTCGTATATATATATCTTTATTGGTATGTGATTATATATATATATATATATATATATATATATATATATATATATATATATATATATATATATATATATATATATATATTATTAGTGGCATGTGGTGGAGTCTGTGAATATATATGTATAATCTAGTTTTGGTGTGTGTGTGAATATTGGTGAGTGGGTGGTAGTGGTGAATAAAGTTGTCAATTTGTGAAAGTGGGTGGGGGAGGGAGATTTGATTTTTATGGGAGGGAGTACAATTATTATTATTATATATATATTTAGGTTTACAACATGAGTGGATTATATATATATAGATATGTTTTATAATTTTTTCCTTTATTCTTATTGGTTGGGGGATTGACAATTACTAGCTTTGTTTGGCAGATTGTGGGATGTTTTTCAAACCTAGACATTCATTGGCCAACACCTTGACAAATGATGCATGGGTGGAAGAAATTGTCTAATATAACATGTGTTGTATTATATATATATATATATATATATATATATATATATATATATATATTATAAAATTTTGATTTTGAAAATCTAGCGTATAATTTTAGCCAGTGAATTACATAGTGCCTTTCCATTCTCCTATAAATAGAAGCTCATTCCTTCATTATTTCTTACGAATTCACTGAAACTCTAGAGAGAGAAAATTATAGAGAGAAAGAAAAAAAGTATTCTGCTACTTCCCTACTCTTATATCCAGTTTCTTTTACGGTAAGGGGTATTATTTCTTTTGTATTCATGAAGAGAACTTTTGTTATTCCATTCTTTATTATTCTGATGGAATAACCTGTATATGCGGTCTACCCTATACTTGGTGATTTATGTTGTTATTCTATTCGTTATTATTACATTTGGAATATCTTGTTCATGCGTTTTTACGCTTGGGACTGAATCCGCCTTTTATAATTACATTGGAATATCCTGTCTGTGCGTTTTACGCCGGACCTGGTTCCCTCTTTATTATTCTGTTGGAATATCATGTCCGTGCGTTTTACGCCGGACTTAATTTCATTATTTATTATTCTGTTGGAATAACCTGTTTATGTGAAGTACCGCATGCATGGTGATTTCTTTTGTTATTCCATTCTTTAATATACTCAGTTGGTTAAAGTTTTGACTTCTATACTCCATGAAATTAGTGGAATATCCTTGATATTTGCGCTTCATCCAGTATTTTTTTTTCATGCAAATATTCTTCTGAGCATTCTTGAATTTTACTATACAAAGCAGTGTCATGTTGACAATTTGGACGTTATTGATTCCTGGACAAATTAATTCGTGAACTTGTTTTATTGATTTCTTATATCATTGTCATCATCCACATGTTTATATTATGTTGAAAGTCATTTGTGGCCTGTAGTGCATAGATGGACTTGGTATGATTATGACCAGGGATTATTCGGCGTAATCATGACCGTAATGTTGCAAATGATGTGGTAAAAGTCTTCATTGGCCCGTAGTGCATTGATGGACAGTTGTTGGCATGATCATGACCTGGTCGTGATACTAAAGAATATTCTTGGCCATAGTACAGGGGTGATTCGATGATGTGGATTATATATTAAGCTGAGTCCCAGCGATAAAAGTGATGAAAAACCTTTTTAAATCATAAAAGATAGTAGATTTTATTCTCTACTTGACTCTTTTAACGGATTGCTTATTCCGCTACAGTTAAACTTGATGTCAATTGTATTTTATCAGTTTAAAATTTTTGAAGACTAATGATAATTTATTCTGCATTATCTTAGTCATAATATTTCTTACTGGGCTAGTTGAGCTCACCATTTCTTTCACTGTTCTCTTCAAGAAATGAGAACGTAGCTGGGACGAGTCGGGGAACGGAGTGATGGTCCGGATGATAGTATTAACTAGTAGTCCTCACTATTCTGTTAAATAGTGTGACAATAAATGTAATGAGGACTTATTCTGAGAGTGGATATTGTCTAGAAGACAGTATTTGTATTTAAACTCACAGCTCTCTTGTTGTATAATTAAGATTGTATTTATATTCTGTACCATGTATTTAGTGACTCAGAATAGGTGATGTATACCTATTTTGGGGGCGTCACATGAATTCCCTCACTCCTCTGATTATACTTCCTCAATTCTCAGCAACTTAAACTCTAAAGGTATACTTAACAGACAATTTAAACTACAGAGAAATGAAGAAGGTGGCTTCTATTTATAGAGAATAGTTTGTCCAGTTCATGGTCTTGCACCATGGTTTAATTTAGTGGATAATGGAAGGAAACAATGGTTATAGAGGAGTTGGCCAACCACCATTTCATAGCCATCATCACAACACATTGCTAGCTTCATCATCTTCCTCTTAGCTTTTTGGTTTTACTGAGCTTTATGAAATAGTAGGGGATAGGTCATTGGCCTAATACTCGGCTAATAATTGAGACTTTTAATTTGGGTCAAGGCTTAAATCTCAGCAACTGTATTATATAATGCTTAGTTTGGTTCCTTGAACTCCCAAGATGTAATTTTAATGTGTTAATTCTACTACATAATGGAAAGTTAGGGATTATTTATGTATCCGCATCATATAATCCATGTACATTAGTCAAGTCTAATTAATATTATGGACCCCTTTTAATTGGCCACTAATAATTCAATATCTTCTTAAAACTTTATTATTTCAATTAGACTCACTTATTGAAATAATTTGTAATTCTTTGATATAGTACATCTTCAATAGTCCCACACATACTTATTGTAACATACACATTATTTATATTACTTATAATTCTTCCATCTCACTATATAGTTTCTATTTATTATATAATTATCTTAAAGTGTCACATTGCACTTTCTTTTTATTATAGGAACTATATATTATCACATATCTTGCACACATCAATTAAATGAATAATATAATTCTAATTATGTAAATTACTTTGCTCATTCGAATTTTATTGTTCACAGTAATAATTAATTAATAATATAATATTAATTAATCGATCACTTCTTAATTCGTCCATTCAAATTTTTATTCTCATGCCATACAATGCATTTCACAATTCTCATCATCAACTCAACATTTCTTAATTCTTACTAATTCAATTTAAATTAATTGAATTAGTCATTTCACAGCACATCAATATTTATATTCAAATAATATTCCTTTTCTCACTAATATTATTATTAATATTTATTCATGAAATTCACGGTTCTTACATCCCCCCCCCCCTATAAAAATTCCGTCCTTGAAATTGATACAAGGTTACACAAATAATTGGATATAATCCTTTTGCATCTTATCTTCTAATTCCCACGTGGCCTACTCAGCGTCGTGGTTTATCTAAAGTACTTTTACATACGATATAATTTTATTTCTTAATGTCTGTTCTTTCATATATAATATCTGGACATCAATTTCTTCATACGCCAGATTCTTCTCTACTTGAATGGGCTCGTATGAAATCATGTGTTTATAGTCAAGCATGCACGGACGCAACACGGAGATGTGAAACACATTATGGATGTGCTCCAACTTAGGTGGTAATGCAACTTTGTACGCCACTTCGCCCACTCGCTTCATTATCTTGAATGGTCCTATGAAACTCGGACTAAATTTTCTCTTCTTGTTGAATCGTATTTTTCCCTTCCAGGGAGATACTTTTAAGAAAACGTGAGCTACTAATCTAGCTCTTATCAATGTCACAACATCTGCAGTTTGTTGAACTAATTCCGATCCTAGCATCTTTCACTCTCTGACTTCATCCCAACACAGTGGAGTTTTACATTTTCTCCCTTAAAGAGCTTGGAACGGTGGCATGCCTATACTTGCATGATAACTATTATTGTATTCAAATTCTACTAGGGGAAGGTGATCATCCCAACTTCCTTTAAAGTCTATCACGTAAGTTCTAAGCATGTCCTCCAACGTTTGTATCATTCGTTCTCTTTGTTCGTCCGTCTATGGATGATAAATGGTACTTAACCTCAACTGTGTTCCCATCCTTTCTTGCAAGCTCTTCCAGAATTCTGACGTGAAGTGCAGATCTCGGTCAGAGACAATCGACACCGACACTCCATGTCGTGAAACAATTTCCTTTACATACAGATTCGCTAGCTGATTCAAACTATATAGGATCTTGATTGGTAGAAAATGAGTCGTCTTCGTTAGTCGATCTACGATCACCCAGATGGCATTGAAACCTTTCTGTGTGACTGGAAGTCCCACTATGAAGTCCATCGTAATGTGCTCCCATTACCACTCTGGTATTTCTAATTGTTGAAGTAGACCACTCGACCTCTGGTGCTCTTCTTTGACCCGTTGACACGTAAGACATCTAGTAACGCACTCCGCGATTACTCGTTTCAAATTAAGCCACCAAAAATGTTGCCTCAAATCCCTATACATCTTCGTGTTTTCTGGATGAACGAAATACATCGTGTTGTGTGCCTCCTAAAAAATTTCTTACTTCAACTCGGTTATCGCTAGCACCCACATTCTCCCTTCGAATCTTAAAATACCGCCTTTATCCACCTTAAATTTTTCTTCCTCATTTTTTTGTGATCCTCTTCCTAATTTTCTCGCATTCTTCAACCTTTTTTGTGATTCCCTTACTCTCTCCAACAAGGTTGGACGAGCTTCCACTGCAAACAGTTTTTCTTCAGACCTCTCCGGTCCCTTCACTTCTATATCCAATTTCTCCATATCCCTTATTAACTCCTCCTGAGTTGTCAATTGAAATAACTTCTCTCTTCCTTTCCTACTTAGCGCGCCGGCCACAACGTTCTCCTTCCCCGGGTGATAAAGAATTTTACAGTCATAATCCTTGATTAATTCTAACCACCTTCTTTGATGCATGTTCAACTCCTTCTCTGTGAAGATATATTTTAGACTCTTGTGGTCCATGTATATCTCACATTTTTTTCTGTACAAATAATGCCTCCAAATCTTTAACGCAAAAACTACTGTCGCTAACTCTAAGTCATGAGTAGGGTATCATTTTTCGTAATCCTTCATCTGTCGCAATGAGTACATAATGACCTTGCCATGCTGAATTAGCACACAACCAAGTCCTTTGTGCGACGTATCACTGTACACCACAAATCCCCCTGTATCATCTGGTAACGATAATACAGGCACCTCACTCAATCTCTTTTTTACCTCCTGAAAACTCTCTTTGCACTTGTCCGTCCACGCGAAAGAAGTCTTTTGCGCCTCTCCCACATTTGTAATAAGAAACGCCTTCTTTATTTCTTTCACCCATATCTGAGCCTCTATTGGGTCCGTCGTTCCTTTGAACTCCAGCGAACCTACACTTTTAAACTCTTTAAAGGTAGTCGTTCTGGCTACCCTAGGTCCCGCGGGTACTCTACCCCCAGCTTGGTTAAATGTAGCCGTTAATAAATTAACGAACTCTTATATAGGGTTATTCTGACCCCCTTGGTTATCATTATGTGACTCAGCCTCCTGATTACGTTGTCTTCTCCGTGGCGGCATTTTCTAATTAAATAAATAAAATTTCATTATTATCTATTTACTTACTTAGTTATTACTCGTCAAACAACAACTCATACCATACAAACCATATTAAATGAAAACATCATTATATTCATATGCTTCTTCATAGTCTGAAACTATTTACAATTTGTTTCCATAGCCAAAAGCTATTACATTTCTATCCTTCAACTGAACTTCACAAAAGTTGGGATTTACAAAAGACTACCCTTTTATACAAAAGAGGTTTTTACGTCACTACACACATATTTATAACTCTAGACTTTTAATAATGCATAACAGCGTCCTCGTATTTTTCATTCGCAAGAATTGACATAATATCTTGACTAATAATATGTCGATTTTGTCCTTACTCAATGAAATAATAAGCAATTTTCAGCTTGAAATCCTTATGAGCACTCTCATGGATGTAAGACATCTGTACTATCTTCTGGTATTTTTCAACCAATTTCCTACGAAGCTCATCGGCCTCTTCCTTATAGTCCATAGCCTTATTGGTCATAAGCACCTTTTCATCGTGTTCTGACTCAAAATATGCTTCTTCAGACTCCTTTGCTTCATGGAGATAACTAATCTCTTCATTCTGATTCTGCACAACTGTACGCAGTTGCACATTCCTGTCAAGCACTGCCAGATATAATGCTCTAATTATATTTAGAGATGTTGACTCTTGTGCAGGTACCACCGTATTAACCGATGTTACCTCCATTTCTTCTTCACATCAATCATCATATTTAGGTATGATGTTATATCTATTTCTCCCTCGGAGTAGTTCTCCTCAGAAAAGTACTCCTCTGGCTCTGATTCTTTTAGAATCACTAATAGTACCACCGCCACTGGCATAGGTACAGGCTCTACTCTGTTCACAAGCTCTTCGCTCACCACGTGTATGTGAGATCCTGAATTTTATGAAATTAAAGTATTCAATTTTCTTATAATTATTATGTTATTTAGTAAATGGTTAAATTGATAAGGGTTAAAGTTAAGGGTGATATTTGAAAATTTTGCAAAGTAAACAAGTATAAAATATTCGTTGTGTCGGGGAATATTTGATTGGTCGGGGAATATTCATTTTAACAGAGAATATTCGTACGACGGCACAATCATTGGTGGACCCCACAATGGAAGTATTGTCGTAGTTAGAAAACGACAGAAATATCTTTTTATAAAAATAATGGTGAAAGTTTTACCGTTAATCTGTTGAACTACCCTTGTAGTAAAAAATACGATGTCTACGCGTAGTTGCATAGTAGCACACACAAGATTGATTATTGATGCTTACGTGAGAAGTCACTCAATTATACTCAATTCATTGCTACAAATATTTCTTTGCATAATATATCTCATATTATTGATTCAATTATTGTCACATTATCATCTGCATAATATTTTATATTATTAAATCAATAATTGAGACGACAAAGTTATTCATATTATTAATTGCAATATTGACGATGTCTAGAATGTTCTTTCGAGGAGAGGTTTTGTCACCTAATTGCGCGCCAATAGGGAGAAATCCTTATCGAAATCCCTCTTTCCAGGAATGATCCGTTGTTAAATATTGTAAGTTATAATATTAATGATGAATAAGTTCGTGTTGATTAAAGATGAAATTGATATTTCTATTGTGTTGGGATTATTAGTGTTAGTGGAAATTGACATCTATTCCGATAATAATTGATGTCTAGAGGTTATATTGACTAATCGGGTAATTAATCGGATAAATGAGAAATTAATTGCTATTAATTCACATGCTTATAACTCTTTGTTCACATGTGTGTACTATTGATTCACATGCATGTACTATTAGGGGATGTGGTGCAAGATTGATAATACTTGTAAGACTAAATTAAAAATGGAGGTAAAGATGAAGGTACTATACTGTAATTATTTTTTTCACATGTATAGAACTATTGAGTCACATGATTGTACTATTGATTCACATGATGTACTATTAGGGGAGGTAGTGCAAGTTTGATAATACTTGCAGGACTAAATTAAAAATGAAGGAAAAGATGAAGGTGTTATACTGTATTATTTTGAGCCCCAAAACGTGCAATTATCGAAATTATATTTTCCAATAAATAGAAGCTCAGTGTTCCTTCATTCTCACCAATTCACTAAGACTCACAAGAGCAAGTATAGAGAGAGAAGCTATAGAGAGAAAGAAGAAGAGAAGTCTGCTACTTCACTATTCCAGTATCCGGTCTTCTTCTGAGGTAAGGGGTATTATGTCTTTCATATTCATGAAGAGAGTTATTTTCTTTCAATACTTGAAAGGGTTGTTATTCCAATCTTTATTATTTTGTTGGAATAACCTGTCTACGCGGACTACCGCATGCATGGTGAAATTCTTCTGTTGTTCCATTCTTTATTATTTTGTTGGAATAACCTGTCTACGCGGACTACCCCATATATGGTGTAATTCTTCTGTTGTTCCATTCTTTATTATTCTGTTAGAATAACCTATCTACGCGGACTACCGCATGCATGGTGAATGACCCTTCGTATTCATTCTTTATTAAATTGTGGAAATGATCTATCTACGTGGATTACCGCATTGCGGATGAAAATCCATTTCTATTTTCGTATATTCTATTATACTCATATGAGATATCATTTCTTTTATACTCGTCATGGATTATTGTTTTCTTTTGTATTTTCCTTTTATGAGTACTATTCATAAAATACTATTCACGTGGTACTATTCTCAAAGTACTATTCACGGGGTACTATTCACCTGGAGTACTATTTATAACAAAAATTGATTTCATTTTGGTCTAAATCATTTTTGATACAATATCATTCTTGAATTTTACTCCACAAAGCAGTATCATGTTGACAATTTGGATATTTTTAAACTCTGGATAAATTTAAAGTCTTTAATATTTATCCTTGATTTCGTTTGATTAATGCTTATATCATTGTCATCATCCTCATACTTATATTGTTATGAAAGTCATCTTTGGCTTATGTGCATAGACGGACTGTTGATTAGTATGATAGTGACTAGGGATCATTCGGTATAATCATGACCCGTAATGTTACAAATGATATATGTTGTAAAAGTCCTCATTGGCCTGTAGTGCATTGATGGACAGTTGTTGGTATGATTATGACCAGGGATTATTCAGTATAATCATGATCATTGATGATTACATGAATATCCTTGGCCCATAGTGCAGGGATGATTCGATGATGTGGTTTATTTATTAAGTTGAGTCTCAACAATAAAGTTGATGAAAAAAAATTTAAATCATCGAAGATAGTAGATATCATGCTCTACTTGACTCTTCTAATGGTCCGAGATGGTTGTTTTAGCAGTCCTCACTACTTAGTGTGATAATAAATGTAAAGAGGATTGAATTTGAGTTTGGATATTGTCTAGAAGACAATATTCATGTAAAAACTCAGCTATGTTTTGTCGTATTTTTACACGATAGTTGTATTAAAGAAGTTTGTATTTGATTTCTGTACCATGTATTTGGCGACTCAAGATGGGTGATGTATGCCTATTTTGGGGGTGTCATAGTGTATATCTCTATACATCAAGCTATCGATCGACATCTACAATAACACATAACATGTTGATTAGTATATAATACACAATAGTACAAGCATGAATCACATTTAATTTATTTAGGATTAATTTCCATCTTTTAAATCTTTCGGTACTGAGTTTCCTTAATACCTTATTAACTCATTCGACTTAAGTAAAACTCGAGTTTACTTCCTTCTTTTTTCTTCCCTAACGAGGTTATTAGCCTAAGGTTCTTCCCCCCTTAAATTTTATAACCTAATGCTTTGATACCAACCTGTGACGCCCCCAAATTTGGGTATCTTCCAACCCAACAGATGGTGCTACATGGTACTCATAACTGTACATTCATTCTATTGAAACAACATTAAAATGTGTGTATCACCGACATTCTTATTACATTAATAATAATACATCTTGTTCCCAGGTTCTGAAACTATTACCTTTTTTGTTCATCATAATATAATTCATACAAACATACTAGTCTATTACGGAATGAACTAATCATTCATCTTCTCCTTACCTTTATCTCCACTGGAACCCTCGGTTCGCTCGACCTTAATTGCAATCATATGATTCAAGCAAGAAGTGAGCATAACTAGCTCAACAAGTCTAACAATATATTATATAAATACCACTTCGAGAATCATATGATTATTCTTCATTAATTTAACAATAGTTATGAAGTACTATAAAACATTGAACAACACTTCTCATCTCATAAAACAATTCTGAAGTACATATAGTAGCTTGGAAATTCAGAGTAGGTTCATAGACCATGAACATTCTCTTTAGCTTTTATTCATGAAAAGGACAACCTGGTACTAAGACCGTAAGTCTGATATTTCTTATGAGCACTTCTAGGTGATCAACCTATAGTACTCTATGTTGATCAACACTCATCCATTAAACGTATTTACGTTTAAGTTTTGGCAACCTCGCGTGCCCATCGAATAATCGATGTAAAATACATTTTTTTTATTCATACTCAGGCTTATCTTGAATTCGTACCAAACAATTAGCATAGAATAGCGTTATCAATTTTATATTGAAAGACTTGTAAATAAATAAATCAATCTTTCAAGATTAGTCTAGCCGACTTAAAATTGGCATCGACCCTTTCTTTAAAACCATTCATGCATCTCATAACATGAATCACTTAAAACCTTGCTAACAAGAAGGTTAGACAAGCGATAAGAAAACTTGCCTTCAACGTCTGCTACAGTAAAATTACTTTTCCTTTGAGTCTTTACGGTCTCTACAACACATAACCACATAACATACCACATTAGGTCATGAATAAACATACATGGTTCCTAATGAATCTTACCCTTCTTCTCAATCTAATCATATATTAGATTTGTTATTATTGGTTCCGGCTTGCCGTTATAACTTACATCGTTCTTACCAACTTCTTTCTCTTCTATATCTTAAGTGACTTTACTTCATTAATAAAGGTCAACTCAACTTTTTAATCTTCCTCATGGCTTACTAACGTTCTTACGTTACTAATCGAGACTCGATCATTATTGGTGAAGTACCAATGTTGAATACCATTCACGGTTTACTTACTAATCCTTCACATTCTTCGTTTAATTGTTCTTAAACTATAATTAAATTCCTACCGTCATCACTATAAAAGTGATTTAAAGTAAGTCTTATCATGTATATTAAGTACATGTACATTCTACTATTCATTTCTAATCCATTGGATTTACAAAACCTAACTTGGTTAACCAATGGTCAAATTTGCAAGCCACTCTTCATTACACTGGTCCCATCAGATATGGGCGCTACTACATGCGAGGATTATAACTGGAGTTGGCACTGCGATGCGACTCTGCAGTGGCCATTCTCTTCGCCCGGGCACTGCACCATGGCTTATAAAGCTCTGTCTGGCACTGCGGTGCCAGACCTCAGTACCAGAAATTTTTTACAGTTTATTTCTTAAGTGAGATTCCCGGGCTCATAACTTCTTCGTTATAAGTACGAATTAGCTCGTTCAAAAGGCATTAGCTCACAAATTACATACTCTACGTGTTCATGTAAGAATTTTTTATTTTCGACTTCGTTAACTTGAAATTCACGTTTTAGTTTATTTTAACGAAAACGATAAACGTTCGTGAACGTTCAATGCTCGTTTCTTCGTTCTAAGTCGGAATTCGGTCATTTTTGAGTTCACAACTCTAGAATGCCAAATGAGACTATACGCTATTGAAAACCAACATTTCTGGGCTAAATGTCAAAATTTGACTTCCATTCTGAGAATTTCACGATTTCAGCGATTATCGTCCGAACTCGTGAATTTCGCCATAACTTTGTTACTTGAGATTTTTAAACCATTTCAAATGTATTCATTCCATCATACTAACATGTTAACATACATATTTCATTAACTTATATATATGATAAGTTCTTAATTGTTCTTCATAAGTTTATAACTTATATGGTTACGAATTGTGTATTCATTACTTATTAAGGCTCAAGTCCTTTGATTAATCATTCCTACTTCTTCTTAGCATACATGTTCTACCACTACTCACTTCTCTAACAATTGAAGAGAAAGAGAATCATGGTTTAGGATCTTACCCTAGAAGAACACTTGATTAAGCTGTATTCTTCTTCTTGCTTCTTGAACTAACAAAGTCTAACTTTTTCTAGCTTTTCTAGCTTTTTCTCTCTAACCAATAAGTACTTATGATGTTAGATGAAATAAAAACAACCAAGAAATGAGCTAGGACATCTTCTATTTATAGAAATCACTAAATGAGGGCTTAATGGCCAATAAACCATCCACCTCCTTATCACCTCCTTACTATTCCTTACTTGGAGTTCACAACACTCAATTTGCTTGCCCACCAAGTATAAGCACTTTACTTAACTACCAAGCATAAACACTTTACTTAGCCACCAAGCATAAGCACTTTACTTGGCCATTACTTAACTTATCCTTTACTTAACCATTAAGTTTACTTGCTCATCACTTTGGACCACCCATGGGTTGCCCCATGGTTCATGTTTACCCATTGGATTCTTATTTTGGGCTTTACATTCAATTAGCTTAATTAACATAACTTATACATGGGCTTGCATTAAACAAACATTGGGCTTATTCATTAATTCATATTGGACTTATCCATTCCTAAACTTGGGCTTTATCATAATTCCAATTGGACATTACAATTTCCTACATAATCCTACAAATCCAATACATTTGGCTTAAAGCTTTATAACGTATTGTCTACGTATTATTCTCATATTCTAACTCATATACTTATTCATATACGATATACCATCATTCATACATACTTGTATAATACCTCGTATTATACTCATATTCATTACCTCATACAATACCTACGTATTATACGATAATTGCTTTAATTCATTATATGCATTTCAATTCCTTCTCGGAAATCACTTTTGCTAACCGTTAGGTTTTAAGTCCACAAGTGAAAACTTCATTTGCCATAACTAAAATATTATTGGATATTCCATCTCGTCTTAGAATTCTATCATTACGTATTTCTCGAAAGTTCAAAAATAATTCCCGAGCATAAATCAGTGAATAGTGTTTTTATGAAAATTTCTCGAAAAACTTTTATTTTCTTCTTGGAAATTCAAACACTTAAATTCTATCATGTGGCCAAAATCCTATCCACATTCGCACCTTCTAGGTCATAGAACGACCTAATCAAATAAAAATTTAATTCTCATAAAAATCTAAATTTATCGGATGCTAAATTGACCACCGGTCGTATGTTACAAATGAGGACAGGAGGGACAGATCCGTCCAAACTGTACACAACAACCCAAAGCGTGTTTCAATTTCGAAAGAGAAGGATTTTGTCGTGTAGTGAATTCAAGCCTAGCTGGGATAGTGACGCCAAAGGATGTCCCAGACAAGTTAAAGCTGGTAGCTTAAGTGAGAGCATTTGTCGAGGAACCCGAACGAAGTTATCACGGGTAAGATAATCATAAACTCTTGCGAAGTTTATACCTTATTTGATACCGGTTCTACCCATTCTTTTATTCTCCTACTTGCGCTCAACGTTTAAATTTAACTCCGGAGAAATTAGACTTTGACTTATCTGTTGAAACTCCGTTCAGAGAAATCTTCTTTACATCCACTATTTATAAGTCATGTTTGATTCAAATCGGCAACCGCACTTTACCTGTCAATCTTATCTCTTTGAAAATACTTGCATTTGATGTGATTTTAGGGATTGATTGGTTGACCACTCATCGTGCTAAAATTGATTATTTTCGTAAGGTTGTTAGCTTTCATATTCCTAACCAACCTATTATGCGAATTCAAGCAACCAAATCACTAAATCCAATCACTTTCATATCAAGCCATAAAGTTATTCATTAATTGAAAAATGGATGTCAAACTTTCTTAGCCCATGCCACAGATTTAAACAAAAATACGTCAGATTTGAATGATATTTCTATTGTTAATAATTTTCCTGACATATTCCCTGAAGAACTTCTTGGCCTACCCCTAGAGCATGAAATCAATTTTTTTTATTGACCCCGATACAAAACCCATTTCTAAAACCTCAAATATTTCTTCAACTAAAACAAACGTATCATGCGCCAAAGACGTTGGCTCGAGCTATTGAAAGATTACGATAATACAATTCAATACCATCCTAGAAAAGCGAACGTGGTAGCTGACGCATTGAGTGGAAGATCTTATGCATTTATGAGTGCGATATTGTTAACACAAAGACCTATTTCATACGACTTACAAAAGATGGAGATAGCGTTAAAGACTCCAAGAACCTACGTGAAGATAGCAAATATACGATTAGAACCGACTTTAATCGATAAAGTTAAAGCCGCTCAAGCTACGGACTCAGAGATGATGAATGTGAAGAAAGAAGGTTCAAGAGGGCGTTATTCTAGTAGCAAAAATCGACAAAGAGAGGAAATCTCAACCCTCAAATTTATTGGTCTATTTGAAATCCTTGATCGAGTAGGAACTGTGGCATATAGACTCGCTTTATTGCCAAGTATGTCGCGTGTTCATAATATTTTTCCCGTATCGATGTTACATAAATATGTGGACGACCCAAACCACATTATTGAATTAGAACTAGACGAGATAGCAGAAGATACAACAGAAGATACAACAGAAGATTTAACGTATGCGGAGATACCTGTTAAAATCTTGAATAAGAAGAAACATATTCTACGCTCAAAGGTTATACCTCAAGAGTTAGAATCTGACAAGGTATCCTCACCTCTTCGGCATACTAGGTACGTACCCCAATTTTGAGGACGAAATTTCATAAGAAGGGGAGGTTGTAAGACCCCAACTTTATAAATAAAGATTAATTTTTTTCGAAATATATTTTTAAATATTATGGTTTGTATTTGATATAATGTTATAGTTGTGGGTAGTATTTATAAAATTTGCAAAGTATGCAAGTTGTCGTAAAATATTCGATTGGTCGGGGAATATTCATTTTAACACGAAATATTCGTACGATGGCAAAATCATTGGTGGACCCCACAACGGAAGTATTGTCGGAGTTAGAAGACGATAGAAATGTCTTTTATAAAAATAATGGCAAAAGTTTTAGCGTTAAATTGTTTAAAAACCTAGTGGTAAAAGTACAATAATACGCGTGGTTGCATAGTAGCACGCTGTATTGATTATTGACACTTAGGTGAAAAGTCACTCAGTTATACTCAATTATTGTTACAGTAATTGCTGCATATTATCTCTCATATTATTGATTCAATTATTGTCACAGTATCATCTGCATAATATTTTATATTATTAACTAAATAATTGAGATGACAAAGTTATTCATATTATTATTTTCAATATTGACGATGTCTATAAAGTTCTGTCGAGGAAAGAGTTTTGGTCACCTTATTGCGCGCTAATAGGGAGAAATCCTTATCGGAAAGCCCCCTATTTCCTGGGAATGATCTGGTTGTTAAATACTGTGAGTTATAATATTAATGATGAATAAGTTCGTGTTGATTAAAGATGAAATTGATATTTTCATTGTGTTGAGATTATTAGTGTTAGTGGAAATCAACATTTATTTCGATAATAATTGATTTTTGGAGGTTAAATTGACCACTCAGGTAATTAATCGGATAAATGAGCAATTAATTGCTATTAGTTCACATTCATATAACTATTTGTTCACATGAATGGAACTATTAATTCACATGATGTACTATTAGGGGAGGTGGTGCAAGTTTGATAATACTTGTAGGACTAAATTAAAAATGGAGAAAAAGATGAAGGTACTATACTGTAATAATTTGAGCCCCAAAACGTGCAATTATCGAAACTATGTTTTTCTATAAATAAAAGCTCATTCTTCTTTCATTCTCACCAATTCACTAAGACTCACAAGAGCAATTATAGATAGAGAAGCTATAAAGAGAGAAGCTATAGAGGGAAAGAAGAAGAGTATTCTGCTACTTCACTATTGTAGTATTCAGTCTTCTACTAAGGTAAGGGGTATTATTTCTTTCGTATTCGTAAGGGATATTATTTTTGTTCAATATATGTATGAAATAATATTTTCTTCCAAACTCTATAGTATGTAAGTAATATTATTTAACTTTGTATTCCTAATTCTACACTCATTTTGTAAAAGTATTGCTTCTATACTCCGTGAAATTAGTAGAATATCCTTGAAATTTGTGCTTCATCTAGTATCATTTCACAAGGATATTTTTCTAAACATTCCTGTTAAATTTTAAGCTTTTCATGCCAGAGTAATATTCATGGGTACTATTCATTTATACGATACTATTTATACGTATGGTACTATTCACAAAGTACTATTCAAAAAGTACTATTCATGAAGTACTATTCTCAAAGTATTATTCACGGGGTACTATTAAAAGAGTACTATTCCCGAAGTACTATTCATGGGGTACTATTCACTCGAGTACTATTCACTAGGGGTACTATTCATGACAAAAATTGATTTTTTTCGGTCCAAATCATTTTTAATACAATATTATTCTTGAATTTTACTCCACAAAGCAGTATCATGTTGACAATTTGGATATTATTGAAATCTTGATAAATTAAATTATATATCATTAAAATTTATCCTTGCATCATTTAATTAAATTCTTATATCAATTTCATCATCCTTATGCTTATATTGTGATGAAAGTCATCTTTGGCCGTAGTGCATAGATGAACTGTTGAGTGGTATGATTATGACCAGGGATTATTCGATCTAATCATGACCCGTAATGTTACAAGTGATGTGGTAAAAGTCCCCATTGGCCCGTAGTGCATTGATGAACAGTTATTGGTATGATCATGACCATGGGTTCTCTTCGGCCAAGGGTGCAAAGATGAATTGTTGTTTGGCATGTTCATGACCATTGGTGAAAACACGAATATCCTTGGCCTGTAGTGCATGGATAATTCGTGCTCGTGATACTAATGAATATCCTTGGCCCGTAGTGCATGGATAATTCAAAGGATGTGGATTATTTATTGTCGAGTCTCAAATGATAAAATTGATGATAAACTTTCAAATCATAAAAGATAGTAGATATCATGCGCTTTTTGACTTTCTAATGGATTGCTTATTCCACTGTAGTTGTTGATCTAAAACTTGTTGTCTATTATATTCTATCAGTTGTTATACTATTGAATGCTAAGGATAATTTATTCTGCATTATCTTAGTCATAATATTTCTTACTGAGCTAGTTGAGCTCACCCTTTTCTTTCACTGTTCTCTTTAGGAAATGAACATATAGCTGGGACTAGTCGGGGAATGGAGTGACGGTCCAGATGGTTGCTTTAGTAGTCCTCACTATTCTGTGAAATAGTGTGATAATAATTGTAATGAGATTGAATTTGAGTTTGGGTATTGTCTAGGAGACAATATTCGTGTTAAAACTCTCAGCTATGTTTTGTTATATTCTGCACGATAGTTGTATAATTAAGTTGTAGTTGTATCCTGTACCATATATTTGGCGACTCAAAATGGTTGATGTATACCTATTTTGGGGGCGTCACACTTAGCGCAAGCGTGCACGGAGACTGAGAAAGGTTGCTAGGCGTGCGTGCACTTTGAGCCTGGCATGGGTAGGGGGCATGCACGACGTGTACAAGGCATGTGGCGTTCAAGTGTGTGGGCAGCGTTCATTGGCCTCGATAATCATATGCAGTGTGTTATTCTAAGTCTCGTGACGCCGTTCCACGTCCTTGAAATGTTGATGTTAATAAAAGATGAGCATTATAAAATATGAAGTAAAATAAATAAAACCAATGTGTAGAGTTATTATGTGACTAATTGGTATGTCGACCTTAATTAATTATGTAGGTCATTTGAATAGAAAAAATATTATCATTAGTAGTAAGGAGCATATCAGACAAGTATTCCCTAACTTATTACAAGTTTTGTTTACTTGTTGCAAGTTTCCTATCTTGTACAAATTGTAGTATTGTGCAAGTATTCTGATTTCTTTGAGCATGTATTATGATCTTGTACAAGTTTAGTATTATGTGCAAGTTTTATATTTTATTGTACTTCATGCAAAGGCGTACGTTTAGATTGTTAAATTTTATTTGCTATATGAAGTTCATTATATGATGTGAAATGATGTATGAAAAAGAGTTATTTGTCATGTGATTCGGCTTAACTCAATTGTTGAGCTATTCCAGTCGAAATATTCATTCTTAAGATATTATTTGTGAAAATTCTGTAATTGTGATAAATAGATTATGTCAAATCAAATAATTTTGGGCAACTCAATATGTGTCGCACTTCGTGCAAGAATGTGTCTTATGTGAGCAAATCTTTTTATATTTGCTCTCTGTTCAATGAAGTGTATGTTAGTTTTTATGTGCAATAACGTTTTTATGCCAATATCCGCACTTACGTGCAAACTAAGAAGAAATGTTCTGTCATTGAACTGTTGATGCTTTTTTTAAAGTTCTGTTTATTCACGAATTGCTTAAAGAAGTACATCTATGTTATTTGTTTCACCTAGGCAGATGTTAAGATGAGAAGTTGAATTATTAAAAATTCATTGAAGATTATTAATGCTAAGTAGGGCTAATTTGAACCAAATTATTTTGGTGAGCACTCTGATGTTAAAACTAAGATGAACAACCTTAATATTGGGGGATATTAAAATCGAGAATCTCTGATAAGACACAAGTGGTGTTAAGCAAACACAAGTGGTGTCAAAGCAAGCACGTAGTCATTTACAATGTGGTAGGATATGCCGAGTGATGGTTGTGTTTTATATACACAAATTAGGTACTTTTGAGTTTGATAAATTGCAAATCCTAAGCTAGTTTGTTTGGTTTTTATGTGTTTTCATTATATTGTTGTGTAATGCAGTTTTATATTGCTTTTATGTATTTTTGTATTATTTTTATGTGTTTTTACTTAGTTTTGTAGAAATTGGATGGAATGTCATTTTGGTCGATTGTTGGAATCACCAAATTCTCATTTTCGGTTTGCCATTGACATAACAGTCCTGTGAAGCCCTGTTTTTGCCATGATCCAGCCATTATCTGTCCAAACTCCAAGAATGAAAGTTTTAGATCAACGTCTTTTCTTTTTGGATCATCTTGAATGGCCTCAATCGGCATACGGATGCAAGAGTTATGGCCATTTTCCCAACGGGTGTCAAATCTGGAAACTACCAACTGTCATTTGCATAGCAGTCACTTTATGGCCAATTTTATCATTGTTCAAACAATTATTTCGAAGAACTCAAAGAATGAAAGTTGTCGATCTCCCTCTCTTCTTTCCGAAACATCTTGAATTATCCAAATTATAGTTCGTATGAAGAAGTTATGGCCATTTTCGTAATAGATATTGAAGTAGAAAACTACCCAGCACTGCAGCGCCCCTTGCTAGTGTATTTTCGACGCTACAGCACCCCTAAGCAGTAGCTCAACCTATTTGAAGCGCTGCAACGCATGTTTCAAGCCAAATAAAGGTGCCGCAACACCTAACACATATTTTTGACAGATTTCAGCCTTTAAATGCCTAACCTAATGACCCATTACCGAATTCCTTCACTTTTCATTTTATCTTCATTTATTCTATCAATGGAAAGAGGGAGGTGGCTAGCCATCAAAGAGGGAGGCCGTGGCCTTTGGCCATGGTTGTTCAAGAGATTCAATAGAGGCGCTCCAATGGAGTTTTATCTACCAAAATGGGGAAGCCACTCCTATATCTTTTCTTTGTTTTTCCTTTATGTATTTATTAGTTTGGGATCCTTGAATGTAATTGAACCCTTTGTTTAGCTTGTATTGAATAACTTTCTCTTTGATTGGCACCATATGAATTGGTTCTCTATATTCTGTGTTTAATATATAATTGCTAAGGAATTAGTAATTAATTTGGTAGTCTATATGAAATTGGAAAATGGATTGTAGATGTAGACCATGAATATATTGATATGTGATTATGCTTGTTCTATATGTGTTAGAATACATAATTTGTGTGTAGGATAGAAATATACATATATGCCATGTGTAGCCAATTTGAGAATCTAAGCTTGAATTCCTTGTCTAATTTAATTCACATAGGAATATGATGGGTTATGTAGCTAGGATGTTCCTTTTCATTCTATTCCCTTTTGGGTAGATCTATAGAGGATATGTTTATATGAACCTTGGAAGAGGCATATGAATATTGATGAATTCTTGGTTGACAATTCGTCGTGACCATTATGATCAATTGGAGAGTTAAGAGATGTAAATGAAGCATTGCACGCCAAGTGTTCGACAAAATGCTTGTGTTGGGATATTGTGTTCTTAGCTCCTTAACTATTTATGTTTTGCAGCGTAATTGTAGTCTTTAGCTTTTATCCCTTCAAACAATTGTTTAAATAAGATTGAGATGATATAAAGTTAGTACTTGGTTAATCATTAGAGATAATTCCTCGTGGGTTCGAAAACTCTTTTATCATTATATTACTTGTTGACCACGTATACTTGCGCGTGTTTATCGGTTGCAAATTCGACCAACACCGAGTCCTAAAGTGCTAGAAAAGAATATTTTCCTTAATAGTTATGAGAAACATAGATGGTCCTAACAACCCTCTTTTATGATGCTAAAGATGTTAAAGTGAAGAATATTTTTTTTCCTATTGATTCGAGTTGCTTCACAATTATTGTTCAATTTTTGAAGATTTCAGAATAATATTATTCTATTTATGAGCATGTTGCTTATTCAACTGTTGTAATACTTGCTGAGCAATTAGTTTCTCACTTTTGCTTAAAATAAATATTTTCAACTAAGCTAAAGTGGACTGAAGGATCCGGTAAAGTCAAAGGGAAAGGGAAAGAAAATGAATAAAAGATGTTGTGTATTAATTGTAATATTAGTAATGATGTAATCTTCATTTGAAGTATGTTTTGAAGATATAGAGGGCTTAAAATGTAATACCCAAGAATTTTCTGAATATTATTAATAATGATATTAGTAAAAGTTGAGTATTCATTTGAATAAAAATATTGTTGTGACACGGGGTACAGTAATTTTACTAAATTAAATTAGGTATGTGTTATGGTTGAACTAATGAAGAGCTTAATGCTCATGATAATTGCCTAGTGTGGCAAGATAATAAAAATAAGTGTGCTATCAGTAAAAATAAGTTGTCAACTAAATTCAGCAGTAGTTGAGTCTACGGTTTTCCCAGAGTGGCGCAGCTACGCCACTTCTGTATGGTAAACCAGCGCAGCTGTGCCGGTAGCAAGACTAGAAAAATAATTTCAACTGTGTACATAAGTTACAAAGATGATTTATTAACATTAATAGAGAATGAGTGATATAGTGGACCAAGTACCATTATTATTAATGTGAACATTATTATTAATTGTTGCTATATGCCACTGTATGTAATATAGGAAAATGTAGGTAGTAGTGCCATATAATTACTTCATGCATGAGATATTAAATAAGGTGTGATACTTAATTGTGAATAATGTTATACCAAACTATATAGTAAAAGTAAGTAAATCATAAAATTGATGTAGATGAGTTTTTGTTACCTCATCATGTGTGGTGGGATAATTAAATGTGTATTCTAAAATATGAGAGTAAATAAATATGTACTATTAAAATATTTATTTCAATAATGATGTGTAATTAAATAATAAAGTTTTATGGAAATATTGGATTATTAGTACCCAATTAAATTATTTTCATACATGTTATAAATATTAATTGGACTAGACTAATGTACATGGACTATATGGTTATTCATATATACCCATAACTTATAACACTTTAGTATTATTACCTCATTAAAATTGTTTTTGTATACCCAAAAGAATTAAAACTTAAGTATGCTAAATTCCACATTACAAATGCTGAGTGTTAGGAGGGAGTGTCCCATATTCACTGACACTTTTCTTCCTCACGTGTTTAGGCCAATGGCCTCTAAGCCTATTACTTGCAAAAATCAAACTTAAGCTTTATAGCTAATGATGGATGGGGAGTGGTCTTCACAGCAACTTGCACTATGCTACCAAACTTTGAATGTCCATCATCGTCTTCCTTCTTCCATCAATTTTAATTTTTGGGCAAAGCCAGTGCTCGGTTAATAACTTTCCTATAAATGAGAGTCTTCACTTCACAAAATGTGATTACACAAATTCTCTGTTGAGAGCCAATATAATATAAGTATAGCAGTATTGGAGAAGTATTCAGCAGCAAGCTTAGAATTCAATTTCACAAAGGTATAATCTTTAACACTGTGTTCTTGATTTTAATTTCTAAGAATGCTAGGATTCTTTGAATACTTGTTAATTTATTTAGGTAGGAGATACCAGTGTGTTATATGAGTTTACATGTAGCAATTGTAAGACCCCAACTTTTTATGAATAAATATTTAATTTTCTCTAAATATTATTTTGGATAATAAGGTGTGATTTTATATAATGCTATAGTTATGTGTGATATATGCAAATTTTGCAAATAAGCAAGTTGTCATAAAATATTCGTTTGATCGTGAAAACAAGCTATATGCCAAGTTGAAGAAATGTGAGTTCTGGCTTGAGGAAGTAGCATTCATTGGGTACGTGGTGTCAAAACATGGAGTATCTGTTGACCCGATGAAGATTGAAGCAATACAAAGTTGGGAGCAACCGAAGTCGGTGACCGAAGTATATAGCTTTCTGCGCTTAGCTGGTTATTATCGGAGATTCGTGGAAGGATTTTCTCAAATCGCTACTCCGTTAACTCAGCTGACTCGGAAGGATACAAAATTCGTATAGAGCGAGGAATATGAGAAGAGTTTCCAAGAGCTTTAGAGGAGACTAATTTTGGCACCTGTTCTGACAATACCATCTGGTTCAGATGGATTTTTTATCTACAGCGATGCTTTAGGCAAAGGGTTAGGATGTGTTTTCATGCAACATGGGAAAGTCATAGCCTATGCCTCGCGACAACTTAAAGAATATGAGAGGAATTATCCTACTCATGATCTAGAGTTGGCAGCAGTCGTTTTTACGCTAAAGATCTGGAGGCACTATCTATACGGGGAGAAAGTGGAGATATATTAAGATCATAAAAGCCTCAAATATTTCTTCACCAAAAGGAACTTAACATGAGGCAATGACATTGGCTCGAGCTGTTGAAAGATTACGATCACACCATTCAATACCATCCTGTAAAAGCGAACGTGGTAGCTGACGCGTTGAGTAGAAGATCATATGCGGGAACGAGTGCGATGTTGTTTACACAAAGATCCATTTTGTGTGATTTACAAAAGATGAAGATAGAATTCAAGACGCTGGGGACCCATGTGATGATGTCAAGTATACGCATAGATCCAACTTTAATCAATAAAGTTAAAGTTGCTCAAGCCACAGACCCGGAGCTGATGCGTATGAAGAAGAAAGTACAAGAAGGTGTTATCCCAGAAGCAAGAATCGATGAAGAAGGAATACTTCAAGTCAACTACAGACTCTGTGTTCCTAACTACTCTGATTTGAAGTACAAGATCATGATGGAGGCACACAATACACCGTTTGCAATCCATCCTGAAAGTACCAAAATGTATCGTGATCTTTGACATACATTTTGGTGGAACAATATGAAGAGAGAGATCGCAAAATTTATCTTGAGATGTTTAACTTGTCAACGTGTAAAGGCGGAGCATCAAGTGCCTAAGGGTCCATTGCAACCACTTGAGATTCCAAAATGGAAGTGGGAACAAATTACCATGGATTTCGTTACGGGTCTTTCCAAGGTTTCTCAAGGCATTGATGCGATTAGGGTTATTATTGATAGATTAACTATGTCTGCTCATTTCTTGCCGATATAGGAGACTTATTCCCTTAAACATCTTGCTCGTATGTATGTAAATGATATTGTGAGATTGCATGCCATGCTAGTATCCATAGTTTCGGATCGTGACCCAAGATTTACTTCACGGTTTTGGGTTAGCTTGCAAAAAGCTATTGGCACGGATTTATGATTCAGTTCGGCATACCATCCTCATACGGACGGAAAATCAGAGAGGACTATTCAAACTCTTGAAGATCTATTAAGACATTGTGTCCTAGATTTCAAAGGGAGTTGTGATAAGTATTTACCATTGGTGGAATTCTTCTACAACAACAGTTAGCAGGAAAGTATAGGTGTGGCTCCATTCGAAGCATTGGATGGACGAAAGTGTTGCTTTCCAGTTTGTTGGGATAAGGTGGGTGAAGTAACATTGTTGGGACCAGAGTTGGTACATATTACTACAGAAAATATCCAAATGATTCGACAACGTATACAAACGACATAGGATTGGCAAAAGAGTTATGTGGATCTTCATCGAAAGGACGTGGAATTTAGTATTGGGGATCATGTATTGTTGCGTGTTGCTCCATGGAAGGGAGTTACAAGATTTGGGAAAAGAGAAAATCTCAATCAACGATTTATTGGTCCATTTCTGATTCTTGACCGAGTAGAAAATGTGGCCTATAGACTCGCGTTACCTCCAAGTATGTCTCGTGTTCATAATATTTTTCAAATATCTGTGCTTCGTAAAAATGTGAAAGACCCGAACCACGTTATTGAGTTAGAACCAAACGAAATAGCCAAAGATTTAATGTACGAGGAGGTACCTGTCAAGATCTTGGATAGGAAGGAGCATGTCCTACGCACAAAGGTCATACCACAAGTCAAAGTTTTGTGGAGGAACCATGCTATAGAGGAAATGATCTGGGAGTTGGAAACAAAAACGAAAGCGAGGTATCCTCACCTTTTCGAAACACCAGGTACGTACGTCAATTTCGAGGATGAAATTTCATAAGGAGGGGATGTTGTAAGACCCCAACTTATTATAAATGAAATTGAATTTCCTCTATTTATTATTTTAAAATAGTAAGGGTTGATTTGATTAATGTGGTTAGTTATGGGTAAAATGCGCAAATATCTTAAATAAGCAAGTGGTTATAAAATATTCATTGTTGTAAGGGAATATTCGTATGACGACGCAGCCTTGTGTGGGCCCATAACGGAAAGCGATTGAATGAATAAAACAACAAGTATAAGTTTTTTTTATAAATAACGGCGTATTGTTACCGTTAACGCTGTTGGAATACCCGGTGGTTAAAACACAATAATACGCGATGTTGCACAGTAGCACACGGTATTGCACCAATTATTGATTCTTACGTAAGAAGGCACTACTCAATAATTGTTACAGTAATTACTGTTCAATATTTTATTGATTCAATAATTGCTATGTTGATATTATTGTTGTTTCAATAATTGTCACTACACAATATTTCTCATTATCAGATCAATAATTCATATTATTTGAATAAAATTATTAGATAGCATTATTCGCAATATATAAGGAAGTTCTGTCTAAGGAGAGGTTTGGTCACCTAATTGCGCGCCAGTAAGGAGAAATCCTTATTGGAAATCCCCCTCTTTCCTGGGAATGACCTGGTTGTCATTGTTGTGATTCTGTAATATTATTTGTGAATAATTTACTATTGATTTATATGATAAGGAAAAAATATTTATTAATGTTGATATAAATGGAGGAATATTTAGAAAAGTGACAATTGTTGAAAATTGATATTTTATCTTTTCTGATAAAATAATTCATTTAAATATATTATTATATTATAATAATATAATAATGGTGATATTTTTACAATGAATGTGTGATATATGAATATATGAGGAGGAAGAGTATTTTTATTACAATAAATGTTAAAACCATGTTAAACATATCAGTGGGCCCCATTTTGTGACTGAAATTGGATTATAGTCCGTAAAATCGTCCGTATGTGGATTTCGGTCAATTTCTGCTTGAAATTTAAAAAAACTTAAACTTACAAAGTTGTAGAGAATTGAATTTCCTATCGGATGGACATAAGATTCGAATTTTTCTGATAAAAGGCTATTTATTATAAATTATTGAAGTTCCAGTATAATTGATTTTTGAAATTTTAATTATTTTTTAAGAATAATGTTTTTATTATGTTGGTGGGCCCCACTAGTATTGAAAACATGTTGAATTCAGATTTCTAAGATGGGCGTGAAATTTTTTAAATTTTTTTAATATTTTATAAAATTTTCTGCTTTGGTATTCTAAGTATTTTCCTATAAATAGGGTGCTTAGGTTAGAATTGAAAATTATAACAAAAACTAAAGTTTTCTTTATATATATATTATTGAGCATATTTTATGAGTATTTTGATATTTGGAGTGTTGCTATATGGTGCAAATTTCCTTCAGAACTATATCCAGTATTCCAGTATGAAGTATTGTCCTTTTGAGGTAAGGAATGTTATTTTTTTTACAAATGATATTATTTCTTTCAATATCATTATGCCAGAATATTGGTAAAATTTTTATTGTGAAATTCTTGTCTTTTTGTGTCGGGGTTACTATTCACGTATACGGTACTATTCATAGAAAAATTAAAATTTTATTTTCTTTGTCCAAGTTGTTTATTATGATTACTAGCTTTGATTGTATCCATGTTTTGAACTTCATTCTGGAATTTTGCTCCACAATGGTTTATTATGGAGTATTTTTGAACTTAGATAAACTAAAGTATGAATCCTTAATATTTATTCTTTTGTCTCACTGGATTCGTTTTCTTTAAAATATTTTTTATCATTCGCAGTCCTAAATGATGATATTACTGAATATCTTTGGCATGTAGTGCAAAGATGAATGATTTTCTGATGAATATCTTTGGCCCGTAGTGCAAAGATGAACAGGTGTTGAGATGAACATTACCAACTGATGAATATGTTTGGCCTGTAGTGTAAAGATGAATATTTGATTCAAGATGAATATTGATTTATGTTACAGGGATAAAATATTGATGATGGTCTTTTAAATTCACAGATGATAGTAGATTTCATTCTCTACTTAACTCTTCTAATGAATTGTTATTTTCGCTGCGCTGAAATTGTTGTCTATTATATTCTATCAGATTTTTCCCTGTTAAGGACTAACGATAAATTGTTCTATATTATTTTGGTCATAATATTCTTTACTGGGCTAATTGAGCTCACCCTTTTCCTTTATGTTCCATTTTTCTTCTCAGGAGGCGAGAATGTAGCGAGTACTAGTCGGGGTATGGAATAATGGTTCTAAAAAGTTGTTTTAGTAGTCCTCACTATTTTTGTAAAATAATGTATCAATAATTGTAATGATGACTTATTTGAGTGTGAATATTGTCTAGAAGACAATATTTGTATTTAAACCTAAAGTTTTTGTTGTCGTATTTTGCACGACAATTATATTAATAAAGTTGTAGTTATTTCTGTACTATGTATTTGGCGACTCGGAATGGGTGATGTATACCTATTTTGGGGGCGTCACAGTAGTTGTTGCATAGTAACTCATATTTTTTATTCAATTATTGTCACAGTATCATCTGAACAATATTTTACATTATTAAATCAATAATTGAGACGACATAGTTATTCATATTATTATTTGCATTATTGACAATGTCTAGAAAGTTATGTCGAGGAAAGGGGTTAGGTTATTTAATTGCGCACCAATAAGGAGAAATCCTTATCAGAAAGCCCCCTCTTTCCTGAGAATGATCTAGTTGTCAATATTGTGAGTTATACTATTAATGATGAATAATTGTTGAAAGATTAAAAATGTGTTTATTGAAGATAAGTGATTTGTGGTAAATATTTATTCAATTTTTGATATAAATAGAGGGGTTTGTCATTAGGCGTTTGTTGTAAGTTTGGCTTATTATTCCATGGAGAGATGTGCTAATTTTTTAGACCATCGGTTGAAGTTTTAATAGTAAATCAATATGGACCGTTTGTTGAGGTTTTAATAGTAAATTAATATGGACCGTCGGTTGAGGTTTTAATAGTAAATCAATATGGACCGTCGGTTGAGGTTTTAATAGTAAATCAATATGTACCGTCCGTTTTAATAGTAAATCAATCTGGATCTTCCGTGAATCAGTTACTATTAAGTCCATCCTCCTATAAATAGAAGCTCATTACTTCATTCTTTCTTACGAATTCACTGAAACTATAGAGAGAGAAACTATAGAGAGAAAGAAGAAGAGTATTCTGCTACTTCACTATTGCAGTATCCAATCTCCTACTAAGGTAAGGGATATTATTTTTCGTATTCATTTGTTATTAATCTTTAAGAGTAACCTGTCTACGCGGATTACCACATGCATGGTGAATAACCCATTGTACTTATTTTTTATTAATCTGCGGGAGTAACCTGTCTACGCGGATTACTGCATGCATGGTGAATAACCCTTCGTATTCATTCTTTAATATGTGGGAATAACCTATCTACGCGGATTACCGCTTGCATGGTGAATAACCCTTCGTACTCATTCTTTATTTGTGGAAAAGATATGTCTACGTGGATTACCGCATGACGGGTGAAAATCCATTTGCAGTTTCGTATATTATTTCTTTTTATATTCCTAAATCTAAACTTAATATGGTAAGTATTGCTTCTATAATCCCTGAAATTAGTTGAATATCCTTGAGTTTTGCGCTTTATCTAGTATCGCTTCATTGGAATATTGGTCTAAACTTTCTTATTAAATTTTAATATTTTCATTCAGCGTACTATTCACTCGGGTACTATTCACTCAGGGTACTATTCACAACAAAATTAGTTTCTTTTCTGTCCAAATTATTTTTGATACATGAATATCATTTGTAATAATCCAAGATTTTATTATTTTTAATTTAAATATTTATTAAATGAAATAAATATTTTATTGATGTAGTTGTTGTTAGTAAATATTTGTGAATTAAATTTATTTATTAGATAATATTCTAATTTAATTTAATTTAATAGTCGAGATGGAATTCTATGTTTTAATTTAATAATTAAAATGGTATGTGAATTTATTAAGTAAAATTATAATGAGATTATAATTTTATGATATTTGTTTAAGTGGAAAATTTATTTAAAATATAGTATGTGTAATTAGTTTATTTGACTAATGTTGGATATGGGATCTAAATAAATAATATGAGATTTTAAACTATACTGTAATGATTTATTAAAATAAATTAAATGGATTTACCCAAACAAGGCTTAAAATATTAAGTCTTTATTTTAATTAGTTTTGCCCAAACATAGCCTGATGGCTTTTAAATTTTGAATTTGAATTATAATAAATAAAATAAATCAAAATAATATATATAATATTTTATAACTGATATGTAATTATTATAATAATAATAATATGGCAATTACATACGTTTTATGAGCGTCTGTTTTATTTACGTGAAAATCTTATGGCTTAAGCCTAACGAGAGAAAAGAAAAGAAAGAATATAGAGAAAAGAAAATAGAGAGAGTTTGCAGAGAGAAGTTTGTGAGAATTTGAGAGAGAGTTCTGTGATTCCAAGCAGTTGTATGTGGTTAGCAAGGATTATCCAAGCAATTGAAGGTATATTTTCAAAGCTTTAATTATATATAGGAATATTTTATATTCACGAGTCTTATGTTTTCTATGAATTCATGTTGGGTGAATTGTTATTATAAACTAAATTGTTGTATATATATATATTTGTGATGTTAGAACATAAGGATTTAGTGTACGAATAACTTTATTTACGTTTAAAAAGAAAGAAAATTGTTTATAGTGACTATATGTATATATATGGCCTGTAAAAGTACCAAATTTGATAGTTAGTTTGTAAGGTAATAGAAACGAAGAGAACGTAGTTTAAACGAATTAATTTGGTTTATAATTGTGATCATAGTGTTAATTTTTTTCAATAATGGAGTTTTTGGTTTGAAACATGGCATTCAAGGATTTAAATTTTTTGAAGTTGTTGTTTAGTTGTTTTAAATCAGTATATATATGTTGGGTAATGTTTATGTGTAATCTAGGTAAGTTATACGTGATAAATTGGGTGCTAGAAATTAAGTTGCAGGTCAATTTAGCTTTGTTTCTGTTCTTCGTCACCGAATCAGAATTCGTATGGCAAGACCAACATTATTCGTCGTTGTGCCAAGTCTCAGCATGATACGCCAACGCCAGCCTCACGCCTCTGCCATTGTCAGCCGTAACCCTACCGTAGGCGTCTCCTAGTGTAAACTGCAGCACAAATGCAGCAAGAAATGGCGTAAAGTGTATTTTAATTAAACAAAGTCTGTAATTTTTGATAAGTTGAAATGTTATGACTGTTAAGATGTGATTTTGGTATTATAGTACTAAGAATGAGAATATTATTAACAATTAACGAGTTTTGTTATTACATTACTAAGGTGACTTGACTATGTGATTAAAACCAATCCATACACGAAATAGATACTTATTTGTATATAGAGTATATGTAGTAACTTTTTGTGTCATAATGACATGTGTATAGGATATTGTGAATCGAATTATTATGGTTTAGCTTACACGCAAGGCAAGTTTTATTTATCCTACCTTGTTTACAATTGAGCAAGTTTCTAAACCTTACCTCTTGATATTGAGAAAGTTTTCTTATCTTTAACTTGTTTCTTAGTATGCAAGTTCTCTAACTCTATTGTTACGATTGTGCAAGTTT
This sequence comes from Panax ginseng, assembly GCA_020205605.1. NCBI lineage: Eukaryota > Viridiplantae > Streptophyta > Magnoliopsida > Apiales > Araliaceae > Panax > Panax ginseng. The sequence goes on along the minus strand of CM035128.1, from coordinate 98,829,272 downwards.
CTTAACTCTAATTATATCGTGCAAGTTTTCTTTATCTTACTTGTTTACAATTGAGCAAGTTTCTGAACTCTAATCTCTATTTGAGCTTGTACTAATTACCTTTATACTGAGCAAGTAATCTCTAATCCTATTTATACGATGTAATTATATTCATGCAAAGCTATTTAACTTAACTCTTACTTTGAGAAGGTTTCCTACTGTTAGCTTGTTTCTTAGCATGAAAACTTCTAAATTCTGATACACTTATGTTAAACAAGTTTTATTGTTCAATTTGCTAATTATTATGCATGCTCAATAACTCAGTTCTGTTACTAAACAAAATTTTAGCCTTAGCTTAACATTGTTCAAGCATGGTATGTTATGTTATTCAATGCTTATGTTGTTCGTTCATTTCTAAATCATGATCTTAATATATTGTTCATTCATTTATGACTTATTCCATAGCATATTGTGATTACATTTTGTGACGCCCCCAAAATAGGTATACATCACCCATTCTGAGTTGCCAACTACATGGTACAGAAAAAAGTACAACTTCATTAATACAACTGTCGTGCAAAATACGACAACACATAAACTGTGAGTTTAAATACAAATATTGTCTTCTAGACAATATCAACACTCAGATAAAGTCCTCATTACAATTATTGATAGACTATTTTACAAAATAGTGGGGACTGCTAAACAACTGTCTAGAACCATCATTCCACACCTCGACTACTTCCCGGTATATTCTTGCTTCCTGAGAAGAAAAATGGAACAAAAAGGAAAAGGGTGAGCTCAACTAGCCCAGTAAATAATATTACCACTAAGATAAAGAACACCAATTTATCGTTACCCTTCAACAAATTAGATAAAATATAATGGACAACTAGTTTTAGATCAATATTTGTAGCGAAAATAACAATTCATTAGAAGAGTTAAGTAGAGAAAGAAATCTACTATCATCTATGAATTTAAAAGTCCATCAATCAATATACATCTTGCATCAAATATTCATCTTTGTATTACGGGACAAAGATATTCATTTGTATCACCAGTTGGTCATGTTCATCTTAACACCTGTTCATCTTTGCACTACGGGCCAAAGATATTCATCAGGTAATCATTCATCTTTGCACTACAGGCTAAAGATATTCATCAAGTATCACCATTAAGGACTGAGGATGATGAAAAATATTTTAAAGAACGAATATAGTGAGACAAAAGAACTAAGATTAGAGATCCGTACTTTAGATAATTTAAGTTTAAAAATACTCCATAATAAACCATAATGGAGTAAAATTCAAGAATGAAGATCAAAACATAGATACAATCAAAGATAGTAACCATAATAGACATCTGGGACAAAGAAGAGAAAATTTCATTTTTCGGTGAATAGTGTCGTATACGTGAATAGTGTCGTATACTTGAATAGTAACCCCGACAAAAAAAGGTAGAAATTTCAAAATAAAATTCATATCAATATTTTAACATAATGATATTGAAAGAGATAATATCATTTATGAAGAAGATAACATCCCTTACCTCAAAAGAATAGTATTTCTGAATGGAATATCGGATATGATGCTGAAGGAAACTTTCACTGAATAACAACTCTCAAAGTATCTAAATACTCACAAAATACGCTCGATAATATTAAGAGAGAGAAAACTTGTTTCTGAAGTGATTTTCAATTCTAACTAAGCACCCTATTTATAGGAAAATACTAGAACGCCAAATGAGACTAAATTAATAAAATATTATTATTATTAATATTATTTTTCTACGCATGCCAAAACCAACCAGCACTCCACCTTTGAACAAAATTTTGAGCACATGTTTTCCACCAAAAACAATAGTGGGTCCCACCTATAATAAAAATATTTAATTTCTGAAACTTCAATAATTCATAATAAATAGCCCTTTTATCAGGAAAATACGAATTTTATGTCCATTCAATAGGAAATTAAATTCCCTACAACTTTGTAGCTTTAAGTTTTTCCAAATTCCAAACGAAAAATACCCGAAATCCATATACGGATGATTTTTAATACCTCCATTCCGATAAAATACTGATAAAATATCTCAGCATTAATTCTTTCATTTATATCCACACAAGATAAATATTTCCCTATCCATCCACATAAAATAAATATTTCCTTATCATATAAATCAATAATTAATTATTCACAAATAATATTACAGAATCACAATTATGACAACCAGGTCGTTCCTAGGAAAGAGGGGGCTTTCCGATAAGGATTTCTCCTTACTGGCGCGTAATTAGGTGACCAAACTCCTTTCATAGACAGAACTTCCTTAGACATTTCCAATAATGCTATCTAATAATATTATTCAAATAATATGAATTATTGATCTGATAATGGGAAATAATGTGCAATGACAATTATTGAAACAACAATAATATAAAATATCAACGCAAAGAATTATTTAATCAATAAAATAAAATATTGAATAAGAATTATCGTAACAATTATTGAGTAGTGTCTTCTTACGCATTTAATCAATAATTCAGAATATCAGTAATCAAGCGTGCTATTGTGCAACCACGCCATTCTCATTTTAACGACCGTGTAATCCAATGTTGTTAATTCGTAATAATTACGTCATTATTTATAAAAACTTACACTTTTCGTTTTTTACATCTGACCGTTTTCCGTTATGGGGCCCACAAATGACTTCACCGTCGTACGAATATTCCGCGACAGCAAGAATATTCCACGACCAACGAATACTCCCCGACAAAATGAATATTTTATAACCACTTACTTATTTTGCAAAATTTATACATTTCACCCATAACCAAAGTATTATTTCAAATTAACTCCTTATTATTTCAAGATAATGAATCGATAAAATTCAATTTTATTTATAATAAGTTGGGGTCTTACAACCTCCCCTCCTTAGGAAATTTCGTCCTCGAAATTGACGTACGTACCTAGTGTTTCAAACAGGTGAGGGTACCTCGCTTTCATTTTTGATTCCAACTCCCAGGTCATTTCCTCCATAGCATGGTTCCTCCACAAAACCTTGACTTGTGGTATAACCTTTATTCGTAGGACATGCTCTTTCCTATCAAAGATCTTGACAGGTACCTCCTCGTACGTTAAATCTTCGGCTATCTCGTCTGGTTCTAACGCAATAATGTTGTTTGGATCTTTTACATATTTACGAAGCATAGATATATGAAAAACATTATGAACACGAGACATGCTTGGAGGTAATGCGAATCTATATGCCACATTTCCTATTTGGTCAAGAATCTCAAATGGACCAACAAATCGTGGATTGAGCTTTTCTCTCTTCCCGAATCTTGTAACTCCCTTCCATAGAGCAATACGTAACAGTACATGATCTCTAATATTAAATTCCACGTCCTTTCGATAAAGATCAGCATAACACTTTTGTCGATCTTGTGAGGTCTTTATACATTGTCGAATCATTTGAATCTTTTCTATAGTCATGCATACTAATTCTGGTCCCAACAACGTTGCTTCACCCACCTCATCCCAACATACTGGACTGCGACACGTTTGTCCATACAATGCCTCAAATGGAGCCATGCCTATACTTGATTGATAACTGTTGTTGTAGGAAAATTCCACCAATGGTAAGTACTTATCCCAACTCCCTTTGTAATCTAGGACACATAGTCTTAATAGATCTTCAATAGTTTGAATAATACTTTTTGATTGCCCGTCCGTTTGAGGATGTTATGCCGAACTGAATCATAAATCTGTGCCTAGAACTTTCTGCAAACTAACCCATTCTGAGTCGCCAAATACTTGGTACAAAAATAACTACAACTTAATTAATACAATTGTCGTGCAAAATACGACAACACATAAGCTGTGAGTTTAAATACAAATATTGTCTTCTAGACAATATCCACACTCAGATGAAGTCTTCATTAAAATTATTGATACACTATTTAACAAAATAGTGAGGACTACTAAACAACTGTCTAGAGCCATCATTCCATACCCCGACTACTTCCCGCTATATTCTCTCTTTCTAGGAAGAAAAATGGAACAAAAAGGAAAAGGGTGAGCTCAACTAGCCCAATAAAGAATATTATGACTAAGATAAAGAATAACAATTTATCGTTAGCCTTCAACAAATCTGATAAAATATAATGGACAACCAATTTTAGATCAATATTCGCAGTGAAAATAACAATTCATTAGAAGAGTTAAGTAGAGAATGAAATCTACTATCATCTATGAATTTAAAAGTCCATCATCAATATTTTATCCCTGTAACATCAATCAATATACATCTTGCATCAAATATTCATCTTTGCACTACGGGCCAAAGATATTCATTTAGATCACCAATTTGGTCATGTTCATCTCAACACTGCTCATCTTTGCACTACGGGCCAAAGATATTCATCAGGTAATCATTTATCTTTGCACTACAGGCCAAATATATTCATCAAGTATCACCATTAAGGACTGAGGATGATGAAAAATATTATAAAGAACGAATACAGTGAGACAAAAGAACAAAGATTAGAGATTCGTACTTTAGATAATTCGAGTTTAAAAATACTCCATAATAAACCATAATGGAGTAAAATTCAAGAATAAAGATCAAAACATGGATACAATCAAAGATAGTAACCATAATAGACATCTAGGACAAAGAAGAGAAAAATTTCATTTTTCGGTGAATAGTGCCGTATACCTAAATAGTGTCGTATACGTAAATAGTAACCTCGACACAAAAAGGTAGAAATTCTAGAATATAATTCATATCAATATTTCAGCATAATGATATCGAAAAAAATAATATCATTTACGAAGAAAATAACATCCCTTACCTCAAAAGAACAGTATTTCTGAATGGAATATCGGATATGATGTTGAAGGAAACTTGCACTGAATAACCACTCTCAAAGTATCTAAATACTCACAAAATACGGTCGATAATATATATAGAGAGAAAACGTGTTTCTGATGTAATTTTCAATTCTAACTAAGCACCCTATTTATAGGAAATTGCTAGAACGCCAAAGGAGACTAAATTAACAAATTATTATTATTATTATTATTATTATTATTATTCTACGCATGCCAAAACCAAACAGCACTGCACCTTTAAACAAAATTTTCAGCACATGTTTTCCACCAAAAAAAGTGGGTCCCACCCATAATAAAAATATTTAATTTCTGAAACTTCAATAATTCATAATAAATAGCCCTTTTATCAGAAAAATATGAATTTTATGTCCATTCCATAGGAAATTAAATTCCCTACAACTTTGTAGCTTTAAGTTTTTCCAAATTTCAAACGAAAAATGCCCGAAATCCACATACGGACGATTTTTAATACATCCTTTCCGACAAAATACTTATAAAACACCTCAGTATTAATTCCTTCATTTATATCCACACAAGATAAATATTTCCCTATCCATCCACATAAAATAAATATTTCCTTATCATATAAATCAATAATTAATTATTCACAAATAATATTACAGAATCACAATTATGACAACTAGGTCGTTCCTAGGAAAAAAAGGGGGCTTTCCGATAAGAATTTCTCCTTATTGGCGCACAATTAGGTGACCAAACCCCTTTCCTAGTCAGAACTTCCTTAGACATTGCCAATAATGCTATCTAATAATATTATTCAAATTATATGAATTATTAATCTGATAATAGGAAATAATGTGCAATGACAATTATTGAAAAAACAATAATATAAAATAACAACGCAGTAATTATTGAATTAATAAAATAAAATATTGAACAATAATTACTGTAACAATTATTGAGTAGTGTCTTCACGTAAGAATCAATAATTCAAAATATCGCGCAATCTGAGTGTGCTACTATGCAACCACGCCAGACATCAGATTTTAACCATGGGGTAATCCAACAGTGTTAACGGTTAACAATTACGTCATTATTTATAAAAACTCAAACTTGTCGTTTTCTTCATCCGACCGTTTTCCGTTATCGGGCGCACAAATGGATGCGCCGTCGTATGAATATTCCCCGACAGCAAGAATATTCCATGGCCAAACAAATATTCCCCGACAAAACGAATATTTTATAACCACTTGCTTATTTTGCAAAATTTGCACATTTCACCCATAACTAAAGCATTATATCAAATTAACTCCTTATTATTTCAAGATAATGAATAGATGAAATTCAATTTTATTTATAATAAGTTGGGGTCTTACACATTTTATTCAACTAATCCTTAGTTAATGTTCGTTAAACTCTAAATTACCTTGAAACTTATCCATACCAAACTTAATTTGGTGCGGACTTGTATTCTAAATACTGAGATGAACAACCCTATTATAAAAGATAATTTACGCGTAAGCGTTTAGATGTTTGTGCACAATACATTGTACGAAGGGCTGATCCCCCTAAGTACGAGAAGTCCCTACAGTCTTATGACTGTTTAGGTTTAAGTTGAAAGAATGCTTATAACTTTGGACATAGTTCGTGGTCTTATGACCCTCAAATATATATTTCAAATTCTGTTTCTGATTATCATTGATAGAGAATATTATTCAATTCTATATATCCTATTCATTGGCAGTTGTTATGATATTTTATTAATTTTCACTTTAAGTGAGCGTTGTTTGCTCACTCTTACTTATATAACCATTACAGCTAAAGTTGAGAAGTTTGATGAACCTACCACCAGTAAAGGAAAATGAAAGATGAACAAGTGTTGAAGACTTGTAAACCTGTTGACTTTTATATTGTCAGAATCTACTTTAAATGTTGAGATGTAGTTATTTAATTTTCCGCACTTGATGTTTGTATTTAAAGATTAGATAACCTGGGAGACTCTATTGAACTTATTGATGTAATTCTTTAATGGGAAGGTTTATTGTTAAATTTTATTATGTTAGGTAGTTAGACATGAATGTTTTTATCAAATGAACACCAAATCTTGTCGGAATGAAGTACCCAGATTTGGGGGTGTCACAAGTTGGTATCAAAGCCTTAGGTTATGAAACTTAGGTGGGGAAAAGTCATGGGGAGTAAACTTTGAAAAGATAGTGGTGATAAACTCTTATCGAGTTTTAAGGAAGAAGTAATAAAACACTTCTGTGCTTATGTGATTGCAACCTATTTGCTCATGAGTGTCGAGTAGTAATGATTAGTAATTAAAACTTAAAAATTTTGTTGTCAGGATGGCTAATGTAGGAGAATTCAGTCAGGCTAGGGACAAGGACCCAAGATGCCTAGAGAGGAGCAGCCTCGTGCCATTCAGGTGGTTTGGGAACAACTACTTCCATAAGAGTCTTCTCCGTTGGTTACAGTGGTTGAGCATGAGGGTTTACTTGATGAGGATGATGTGATAGAGACGGACGAGGAGGATCCTGTAGAGCTGCCACAGTCGAATGAGGATGAGGAGGACGAGGAGGAAGAGATTCCACTAAACTCGATCGTTGCCCGTATGTACAACGAAGTATACGATCACAATGTGGAACTTTAGGATAGCATTAAGGAGTTGGAAGAAATAGTAGCTGAACAGCAGACCTCAATGGCAAAGAAGGACAACAAGATCCAAGATCTAGAGGAACGTCTGAGTAATGTTGAAGGGAAGCTGGTCCACACTGAAGGAGGAAATGAGCAACTGACAGAGGACATCACAGAACTGAAGAACAAGCTGAAGGAAGAGTCTACTAAGAGGGCAAGAGCCGAACACGCGTACGAAGAAGCTTCTAAACGAGTCGGGGTAGCAGAGAGAGATTTACAAGTGAAGAAGATCAAGATGGAAGAGATTAATAGTGCTTTCAACATTGTGATCAATTGAGCTCAAGATCGGGTCATATGTTATCCGATTCAGTTCGATACGCTGCCATTGTATATGTTAGATCGCCAAACAATGTTCAATATTATGGAAGAAGAGCATCATAAGGCAATGTAATATTTTAGTAGGTCGTCATAAATGTACTTGATATGTGATTAATGATATGATAAATAAGATGTAAATCCCAATTGTTATTTAACCTATGGGATATGATGATGATGTTATCCTGAAACTTTAATAGTTCAGGTAAGTAATGTAAATAGCAGTGATGTTATTGTTCTTATGTTTTTTAAAGATGATAAATGAATAAAATATTAATCTTTATTCAAGATGTTATGTGTTATGTGATGATATTTTATGATGTGAAAATTAAGTAGAAAATACTTAAAAGAAATTGAGTAATAATCTAATAAGTGTATTTTAATCAGAAAATGCCTCCAAGAAGACGTCAACAACGACAACAAACCCCTGAGGGATCTACCAACAATAACAACGTTGAAGCTAACTTGATTCGTGATTGGTGACACTTCGATAGAGCACTTCTGAGAATCAACCGCGGAATCAAGCTGCAACTTTTAAGGAATTCAAAGCGGTTGGACCACCAAAATTTCGTTGAACCATGAATCCGGTTGACGCACAGACCTGGATCATGGAAATAGAGAAGGTATTTGATGTTGCTAGGGTTGGTGAGAACCAGAAGACTGCTTTTACAACATTCATGTTGAAAGCAGAGGCCAGTTATTGGTGGCAAGCAAATAAAACTAGAGGGGGTCAAGGAGTGATGACTTGGGAAAGGTTCAAGGAAATATTCTTTGAGACATACTTCCCAGAGAGTTCAAAGAATCAAATGGAAGTTCAATTTTTAGAGGTAAAGTAGGGCACAATGACAGTGTCAGAATATGCAACAAAATTTAATGAATTGGCGAGGTCTGTGCCATATCAAGTGAAAATGGATGAACGCAAGGCGAGGAGGTTTGAACAGGGACTGAAGCCCTACTTGTATAGTAGAGTCTCGCTGTTCCAGTTGAAGATGTTTGCAGCGGTACTTGAGAAGGTAATTCTCGCTGATGGTGGAGGCGAGGCTATAACAAAATACAATCAAGAACAAAGAAAGAAGAAGAACGAGGGTGAAGGTAAGAATGGTGGTAGTGGTGGGGGAAATGGTAGTAATAACTTAAAGAGGAAGTGGAATGCGAATGTTGGTACTGGAAGCCAACAAGGTAGGTAGTAGAAAAAGAAGTTTGAAGTATGTGCTACATGCGGAAGGAATCACACTGACATTTGCTTAAGGGGTAAGCGAGTATGCTTCAACTGTGGTAAGGAGGGTCACATTGCCCCAAATTACCATCAACCAAAGAAGAATGTTTGCTACATATGTGGGTCAAATGATCATTTTTCTCGCGAGTGCCCTAAGAAGAAAGCTGGAGAGAAAACGGGAAATAAGGGAGGTAGCAGCGTAGGTACATTGACCATTGTTGGACCAACGTCATCAAACAGACCCACAGCCAGAACCTTCAACATGACTGTGCATGATGTTATACAATCAAAAGATGTTGTGTCAGGTATTATCCCAATCAATGATATAGATGCTTATGTATTATTTTATTTGGGTGCTACTTTTTTGTTTATATCTGATGAATTTGCTAAGAAGTTAAAATTGCCTAGTGAAGAATTGAATTTTCCTTTAAACATAGAAATTACGAATAGGGAGGTGATTCCTGTTAGGTTCGTATATAAGAATTGTAGGGTGAATATTAAGGGGAATTTCATGATAGTAGATTTAATTCCGATAAAACTTGGAGAGTTTGATGTTATATTGGGAATGGATTGGCTATTCAATTATGGAGTGATAATTGATTACCAAAAGAAATGTGTAAACCTTATGACTCCGTCAAAGGTAGTTTTCTATGGTAAGAAATTGCCTAGATAAGCGAGGTGTCTAACGGTTATGCAGGCCAAGAAGTTATTGAGTCAGGGCTGTGTAGGTACCTAGTTTACATAGTCGATACTCAAAAGAAGAAGGGTGTGAAACTAGAGGAGATAACAGTGGTTAGGGAATTTGAAGATGTGTTTCCAAAGGATTTTCCAGGACTTCTGTTTAACAGAGAGATCGAGTTTGTTATCGATTTGGCGCCAGGAACTGCTCCGATATCAAAGGCCCTGTACAGGATGGCTTCGATAGATATAAAGGAACTGATGGTACAATTGCAAGAGTTGTTGGACAAGAAATACATTCAATCGAGTGTATCACCGTGGGGAGCACCAGTGTTATTCGTAAAGAAGAAGGATGGGTTAATGCATCTTTGCATTGATTATAGGGAATTAAATAAAGTCACTATTAAGAATAAATATCCATTGCCAAGAATAGATGACTTGTTTGATCAATTGAAGGGTGCTAGATACTTCTCAAAAATATATTTGAGAAGTGGGTATTACCAATTGAAAGTAAGGAAGGAGGATGTACCAAAGACGATATTCAGAACTCGGTATGGACATTACTAGTTTCTGGTGATGTCTTTTGGATTTACAAATGCCCCTGCTACATTCATGGATTTGATGAACAGGGTGTTTAAACCATTTTTAAACAAGTTTGTGGTGGTATTTATCGATGATATTTTGGTGTACTCCAAATCTCAAGAACACGTGGAACATTTACGTTTGACGTTGGAGACGCTAAGAAAGGAAAAACTTTACGCAAAATTCTAGAAGTGTGAATTCTGGCTAAAACGTGTACAATTTCTTGGACATGTGATTGACAAAGACGGGATCTCAATGGATCCATCAAAAGTCGAAGTTGTAATCAATTGGGAACAACCAAGGACACCATCGGAGGTGAGAAATTTCTTGGGACTGGCAGGCTACTATAGACGATTCATTTAAAACTTTTCCAAGATTGCCACTCCATTAACAAATTTGACAAGGAAAGCTGTAAAATTTGTTTGGACGGAGAAGTGTGAAGAGAGCTTTCAAGACTTGAAAAAGAAGTTAAGTGTGGCACTTGTGTTGTCATTTCCAGATAATACAGGAAACTTTGTGGTGTATAATGATGCATCACATAAAAGACTAGGGTGTGTGCTTATGCAAAATGGCAAAGTCATTGCGTATGCATCAAGGCAACTGAAGGAATATGAGAAAGGATATTTGACTCATGATTTAGAGTTGGCTACGATGGTATTTGCTCTGAAGATATGGAGACACTATCTCTATAGAGAGAAATGTGAGATCTACACAGACCATAAGAGTCTGAAGTATATTTTCACACAGAAGGATCTCAACATGCGTCAAAGGAGATGGTTTAAATTGATAAAAGATTACGATTGTGAGATCTTTTATCATCCGAGTAAAGCAAATGTACTTGCTGACGCACTGAGTAAAAAAGGTCATGAGAAATTGATGTTGTTAACGGCACAGGAGGAACTTATCTCAGCGATGGCAGGGCTAGAGTTGGAAATAAAATTTCTAAAAGAATTCGATGAAAGATTTCTCCAGATGGGAGATAGCCCAAATTTGGTGGACAAGGTAAAGAATTCTCAACTACAAGATGAAGAATGTAGAAAAATAAAGGAAATTATGGTCAAGGGTAATGAGGTGAAGTACAACATTGATACCGAAGGAATGCTAAGATTCGAGGGACGAATTTGGGTTCCAGCGGTACTAGATATTAAAGAAGAAATCTTGATTGAAACTCATAACTCAAGATACTAAATTCACCCGGGAAGTACGAAGATGTATCGAGATTTACGAAGACACTTTTGGTGTCCAAACATAAAAAGTGATGTTGTAGAATGTGTCGCAAAATGTTTAACATGTCAAATAGTCAAGGCCGAGCATCAGAGACCCAACGGATTACTTCAACCGTTGTAAATACCAGAATGGAAATGGGAACACATCACAATGGATTTTGTGGTAGGTCTTCCAACTACTCAGAGAGGATACAATGTGATTTGGGTGATAGTAGATAAGCTGACGAAATCAACACACTTTTTGCCAATAAAGATTAGCTTCAGTCTTGATCAGTTAGAAAAGTTGTACGTTAAAGAGATCATTTTAAGACATGGAGTTCTAGTGTCAATTGTGTCAGATAGAGATCCGCGATTCACATTAAATTTCTGGAAAAGGCTACAAGAATGCATGGGAACACAATTGAGAATATGTACGGCGTACCATCCTCTAACAGACGGCCAAAGCAAATGAATAATCCAGACTTTGGAAGATATTCTCAGAGCATGCATCATAGATTTCAAAGGGAGCTGGGATGAAAATTTACCATTGGCAGAATTCTCCTACAATAACAGTTACCACGTAAGCATCGACATGCCGCCTTACGAAGCATTTTACGGCAGGAAGTGCAGAACTCCACTGTGCTGGGATGAAGTCGGCGAACGTCAACTATTAGGACCGAAACTGGTAAAACAAATTATTGAGGTTGTTAAACTCATCAGAACAAAATTGGTAGCTGCTCAAGACAGACAAAAAAAGTATGCTGATCAACACAGACGAGATCGTGAGTTCGATGTAGGAAATCTCATGTTCTTAAAAGTTTCTCCTTGGAAGGGAAAATTTCATTTTGGTAAAAAGGAAAAGCTAAGCCCGAGGTTTATTGGACCCTTTGAAGTGTTGTGAAGAGTAGGAGAAGTGACTTATGAGGTAGCTCTACCTCCAGAGTTGGAACACGTTCACAATATTTTTCATGTTTCGGTGTTACGACCGTATAAACCCGATTACAAGCATGTTATCAAGTACGAACCATTACAGTTCGATAAGGACTTGTCTTATGAAGAAGTTCCTATCCAGATAGTCGACAAGAAAGAACAAGTGCTCAGGAATAAGGTGATACCTTCTGTGAAGTTTATATGGAGAAACCATAATGTCGAAGAGGCTACGTGGGAACTCGAAGATGAAATGATGAAGATTTATCCTGAGTTATTTGTTTGATCTATGTCTTCGATTCCGGGGACAAAATCTTTATAAGGAATGAAGAATGTGACGAATGAATTGTTTGAGTTGTGATTCTAGGGATAGAATCCTTGTAAGGAGGGAATGATGTAACAATCCAAGATTTTATTATTTGTAATTTAACTATTTATTAAATGAAATAAATATTTTATTGATGTGGTTGTTGTTAGTAAATATTTGTGAATTAAATTTATTTATTAGATAATATTCTAATTTAATTTAATTTAATAGTTAGAGATGGAATGCTATGTTTTAATTTAATAATTAAAATGGTATGTGAATTTATTAAGTAAAATTATAATGAGAGTATAATTTTATGATATTTGTTTAAGTGGAAAATTTATTTAAAATATAGTATGTGTAATTAGTTTATTTGACTAATGTTGGATATGGGATCTAAATAAATAATATGAGATTTTAAACTATAGTGTAATGATTTATTAAAATAAATTAAATGGATTTACCCAAACAAGGCTTAAAATATTAAGTTTTTATTTTAATTAGTTTTGCCCAAACATAGCCTTATGGCTTTTAAATTTTGAATTTGAATTATAATAAATAAAATAAATCAAAATAATATATATAATATTTTATAATCGATATGTAATTATTATAATAATAATTATATGGCGATTACATCGCTTTATAGTGTCGTCTGTTTTATTTACGTGAAAAGCTTTTGGCTTAAGCCTAAGGAGAGAAAAGAAAAGAAAGAATATAAAGAAAAGAAAATAGAGAGAGTTTGCAGAGAGAAGTTTGTGAGAATTTGAGAGAGAGTTCTGTGATTCCAAGTAGTTGTATGTGGTTAGCAAGGATTATCCAAACAATTGAAGGTATATTTTCAAAGCTTTAATATTATATATATGAATATTTTATATTCACGAGTCTTATGTTTTTTGTGAATTCATGTTGGGTGAATTGTCATTATAAACTGAATTGTTGTATTTATATGTATTTGTGATGTTAGAACATAAGGATTTAGTGTACCAATTACTTTCTTTACATTTAAAAAGGAAGAAAATTATTTACAGTGACTATATGTATATATGGCTTGTGAAAGTACCAGATTTGTTAGTTAGTTTGTAAGGTAATAGATAAATTGAGCCTTAAATATGTTAATTCAGTAAGAAATGAAGAAAACATAGTTTGAACGAATTAATTTGGTGTATAATTGTGATCACAGTGTTAAGTTTTTGTTAATAATGGAGTTTTTGGTTTAAAACATGGCATTCAAGGATTTAAATTTTTTGAAGTTATTGTTTAGTTGTTTTAAATCAGTATATATATGTTGGGTAATGTTTAAGTGTAATCTAGGTAAGTTATACGTGATAAATTGGGTGCTAGAAATTAAGATGCAGGTCAATTTAGCTTTATTTCTTTTCTTCGTCACTTTGAATCGCGTTGTTAATTGTATTTATTTCATAACTTGTGTCATAACGTCATTCCGATCCTAAAGCTGAATGGGCGCCACAAAGACCTAAGGTTAGCAAAATGGCTAGAAAGTGTATTTTAATTACACAAAGTCTGTAATTTTTATAAGGTGAAATGTTATGACTGTTAAGATGTGATTTTGGTAATATAGTACTAAGAATGAGAATATTATTAACAATTAATGAGTTTTGTTATTACATTACTAAGGTGACTTGACTATGTGATTAAAACCAATCCATTCATGAAATAGATACTTATTTGTATACAGAGTATATGTAGTAACTAATTGTGTCATAATGAGAAGTGTATAGGATATTGTGAATAGAATTATTACGGTTTAGTTTACACGCAGGGTAAGTTTTCTTTATCCTACCTTGTTTACAATTGAGCAAGTTTATAAACCTTACCTATTGATATTAAGCAAGTTTTCTTATCTTTAACTTGTTTCTTAGTATACAAGTTCTCTAACTCTATTGTTACGATTGTGCAAGTTTCTTAACTCTAATTATATCGTGCAAGTTTTCTTTATCCTACTTGTTTACAATTGAGCAAGTTTCTGAACTCTAATCTCTATTTGAGCTTGTTCTAATTACCTTTATACTGAGCAAGTAATCTCTAAACCTATTTATACAATTTAATTATATTCATGCAAAGCTATTTAACCTAACTCTTACATTGAGAAGGTTTCCTACTGTTAGCTTGTTTCTTAGCATGAAAACTTCTAAATTCTTATACACTTATGTTGAACAAGTTTTATTGTTCAATTCGCTAATTAGTATGCATGCTCAATAACTCAGTTCTGTTACTAAACAAAATTCTAGCCTTAACTTAACATTGTTCAAGCAAGGTATGTTATGTTATTCAATGCTTATGTTGTTAGTTCATTTCTAAAGCTTGATCTTAATATATTTTTGATTCATTTATGACTTATTCCATATCATATTGTGATTATATTTTATTCAACTAATCCTTAGTTGATGTTCGTTAAACTCTAAATTTTCTTATAACTTATCCAAACCAAACTTACTTTGGCGTTCTAGCATTTTCCTATAAATAGGCGCTTAGGTTAGAATTGAAAATCACACCAGAAACAAGTTTTCTTTCTCTCTATATTGTCAAGCGTATTTTAGTGAATATTTAGATACTTTGAGAGTTGCTATTCAGTACAAGTTGCCTTCGGCTTTCTATCCGATATTCCGATCAGAAGTATCGTTATTTTGAGGTAAGGGATGTTATTTTCTTTCGTAATGATGTTATTCTTTCAATATCATTATACCGAAATATTGGTATGGATTTAATTGTGGAATTTCTACATTTTTGTGTCGGGGTTACTATTCACGTATACTATAATATTCACCAAAAAATGAAAATTTTCCTTTTTGTCCAAGATGTCTATTATGGTTACTATCTTTGATTGTATCCATGTCTTGATCTTTATTTTTGAATTCTGCTTCACAATTGGTTATTATGAAGTATTATTGATCTTGGATAAACTGTTATACGAATCCCTAATATTTGTCATTCTGCCTCACTGGATTCGTTTTCTTTAAAATATTTTTCATCATCCTCAATCTTAAATGATGATATTACTGAATATCTTTGGCCTGTAGTGCAAGGACGAATGATTAACTGATGAATATCTTTGGCCGTAGTGCAAAGATGAACAGGTGTTGAGATGAACATGACCGACTGGTGATATAAATGAATATATTTGGCCTGTAGTGCAAAGATGAATATTTGATTAAAGATATATGTTGATTGATGTTACAGGGATAAATATTGATGATGGACTTTTAAATCTTAGAAGAAAGTAAAATTCATTCTCTACGTGACTCTTCTAATGGATTGTTATTTCCCCTTTATTTGTTGATCTAAAACTTGTTGTCTATTATATACTATCAGATTTTTCCCTGTTGAAGACAAATGATAATTTGTTGTATATTATCTTAGTCATAATATTCTTTAATGGGCTAGTTGAGCTCACCCTTATCCTTTTTTTCTATTTTTCTTCTCAGGAGGTGAGAACGTAGAAGGATCGAGTCGGCGTATGGAGTGATGGTTCTAGAAAGATGTTTTAGCAATCCTCACTATTTCTATAAAATAGTGTATGAATAATTATAATGAGGACTTATTTGAGTGTGGATATTATCTAGAAGACAATATTTGTATTTAAACTCACAGTTTGTGTTGTCGTATTTTGCACGACAATTGTATTATTGAAGTTGTAATACAATAATACAAATATTATTAAAGTTGTAATACAATAATACAGTTTGAAGTCGTATTTTGCACGGCAATTGTATTCTTTAATGGGCTAGTTGAGCTCACCCTTTTCCTTTTTGTTCCATTTTTCTTCTCAGGAGGTGAGAACAAAGCAGGATCGAGTCGGCGTATGGAGTGATGGTTCTAGAAAGATGTTTTAGCAGTCCTCACTATTTCAGTCCTCGGAATCACCGAAACCTCCTCTACTCGGTGCTATTTCGAATATTACATATTCTTTTGAATAATTTTATCCATTCTCTTTTCAGAAGTTTCATTATAACTTGCTCACTTGCGTTCTACCACAATCTCCTTTCTAAGGAACATTCTACTCACTACATTCATCCTTCAGAAGAATAAGAATCTTCCACGATTTTTCAATAATTGGGAAGTAGTATGAATAACTCAGATTCCAAATTCTGCTGAGGGGTCACAAGACCATGAACCAGTGCTTCATCACAATCCTTCGCACTACAAACCAGAGTGTTTATCAATCACAAGGACTAAAAATACCATCCACACGTACGCTAGGTGGCCAGCCTATTGTAGCACTACGTTGGGCCGCAACGTAGTGTTTTGTAACGACTACATGCGTTACGCCCGGAACCATTGTCCTAGAAAACATGTCCCCTTATAGGGTTGTTCACCTCAGCTTTTCAACATTTGAATCCTCACCAGAGCAATCTGGCTTGGCATAAATACTCAAGAACGCTTGAATTCCACCAATATTTTTCAACAGTCATCTAGCCGAATCAAATAGCTTAGACTTTTATCAATAATTCGGACATCAATCCAAATTATTTAGCCAACTTAATTGAAATTCTTCATAATTTAAAAGAGAACCAAAATTATTTTATGATGTTATGATACCGTACTAGATTAGTAGTACGATTAGGATTCTGCCATTATGTGACTTTGTCATACTACATCGTAACAAAATTGGCTAACTATCTTTCGATCACAACCAACACTAGGTTCAACTGCATTGAAGTCTCCATCGTTTACCATTTCTACACCATACCAAATGATGTAAATGGTCAGAAATACATTTTCAAAATTTTCAAATCATTTTGTCTTAGCCGAAACAATTAGCATAGACATATGGATAACGATATTGTTTTTAAAACATCATTGGTTCAATCACATGATCCAAAGTTTTTCAAGAAAATAGAAATGCAAACATCAGCACGAATTCAATAAATTTTGAAAATCTAGCAGAGCTATAAGATTTAGAAAATCCACGATTCTCCATCAACTTTACTCCATTGATTCATTCTATCAATCTCTAACACCATCAATGCTTACTATACCAAAATTTTTAACTTCATAACATATATATATATATATATATATATATATATATATATATCCGATATAGTTCATCAAACTTACCACACTTTGGAAATTCAGGAACTTGCCACAATTATATGAGTTTAAGAACTTACCCTAGTCAGACAATAGGCGTCCATTCGCTGAGGGGTTCAAAAATATTTCATATAATTATGAGTCACGAACATACCATAAGTATAAGTTTTAAGAACTGGCAACTTAAGCTTATAATCTTTAACTATAACCTATCAATCTGTTATATACATGAGAAAAGAATCACCTTCTCAATAGGTATATAGCAAATAGCGCGACACAAACATTTCAACGATCACTTAACTCTATCTTACACTTTTCTTGATACGAATTCTTCGTATCTCATCACATACAACTCCTCATGAGTTCATATTGTACCATTTCACAGTACTTTCTCCTATAGCATCAAGCTATACACACTTAGTCATTACAGACTGTTTATCACTTCATAGCTCAATCTGATCACGTCGTGATCATCAATTTACCTTAGTGTTCTTTCCCTATTATCAACAAAACTCCACTCGAGTTCATTCTTATTATCGTTTTCATATAGACACCATCTTATCATTTTTATTACCAGAGTTAGGAAACTCTTGAATTCTCATTCTCTTAGATACTTCAATATTCTTCTTTGAATCTTCACATATATAAATTTTAATATTTATCTTTCTCTCTCTCTCTCTCTCAGGTTATATCCTAAGGTGCACTTACCTAAGTTTATAACCTACAACTTTGATACCAACCTGTGATGGCCCCAAATTCGGGTCCGCCATGATACTACTATCGTCAAACTATTATATCTTTTATTCATAACTTAAATGAATATAACCTTGCTTATTACAATTTAGAATATAAATTCTTTCCATATCCAAGATCTATGTATAATGACCCCAAACTTTTATAAGTTTCAAATCTTGGTCATTTACCATTACTGTCTTACATCATATTCGATGTTATATAAATATGCGGAATAATTTAAACTTTTTCAATCTCTTTTGAAAAATAATCTTTTATTGATTTCTTAACTTGAATTAATTACAAATCCCTGAATCAAATTATGCTATGATTCATTCTATTCAATTACTGTATAAATTTTTACATCTCGATTCAAATTCCTCTATGTACCGCCTAGTACAACTTTACAACTTAACATGTATTACACATCGTAAACTACTATCATGCACATCTACTAGAACCTAAACATGGTTCAAGAGCATTTATTTAAATAATTAATAAATCTCCTTCGATAGTATTGAACTTTATCGATCAAGTAGCATGTAATCTTTACCGTGAGTCCTAAACCTATAAAAGTTGTTATTTGCAAGGGTGAGCTAGATAGCCTCGCAATTCTAACAGTTTTCATGCAACACATAGCATATAATAGCATATTCAGTTCATGCATTCATAATCAATTGTTATTTCCCACGCATGTTACTTTTCATATAACAGGCATAAAGATTTACTAACATAAGCATATCATCAAAAATTAACTTTCACATTTCATACATATCTCATATGTATTTCATATATATACATCAACATTTTCATAGCATAATATAGATTAACGAACAATTATAGATTCCATATATCAAATAAGAACTGAAAGACTTGCATGATTTGTAGTTTATTAACTACGACTTAACTTGTTAAAGCTTATCTGCGCTGCGTGTGTTCTTACACAGTTATATAATCATGAATTCACATCCATTAGTAACACATTTCATACACTTTTAATATAAGAACAATTTTACATTGTTTCCTAACTAGGTTTGTAAATCCTACATTTCACACTCTCATTATACTCTTCGAATAACTAGGTATGTCTAGGTATACCTTAACCACTCGTATATGACATCAACATTCATATATAGCTACCACACACTTGACTCACTAGGTATTCAACACCTTTAAAACTCATATAGGTAAGTTCAAACGTACACATAAATGCTTAACTTAGTTGTAATTCCATAACACATCACCTATCCTATATATTTATAGCACAAATCAGATCACGAATTCTAATAACGTATCGTTGCTTTATATCTTGAAAACATTCCTTTGGACTTTAACAATTGAATGTCCTAATTATCATTCATCTCTATCACCTAGCATGCTTCCTACATATTACATAGCATGTTGGTCATATATTGCAAATTAAAGTAATCATTTAGGCATGCCCTGAACTTCAGATTAAAAATAGAACTTATTCATAACTGCAGGATGGCGCGGCCGCGCCTGATTTGTACTAAGGAGATGCGCGGCTGCACGACCCCTAGTTCAAACTAGGGCTGAGCAAACACTTGCTTGGCCTAGCTTTCCCATCCTTACATACATAACATATATTAACATATTAAGGGTCCTTTTGCATCTTTCAAGTTTAATCTAGGTCCCGTCTTGCATAATATGGTTCTAAGTTGGACATCTCAACAAATTAAGACCATTCAAGGTTATGAAACCACAAAGTCAAACATGTTTGATTCTTAAACATATAAGGTAGTCATAAAACTCATATTAGACATGCTTGTGAGTATTCATATGACTAGCATGGTTTATCACTTGAAAACTTACTTTAAGACATGCATAGTTCATATTACGTCTATCTAGTTGTGTGCATGTATCATTCATGTTCAAAGGCATACACGTCCTATCATGTTTGCACATATAGGCCATGTTTAAAAACCCAAAAATTACTAGTATGTCATCCTAAAAGTTTAGAAGTTTAGACAACACAATGCTCATGAATATTGGTTTCAAAACGTCTAAGTTTTCTTTTCTTCAAATCCATGTCATGCCAACCTAATCATGCAAGGCAACTTCGAATCATATGTCATATTCATTTATGCATATTTCTACACACACTTACAAGGTTGAAATGTAGGCGACACCATGCTCATGACTATTAGTTTTCAAAACTTGAATTTCTCTTTGAAAACACATATTATCCAAGCTATACAAGTTATCTTATACGAGGTAACTTTATAAAAACCCAAAACCCTAATAAGACTCGTATGTATAAAATCCCGTTATATAAATAAAATTTCTTCGTTCTGAATGTGTTATGTATTAATATATACTTTGTTTAACAAATTTGACCAAATAAATTTTTGTCCGAAAAACGTCGTGCTTGACACCTCGTGCCTAATTTTTTTTTCCCGTAATCGGACTTTTTGGTAAATTTGTTTTGGCAAGTTGCTTTGTCGTGCTTACACTGACAAAATGCTTTGTCGTGTTTATTAGGATTAGTGAGAAATTTAGGTTAACAACCCTAGATTAACAAACCCTAATTAGCAAAACCCTAACCCTAATTTGTAAACCTAACCCTAATTAGCTAATTTAACCCCAATTAGATTACCTTAACACATAATCATGGTTAGTAGATGTAACGACCGAGAAATTCGAATTTTATTGTAAAATAATTTTATTGAATTAAATAATAAATAAAATTATATTTTATGTGTTATCAAGATGGTTGTCATTATATAACCTAATAACGTGGGAATGTCATAGTATTTTAGCTACGTGAAGGAATTAAAGTGTTTGAATTTCTAAGATGAAAATAAAAGTTTTTCGAGAATTTTTTCGAAAAACACTATTCATCGGTAATTGCTCAAAAATTATTTTTGAATTTCCGAGAAATACGTAATGATAGAATATCAAAGTAAGATGGATTATGTAATAATAATCTATGTATGGAAAATGCAATATTTCACTTGCGGACTTAAATTGAGAATGTTAAGGAAAGGAAAGTATTAATGAGATAAGTAATAATAGTATGATACGTGAGTATTGTACGAAGTAATGAATACAAGTATAATACGAAGTATTATACGAGTTTGTATGAATGATGGAATATCATATATAATGAATTTCTATACGAGTTAGTGTTTATTAATGCAAGCCCAAAAGCTAAGTTAATCTAAGCCCAAGCTAGGATCCATGAGTTGAATTGACCCATGGGGCAACCCATGTTAATACGGTTAATCTTGGTAATCAAGTATTATGTGTGATGACCAAGGCTTAGGTGTAATGGTCAAGCAAGAGATAAGAGTTGTGATTAGCAAGTAATGAATAGTAAGGAGGTGGCTTAAGGAGGTGGGGATAGCATAATAACTAAACTACCCTAACCTTGAGAATTCTATAAATAGAAGGAGATTGCTAGCCATTTATTACTTGTTCAAATTATTAAACCAACTTATAAAGTGCTTAAGTGTTAGAGAGAATAAGCAAGAATAAGTTACTTCCATTTGTAAGAAGAAGAAGAAGACTTTTTTTTCAAAAGAACTTCAAGGGTAAGATTTCTTCTCCAATTATCATCTATCTCTACCATGATAGGTTGATAAGAAAAATATGGATTAAGGAACATGGATGTTAAGAAGTAAGAAGAATGATTAATCAATGGACTTATGCCGCATAAGTCGAAAATAAGTCATTTAAACTAGCATAAGTTATAAACTTATGAAGAAGTAATATGAACTTGTTATGAGTTTATCTTAAGAAGTAGTATAAAAGTAAAGAATTTGTATGAATATGTATCATGTATACATGAATGAAACTATGTATTGAGAACATAGAAAAATGATGATTAAAATACTTTAATTATCATAAGTCATGAACAATGAAGCTACAAATAGTTTGTACATTAATAAGTTATAAGCTCATTAAAGAATAAGTCAAAAATCCAACATGAAAATAAGTTGTTGTAATAAGTATGTTGAGATGTTCATATGATGAATTGAATTCATTTGAAGTAATGAACAAATCATAAGTAATGAAGATTTGCCGGAAATTGCACGATTAGACGATAATCGTCGAATTCGTGAAATTCTCGGAATAGAAGTCAAATTTTGTGTTTGAACTCAGAAACGTTGATTTTCGATGGAGACAAGTCATATTTGGTATTCTAGAGTTGTGGACTCGAAAATGACCGAATTCCGACTTAGAACGAAGAAACGAGCGTTGAACGTTCACGAACGTTTATCGTTTTCGTTAAAAATGAACCAATAGGTGAATTTTTAGCAAACGAAGTCAAATAGATAACATTCTTGCATGAACGCGTAGAGTATGTAATTTGTGAGCCATAGGCTTTTGAACGAGCCAATTCGGACTTATAACGAAGAAGTTATAAGCCCGGGAATTTTGCAAAGTTAAAAAATTGTCCAAACTATTCAGGACATGAATGGAGCCATGCGCTGTATTTCAAGAGTAATTCATAACGCCATAGCGCCGTGAATAGTCTATGACCTACTAGAAAGTGGCGTCGTAGCATGGCTCACTAAGTAAGGACTCATGGCATAGTCACCAAGTCTGGGGCACACCTATCATTAACTCATGCAGCATGCATGACTTAAGGAGAATCTGTTTGGCGCCACAATGCCTGCCCTAGAACAATGATAGTAAAGAATGTTTATGAGTATAAAGAAAGGAATGAGATTAATTCAAAGTTAATCTACCTTAAGGAACTTAAAGTAACATTGTTAAACCTTAAGGATATTTCATAAAGGTTGATGATAATCTATTCGAATATGAATGCAAGTAGAATGACAAGCCGAAATTGATAATAAACGAATCTAATATATGATTAGATTGAGATGAAGGGTAAGATATAGTTGTATACATAAATGAATATATATGATTTAATTTGAGGTGTTATGTGATCGTGTATTGTAGAGACTTGAAAGATTCGAACAAAAAGTATTTATACCGTAGAGGACGATAAAGAAAAGTATTATAACCCTTGTCTCAGTTCAATCTGAACAAGCTCTGTAATTCATGTATCCTTACGCATGAATTGATGTATGATAAAGTTAAAGCCAATTATTTCGGCTAGACTTAATGCATTTGGTGGATTATTGATAATCTATCCAACTGTTATTAAATGTTGTTATCTTTTGTCAACTACTCGATATGGTTTTCAAAAGAAGAATGGTTATGATAAACAAATGTTTTGTCATTATACGACAGGCATTTGAGGTTGCCAAACAATTAAACGTGCATACGTTTAATGAATGTAGTGTTGATCAACATAGAGTACAATAGGCTGATCACTTAGAAGTGCTCGTAAGTAATACTGGGCTTACGGACTTAGTGTCGGGTTGTCCTCTTAAAAGAAAAAATGAAATACTCAGGGTCTTGGACCGGAGTCTATGTTTTACTGGATATTATTCATTGTGAAACAGTTTGAAAGAAAGATGAAGTGATATTTTGAATTATCAATAGTACTTCATAACTATTGTTCAGTTATTGATGATATACGATTCTTATGTTTCAAGCATGTTGTTATTGAAATTATTATACTTGCTGAGGTAGTTAAGCTCACTCTTGCTTGAACCATATGAATGCAGTTAAGACTGAACGTCTCGAAGGACCGAATAAGGATAAAGGAAAGGCTAAGGCAGATCGTTAAATGGTCTATGTAATAGTGTAGGTTTATTATTGTAATGTATTTGATATTATAACAAAGAACCTTTGTAATGGGTATAGAGACTAGGAAATGTATATATTACTTTGAATATATAGAAGTCATGTTCGTTCTTTTGAGGTTTTTAATTGAATGAATGTATGAATGGTAGTACCGTGTAGAACAGTATGTCGGGTTGGAAGATGCCCGAATTTGGGGGTGTCACAGGTTGGTATCAAAGCATAGGTTATAAAACTTAAGGGGGCGGGGGGAATTAGAACCTTAAGTCATAACCTTAAGAAAAGATAAAGAAGTAAAAGATGGAAAGTAACCCTATAAAAATGCATTATAATTATGTTATATGTTTTTGTTATTCTACTGACGTGTACTAATCAAACTATATTATTTTATTGTAGATGTTAGGAGAAAATGAAATGTATAGAGATATACATGTAGTAAGCGAGGATTTGGTAAATCGGGTAGAGATACTACCAAATCCTATAGCAGTAGAACCAAAAGTGGTGGCAATCGAGTCTGGAGACTAGAAAAACTTAGACTACATGTCTATATTTGATGGCATGCTAGAGGAAGAGGTGGATATGATGTCTTTTGACTAGATAGCATCTACAGAAGAGTTAACTTCGGGGGAGTCAATGAAGGCATTATTCATGTCAGTATTGGATAGAAACGTCCAATATTGTAAGGGGGTTAAGGAGTTAAAAGAGGAACTCCAAGCTGTCCGTGAGGACAAGACTAGTATTGAAGGGATGTGGGAAGAGGAGCATTATGATCGAATTTTAGCCAAGGACAAGGTCCATGAGCTGAAATGCGAAGTCTTTGAGCTCAAGCAGGAGCTAAAGACTAAGATTAATAAGGTAGAGAGGATGTCCTATAAACATAGGAGTTCTCATGTGGATTTCTAACAACAAGTAGCTGGGTATCTGATAGAAGAAGGGCAGACCCGACATACTATCAGTCGAGATGTTATTGCCGGTCTGGCCAAGAAAGATTTTGAGAATGCCCTATGGCAGATGTAATCTAGCAATAGCTAGAATAGTTTAGATATGTAAATATTATTTATCTAGTAGTCACATAAAACCCTCTTTTGTATATCAAATGGTAGTCTTTTGTAAATCCCAATTTTTTGGAAAGCAACTGCGGGATAGTAATGTAATCAGCTTAGGCTGTACAATGTAAGCAATGTAGTCTTATACTACAAGTAATGAATCAATATAAGTCTTTTTATGGAATATATTGAGTAATGAGTATGAGTTGTTGTTTCATTATGAATAATAACTAACCAACAAGAAGAAAGTAATAATGATGTGTTGTTTTCTTAACAGCAAAATGCCGCCAAGAAGGAGACAACGAAATCAAGACTCTAATGTTAATCAACCGGAGGGAGGTCAGGTTAATCCATTGCAAGAGTTCGTTAATCTTTTAACGACCGCGTTTAATAGAACTGGGGCTAATGTACCCGTAATTCCTGGAGTAGTACGAGCTACTACTTTTAACGATTTTAAAAGTGTCGGTCCGCTAGAGTTCAAAGGAAATACGGACCCTATAGAAGCCCAGACTTGGGTGAAAGAGATTGAGAAGGCATTTGTAATAACAAATGTTGAGGAAGGTCAAAAGTTTGCCTTTGCAACCTATTTGATGAAGGGTGAGGCCAATTTCTAGTGGGAGGCAAACCAGACTAGGGCCGGTATAGAAAACCAAATGTGGGTGAGGTTCAAGAAGATTTTCTTTGAGAACTATTTTCCCACAAGTATGCAGGGAAGGATGGAGATGCGGTTTCTTGATTTAAAGCAAGGGGATATGACAGTTCCCCAGCATGCTGCCAAGTTTAACAAACTGGCAAGGTTTGCTCCACATCAAGTGGACACGGAGGTAAGGAAGGCTAGACGATTCGAGCAGGGCTTGAAACCCTGGCTCTATAGCCGGATTTCAGTGTTCCAAAGTACTTCTTTTGGGACCATATTAGAGAAGGCAATAATTGTCGAGGGTGAGAATGAGGCTCTTAGCCAGTACCACAAAGATAAGAAAAATAAAGGTCAAGCCGATGGAGGAATAAAGACCGAGGGAGCCAGCGGTAGTGGCGATGGTCTAAAGAGGAACGGATTTAACTCTGGGAATACCGGAGTAAAGCAAGGGGATCCTAAGAGGAGGATGGAGGCCTGTAAAACCTGCGGGAAGACTCACTTAGGAGTCTGTCTCAAGGGAAAGGCAGTATGTTATAACTGTGGACATGAAGGGCATATTTTGCCTAACTGTCCAAATCCAAAGAAAAATTATGGATGCTTTGTATGTGGATCAACTGACCACATAGCAAAGAACTTCCAGAAGAAGGGGATGGATGGAAATAAGGGCACTAATAGCGGTAAGTTAGCTATTGGTGGCCCAGCGCAGCCGGGTAGGCCGATGGCCCGCACCTTTAATATGACGGTCCAAGATGCGGTGGCATCAAGGGATGTAGTTGCAGGTATTATTCCGATCAACAACATAAATGCTTACGTGTTGTTTGATTCGGGTGCTACCTATTCATTTATAGCATGTGATTTTGCTAGACGATTAGAATTATTTCCCAAAAAGTTGTCTATACCTTTGAACATTAAGGTAGCAAACGAAGAGATAATTCCTGTTGAAGATATTCATAGGAGTTGTTGCGTAGATATACGTGGTTATAAGTTATCGGTACATTTAATACCGATAAAGTTTGGAGAATTCGACGTAATTCTCGGAATGGATCGGTTGATTAACCATGGTGCAATTACAGATTGCCAAAAGAAATGTGTGAGCATTAGGACGTTGAAACAACCTCCTGTAATATTCTACAGTAATAAATCACCGGGACGTTCGTGTTGCCTTACGATGACACAAACTATAAAACTTTTAAGAAAGGGGTGTGTAGGTTATCTTTGCCATGTTGTTGACACCCAGCAAGTGGGAGCAACCATGGAACAAATACCTATAGTAAACGAATTCATGGATGTATTTCCAAGTGAATTATCGGGTTTACCGCCGGATAGGGAGATCGAATTTGTAATAGACATTGTGCCAGGAGTAGCACCAGTCTCAAGGGCACCGTATCGTATAGCGCCTGTGGAAATGAAAGAGCTAATGGTTCAGTTACAGGAACTATTAGACAGAAAGTACATTCAACCAAGTGTTTCCCTGTGGGGGGCACCGGTATTGTTTGTCAAGAAGAAAGATGGATCGTTAAGGCTTTGTATCGACTATCGAGAGTTGAACAAGTTAACAATAAAGAATAAATACCCATTACCTAGGATCGATGATCTCTTTGATCAATTGAATGGGGCAAAATATTTTTCTAAAATAGATTTGCGGACGGGGTATCACCAATTGAAAGTTAGGAAGGAAGATGTACCAAAGACGACATTTAGGACTCGTTATGGTCATTACGAGTTCCTGGTGATGTCATTTGGGTTGACTAATGCACCAACTGCATTTATTGATATAATGAACAGAGTGTTCAAATAATATTTGGACAAGTTCATCGTTGTGTTTATCGATGATATTCTAGTCTATTCTAAGATGCCAGAAGATCATGTTGAACACCTAAGATTAGTGTTGGAGACACTAAGGAAGAAGAAGTTATATGCGAAATTCACTAAGTGTGAATTTTGGCTAGAGAAGTTGCAGTTTTTAGGTCATATCATTGACCAAGAAGGGATTTCAGTGGATCCAGCGAAGGTAGAAACAGTAATAAGCTGGGAACAACCGAAAACGCCGACTAAAGTGTGGAGTTTCCCAGGGTTAGCGGGATACTATCGAAGATTTATCCAAGATTTTTTGAAGATAGCTACTCTGTTGACTAACTTGACAAGGAAGATGGTGAAATACGTATGGACGGATAAATGTGAAGACAGTTTTTAAGAACTGAAGAAAAGATTGAGTAAAGCACCTGTTTTGTCATTACCCGATGACATAGGAAATTTTGTAGTATACAGTGATGCTTCGCATAAAGGACTTGGTTGCGTGCTCACGCAGCATGGCAAGGTCATTGCATATGCATCACGGCAATTGAAGGATTATGAGAAAGTTTATCCTACTCATGATCTGGAACTGGCCACGGTAGTATTTGCCTTAAAGATATGGAGACATTATCTTTATGGGGAAAAATGTGAGATATACACAGACCATAAGAGTCTAAAATATATCTTCACACAGAAGGAGTTGAATATGAGACAGAGGAGATGGCTGGAGTTGATAAAGGATTATGATTATGAAATCCTGTATCACCCTGGAAAGGCCAATGTAGTTGCCGATGCCTTAAGTAGGAAAGGTCGGGAAAAGTTATCTATGTTAACGACTCAAAATGAGTTAATAACAGAGATGGCTAGGATGGAGATGGAATTGAAGATGCCAAGTGAATCGGGGCAGATATTTTTTACGACAGAGATGCAATCTACCATTGTAGAGAGAGTTAAAGAGGTACAACTCAAAACTGATGAGTGTGACCAAGTGAAGAAGATGTTAGCGGATGAAAAGGATATTAAGTATAGTCTTGATAATGAGGGATTATTAAGATTTGAAGGAAGAATTTGGGTTCCAAATGAGGTGGAGTTAAAAGATCAAGTGTTACAAGAAGCTCATAGT
Source organism: Panax ginseng (assembly GCA_020205605.1). Taxonomy (NCBI): domain Eukaryota; kingdom Viridiplantae; phylum Streptophyta; class Magnoliopsida; order Apiales; family Araliaceae; genus Panax; species Panax ginseng. Next base: position 98,800,450 of record CM035128.1, on the reverse strand, counting down.
TCAAGGTACTCGATACATCCTGGTAGTACAAAGATGTATCAAGACCTTCGACAGAGTTTTTGGTGGCCAAACATGAAGACAAAAATAGCAGAGTATGTGAGTAGGTGATTAACTTGTCAATAATTGAAGGCCGAACATCAATGACCTAGTGGCTTGTTACAGTCATTGGGAATTCCAGAATGGAAGTGGGAGCATGTCACGATGGACTTCGTGGTGGGACTTCTGACAATCACAAAAGGATACGATTCGATTTGGGTAATAGTGGACCGTTTGATGAAGTGGCTAACTTTTTACCAATTAGGGTCAAGTATAAATTAGACCATTTAGCTAAACTTTATGTTAAGGAAATAATTTCCAGACATGGAGTACCAGTATCGATCGTGTCAGATCGTGATCCACGATTCACATTGAACTTTTGGAGAAGTTTGCAAGAACAGTTGGGAACACAGCTAAAGTTAAGCACAGCATATCATCCACAAACCGATGGGCAGAGCGAGCGAACAATTCAAACGTTAGAAGATATGTTGAGATCTTGCGTCATGAATTTGAAGGGTAGTTGGGATGATCACCTACCACTAGTAGAATTTGGGTATAACAACAGTTATCATGCAAGCATAGGTATGCCGCCTTATGAAGCTTTGTACGAAAGAAGGTGAAGAATACCATTGTATTGGGATGAGGTGGGAGAACGCTGGATGCTAGGACCAGAATTGGTGCAACAGACAGCGGATGTAGTAAAGTTAATTCATATACGTCTTGTTACTGCTCATGACAGACAAAAGAAATATGCGAACTCGCATAGATTAAATCGTGAGTTTAAAGTAGGCTCATATGTGTTTCTAAAGGTATCTCCCTAGAAAGGAAAGATACGCTTTGGAAAGAAAGGAAAGTTAAGTCCAAGGTTTATAGGACCTTTTCATGTATTAAAACGAGTGGGAGAGGTAGCCTATGTGATAGCATTACCTCCAGACCTAGAACGAATACATAACGTGTTTCACGTATCTGTGTTACGTCCTTATAAGCCGAATTATAAACACGTAATTGAGTATGAGCCGATTCATATCGAGAAAGACTTAACATACGAAGAATCGCTGATTCAAATCATCGATAGAAAGGAACAAGTTCGGTGGAACAAAGTTATACCATCGGTAAAGGTATTATGGAAGAACCACGATGTCCAAGAAGCAACGTGGGAGTTAGAAGAAAAGATGAAGAAAAATTTTCCTCAATTATTTGAGAAAAGTAATACGAGATTCTGGGGACAGAATCTTTATAAGGGGGGAACGATGTAACGACCGAGAAATTCAGATTTTATTGTAAAATAATTTTATTAAATTAAATAATAAATAAAATTATATTCTATGTGTTATCAAGATGGTTGTCATTATATAACCTAATAATGTGGGAATGTCGTAGTATTTTAGCTACGTGAAGGAATTAAAGTGTTTGAATTTCTAAGACGAAAATAAAAGTTTTCCGAGAAATTTTTTGAAAAACACTATTCATCGATAATTGCTCAGAAATTATTTTTGAATTTCCAAGAAATACGTAATGATAGAATATCAAAGTAAGATGGATTATGTAATAATAATCTATGTATGGAAAATGCAATATTTCGCTTGCGGACTTAAATTGAGAATGTTAAGGAAAGGAAAGTATTAATGAGATAAGTAATAATCGTATGATACGTGAGTATAGTACGAAGTAATGAATACAAGTATAATACAAAGTATTATACGAGTTTGTATGAATAATGGAATATCGTATATAATGAATTTCTATACGAGTTAGAATACGAGAATGATACATAGACAATACGTTTTATATATTAAGCAATAGTATTGGACTTGTAGGATTTGTTAGGAATTTTTACAAGCCCAAGTGAATAACTGGTAAGGCCAAAATGTTAATTAATGAAAAAGTTAGTGTTTATTAATGCAAACCCAAAAGCTAAGTTAATCTAAGCCCAAGATAGGATCCATGAGTTTTATTGACCCATGGGGCAAACCATGTTAATATGGTTAATCTTGGTAATCAAGTATTATGTGTGATGACCAAGTATTATGTGTGATGACCAAGGCTTAGGTGTAGTGGTCAAGCAAGAGATAAGAGTTGTGATTAGCAAGCAATGAATAGTAAGGAGGTGGGGAAATCATAATGACTAAACTACCCTAACCTTGAGAATTCTATAAATAGAAGGAGATTGCTAGCCATCCAACCAACTTATAAAGTGCTTAAGTGTAAGAGAGAATAAGCAAGAATAAGTTACTTCCATTTGTAAGAAGAAGAAGAAGACTTTTTTTTCAAAAGAACTTCAAGGGTAAGAATTCTTCTCCAATTATCTTCTATCTCTACCATGATAGGTTGATAAGAAAAGTATGGATTAAGGAACATGGATGTTAAGAAGTAAGAAGAATGATTAATCAATGGACTTAAGCCGCATAAGTCAGAAATAAGTTATTTAAACTAGCATAAGTTATAAACTTATGAAGAAGTAATATGAACTTGTTATGAGTTTATCTTAAGAAGTAGTATAAAAGTAAAGAATTTGTATGAATATGTATCATGTATACATGAATGAAACTATGTATTGAGAACATAGAAAAATGATGATTAAAATACTTTAATTATCATAAGTCATGAACAATGAAGCTATAAATAGTTTATACTTAAATAAGTTATAAGTTCATGAAAGAATAAGTCAAAAATCCAACATGAAAATAAGTTGTTGTAATAAGTATGTTGATATGTTCATATGATGAATTGAATTCATTTGAAGTAATGAACAAATCATAAGTAATGAAGATTTGCTGGCAATTGCACGATTAGACGATAATCGTCGAATTCGGGAAATTCTCGGAATAGAAGTCAAATTTTGTGTTTGAACTCGGAAACATTAGTTTTCGATGGAGACAAGTCATATTTGGCATTCTAGAGTTGTGGACTCAAAAATGACCAAATTCTGACTTAGAACGAAGAAACGAGCGTTGAACGTTCACGAACGTTTATCGTTTTTGTTAAAAATGAACCAATAGGTGAATTTTTAGCAAATGAAGTCAAATATATAAAATTCTTACATGAACGCGTAGAGTATGTAATTTGTGAGCCGTAGACTTTTGAACGAGCCAATTCGGACTTATAACGAAGAAGTTATAAGCCCGAGAATTCCGTAAAGTTGAAAAACTGTCCAAACTATTCTGGTAGATGAAGTCAAATGGTGGCCATGGCCAAATTTCAAGAGTAATTCATCACGCCGTAGCGCAGTGAATAGTCTGTGACCCATCGAAAGTGGCACAAGCCACTGCTCACCGAGTAAGGACTCAGCCATGCAGCCACCAAAATCCGGCACACCTATCGTTAACTCGCTACATGTAACGTGGCTTATGAGTACAAAGTCAAGCCGCAAACACCAAATTTCTAGAACAATGATAGTAAACAATGTTTATGAGTATAAAGAAAGGAATGAGATTAATTCAAAGTGAATCTACCTTAAGGAACTTAAAGTAACATTGTCAAAACTTTGTTAAACCTTAATTATAGTGCTTAAAGGATGATGATAATCTATTCGAATATGAATGCAAGTAGAATGACAAGCCGAAATTGATAATAAACGAATCTAATATATGATTAGATTGAGATGAAGGGTAAGATATAGTCGTATACATACTTGATTATATATGACCTAATGTGAGGCGTTATGTGATCGTGTATTGTAGAGACTTGAAAGATTCGAACATAAAGTATTTATACCGTAGCAGACGCTAAAGGCAAGTATTCTAAACCTTATCTCAGTTCAATCTGAACAAGCTTTGTAATTCATGTATCGTTACGCATGAATTGATGTATGATAAAGTTAAAGCCAATTCTTTCGGCTAGACTTAATGCATTTGGTGGATTATTGATAATCTATCCAACTGTTATTAAATGTTGTTATCTTTTGTCAACTACTCGTTATGGTTTTCAAAAGAAGAATGGTTATGATAAACAAATGTTTTGTCGTTATACGACAGGCACGTGAGGTTTCCAAACAATTAAACGTGCACACGTTTAATGAATGTAGTGTTGATCAACATAGAGTACAATAGGCTGATCACCTAGAAGTGCTCGTAATTAATACCGGGCTTACGGACTTAGTGTCGGGTTTTCTTTTTCAAAGAAAGAATGAAATACTCAGAGTCTTAGATCGGAGTCTATGTTTTACTGGATATTATTCATTGTGAAACAGTTTGAAAGAAAGATGAAGTGTTATTTTGAATTATCAATAGTACTTCATAACTATTGTTCAGTTATTGAAGATAAAAGATTCTTATATGTCAAGCATGTTGTTATTGAAATTATTATACATGCTGAGCTAGTTAAGCTCGCTCTTGTTTGAACCATATGAATGCAGTTAAGACTGAACTTCCTGAAGGATCAAATAAGGATAAAGGAAAGGCTAAGGCGGATCGTTAAACAATCTATGTAATAGTGTAGGTTTATTATTCTAATGTATTTGATATTATGACAAAGAACCTTTGTAATGGGTATAGAGGCTAGGAAATATAAATATTACTTTGAATATATTGAAGTCATGTTCGTTCTTTTGAGGTTTTCAATTGAATGAATGTATGAATGGTAGTACCGTGTAGCACCATATGTCGGGTAAGAAGATACCCGAATTTGGGGGCGTTATAGTAAACTTTAATTAGGTACTAATAAACATCATTTAACATTCCTAATCATTAAAAATAAAACCCTAATCAAGATTAGTGAAGATTAGGTTATAATAAAGTTACTAAACAAACCTAACTAGCTCACAAGTAGGTTAGGAGTCACCATTCAAGTCCCTAGGATTCACATGACATGCTTGTAACTCCCAAGCATGGCAATAGTCATCAGATCAGATATTTGTAGGGACAAGTTGCACAAAAATGACCAAAAAGTCAAGTTGAAGAATGCGATATATAGGAACCTTAGGGCTAAGCAAACTCATGAAATTTCTAAGCCATTATACACTTACTTACTTACCAAATCAAGTCTGGGTGATAGCAGCAACCAAATCAGAAGCTAGAATCGAAAATCAATCAAGAAAAGGTACAAACCCTAGTTCATAATTAGCTCTTTGATCCTATGTTAGTTTTATTGTTTAGATGCTTAGAATTATGTATTAGTATGTTAGAAAGTATGTTAGATTTGTAGAACATGTTTTCATAACATCTAGATGCCTTACTTAAGTGTTTTTAGAAATCTGGAAATTTTGAAAACCAAGTCTGACAGCTGAATGTTAAGGCTTGTAGATTCAATTGTGTTTATATTTAAGTCTGTTAATTGTATGTTACTTGTAGCCTGTTAATAGGTCTTTAATTTGGAAAAGAAAACAGGTTCATTAAAACCATGGATTTCAAGTTATGACTGGTCAAAGTGGGTTGACCGTTCACGGATTGCAGTTTTCTGGGTTACCTAGAAAACTCAAGAACAGTCGAACCAACCACTTTGACCAAACTTTTTGATCACTTTCTAGTTTTTGTTTTTGTAAGGTGTTGTTACAGATCTATACCCTGTTATATGTACTACATATATATGATCTCAAATTGCTAAAAAAAACTAATAGGATTACTGGAATTAATGGTCAAAAGTCGTTGACCGAGCTTGACCAGGTTTTCTGGGTTGCCCAGAAAATTGAAGAACACGAAGAATAGCGTTTGGCTGTACTTTGACCATCATAATTAGAGATGTAAAACCCCAAATTTTATGAAATAAAAGTATTCAATTTTCTTATAATTATTATTTTATTTCGTAAATGGTTAAATTGATAAAAGGTTAAAGTTAAGGGTGATATATGAATTTTTTTGCAAATTAAGCAAGTTGTTATAAAATATTCATTTGGTCGGGGAATATTCTTTTTGTCAGGAATATCCGTACGACGAAACAATCATTGGTGCCACAACAAAAGTATTGTCGTATAAGAAAACGACAGAATTATCTTTTTATAAAAATAACGGCGAAAGTGTTACCGTTAAAACTGTTGAACTACCCGGTAGTAAATGTACAGTAATACGCGTGGTTGTATAGTAGCACACGGTATTGATTATTGATGCTTCCGTAAGAAGTCACTCAGTTATACTCAATTATTACTACAGTAATTGTTGCATCATATCTCTCATATTATTGATTCAATTATTGTCACAGTATCATCTATATAATATGTTATATTATTAAATCAGTAATTGAGACGACAAAGTTATTCATATTATTATTTGCAATATTGACAATGTTTAGAAGTTCTGTCAAGGAGAGGTTTGGTCACCTAATTGCGCGCCAATTAGGAGAATTCCTTATCGGAAAGACCCCTCTTTCCTGGGAATGACCTGGTCGATTAATATTGTGAATTATAGTAAAGGTGATAAATGTTGTTAAAATTATTAAGGTGATTTTTATGAAGTTTTACTTATTTTATGGACCCCCATTTACCCATTTTTCAAAATAATCGGTAGAAATTTCTTAAAAAGTCGGGCCCACGTGTGGGGCCACATGTAATAACGAAAAAAAAAAATGTGGGAGGGGAATCAGGAAGTCATGAAGTTTATATATATATATATATATATATATATATATATATATATATAAATTTTGTTTTATTATTATTATAAATGTAATAAAACATAAAACTTTTTATATAAAACATAATACTTTTTATAAAGTTTTGTTTTATTTGATTTTAAAATAGAATATATTATATTTTATTATGCATAGTGTTTGCATAATACCGTATAGTGTTTTCATAGTAAAATCTTTTTATATAAAATAAAATATTTTTATAAAGTTATTTATTTTATTAGATTTTAAATTATATATATATATATATATATATATTATAAATTTTGTTTTATTATATAATTATAATAGAATATATTATATTTTATTGCATAGTATCCTTTCCATTCTCGTATAAATAGGATGCTTAGTTAGAAATGAAAAACACACCAGAAATTCAGAGAATTCTTCTTCTATAATCTTGAGCGTATTTCTTTAGAGTTTAAGCTTTGAGTGTAGAAATTAGTGCAAGTTTTCTTCAAGTATATCCCCGCCCTACCCGTCAGAATACTCTTCTTTTTAAGGTAAGGGGTATTATTATTTCGTATTCATGAAGAGAGTTATTTCCTTTCAATACTCATAAGGGTTGTTATTCCATTCTTTATTATTATATTGGAATAACCTATCTATGCGAAGTACCGCATACATGGTGAAATTCTTCTGTTATTCCATTCTTTATTATTTTGTTGGAATAACCTGTCTGTGCGGTCTATCGCATGCCTGATGAATTCTGTTGTTATTCCATTCTTTATTATTCTGTTGGAATATCCTGTCAATGCGGATTACGCATGACCTGGTTCCATTCTTTATTATTCTGTGGGAACATCCTGTCTATGCGGATTACGCATGACCTGGTTCCATTCTTTATTATTCTGTTGGAATATCCTGTCTGTGCGGATTACGCATGACCTGGTTCCATTCTTTATTACTCTGTTGGAATAACCTATCTATGTGGATTACCGCATGCATGGTGAATGATCCTTTATATTCATTACTTATTAACTTATGGAAATGATTTGTCTACGTGGATTACTGCATGGCGGGCGAAAATCCATTAGTAGTTTCATATATTCTATTATACTCAGTTGGTTAAAGTTTTGGCTTCTATACTCCATGAAATTAGTAGAATATCCTGAATATTTGCGCTACATCCAGTATCTTTTTATGAAAATATTCTTCCGAGCATTCTTTAATTTTTACTCCACAAAGCAGTATCATGTTGACAATTTGGACGTTATTGGTTCCTGGATAAATTAATTTATAAATCTTTAAAATTTATTCTTGAACTTGTTTTATTGAATTATTATGTCATTGTCATCATCCTCATGTTTATATTATGTTGAAAGTCATTTGTGGCCTGTAGTGCATAGATGGACTTGGTATGATTATTACCAGGGATTATTCAGTATAATCATGATCGTAATGTTATAAATGATGTGGTAAAAGTTCTCATTGGCCTGTAGTGCAATGATGGACAGTTGTTAACATGATCATGACCATTAATGAAAACATGAATATCTTTGGCCCGTAGTGCATGGATAATTTGTGGTTGTGATACTAATGAATATCCTTGGCCGTAGTGTAGGGATGATGTGGATTATTTATTGAGCTAAGTCTCAGCGATAAAAGTGATGAAAAACCTTTTCAATTATAGAAGATAGTAGATTTTATTCTCTACTTGACTCTTCTAATGGATTGCTTGTTCCGCTGCAGTTAAACTTGATGTTTGTTATATTGTATCAGTTTAACTGTGACACCCCCAAATCTAGATACTTCATTCCCACAAGATTTGGTGCACACTATCCATACATTCATACTATTTACCCAAATAAATAATATTTAAATCATAAATCCTTCCCTTAAATAGGGTTACATTCAAAAATAATCCCAGGTTGTCTAACCTTTAAACATCATTCAAGTGCGGAAAATAAAATTTATTACATCACATCATTATTAAAAAGTCTAAGATCATCATGATAAATAAAAGTACAAATCAGCATCACTTGTACAATTTTCCCTTTCCTTTGCTAGTTGAAGGCCCATCTACCTTCTCAACTTTAGCTACAATGAGTTTATAAATATGCAAGAGTGAGCAAAACAATTGCTTACTGGATATAATAATAAATCAACAGGAGAATAATAATACTATTAATTGCCAACAATAGGCTCATCAAGACTGAATAGTACTCTAACAATAATAATCTGAACTGGAATCCAAAATATGGAATAAACATAACTGAGGATCATAAGACCATGAACTATGTCCACAGTTGCGAGTAATCTTTCAACTCCAACTTTAACAAACATAAGACTATAAGGACTCCTCGTACTTAGGGGGATCAACCCTTCGTACAATGTATTGTGCACAAACATTTTAACGCTAAGCGTAAATTATCCCCTAATAATAATAATTGGGTTGTTCATCTTAGTATTTAGAGTACAAGTCTGCACCAAAGAAAGTTTGGTTTGGATAAACTTTCAAGGGTAATTTGAAGTTTAACGAACATCAACTAGAAGACTAGTTGAATCAATAGTGTTTGATAATTACAACATAACATAGAACAACTGAGAATTATAAATGAACTAGTTATACATATCAAACTCATGCTTGAAATAACTATAGAGCATAAGTATTCAATAAAATGAATAAAATGGTTAACCTTTGCTTGAACAGTAAATAAGCTAAGGTTAGAATCTTATAACATTAGAAATGAAATCACAGAACGTACATTAACTGATAGCAAGCTGGAAACTAAAACTTGCCTAACATGGTATTAACTAATGCAAAGAATTAAAACATTTCAATAATAGAGACAAGAGTTCAAAAACTGCGTTCATTATAAAATAATAGAACTTAAGAAACTTGCTTAACTATAAACAGTTAGAAAGAATCAATCAAATGAGAATTTCAAATAACATTAGAGTTAAAGTTTGCTCGAATGAATTTTAGGAACAATTGACTTATTCAATAACAGTTAAGATAATAAGCTTGCTCAATCAAAAGAATAAAGTTACACAATATAGTAACAGAACTAACTCAATGAAAGTGTAGAGTTAGAAAAACTTTCTCAATGTAAAAAGATAGGGTTTAGAAACTTGTCTCGAGCGTAAGCTACAATATTAAACTCACGTTCACCTATATATTGGTTTAAAACCACATTATCTATTAGATATGCTAACATACCATAACATGTATACTTCTATCTAAACTTATCATTTTAGCACAAGTCTTTCTTTACCATCTACATTTCAGAAATTCCAAGTGTTTGCTTTGCAACACTTGCCTAACATTCATTTTGTATACCAAGTTATCGCATAATGCGTTCTCGATTTACTAACCATTTTTACAATTTTGAATTCATAATCCACATCACAAGACTCTACTTAACCTTGTATGCGTAACTAGTATGCGTAAAACTAAAACGTATACATTATATTTATTATTCTAATTTATTTTATTTATATTATTTATTTAAATTTAAAAAATTAGAAATTTCAAAAGCCATAAGGCTTGTTTGGCAACTCTTTAAATTTTAAAGAATTAAAATACTTTTAAGCCTTGTTTGGCAAAAACTAAATTAAACCCGTTTTAAATTTATTTTAATAAACACTCTAGTTTATACATTATAATCACATATTATTTATTTGGATTTTCATATCCAACATTAACCCATTAATTTAATACAATACTATATTTTAATTAAATATAGCCTTATTGCAATTATCGCAAAATTATAACTTTCATTATAACTTTATTTAATAATTTAGTATATCATTTAAATTATAAAATCAAAACATCAGTATAACATCTCATGTTATTTTACAGCTCTCTAAATTATAAATTAATTTAATTTAGAAAAAATTTCTAATACCTTTAGATTTATCAACCATCACATCAATAAAATATTTATTTAACAATAAATACCTCGAATAATATTTATATAACTCAATAAATATTTAAATTATAATTTGAAATTTCAGATCGTTACATCCTTCCCTCCTTACAAGGATTCTGTCTCCAGAATCACAATTCAAACACTCAAATCGTCACATTCTATGAGACCCCGAATTTTATGAAATAAAAGTATTCGATTTTTTTTTATTTTGGTGAATAGTTAAATTGACAAAAGTTTAAAGTTAAGGGTGACATTTGAAAATTTTTCAAAGTAAGCAAGTTGTTATAAAATAATCAGTGGTAAAATACGCATGGTTGTATAGTAGCACACGGTATTGATTATTAATGCTTACGTGAGAAGTCACTCAGTTTGATTCAATTATTGTCGATATTTTATATATTATTAAATCAATAATTGAGATAACAAAGTTATTAATATTATTATTTGCAATATTAACGATGTCTAGAAGTTCTGCCAAAGAGAGGTTTGGTCATCTAATTGCGCGCCAATAGGGAAAAATCCTTATTGGAAAGCCCCCTCTTTCTTGGAAACGACCTGGTCGATTAATAGTGTGAATTATAATAATGATGATGAAGTTTTATTTTCTTAGTATTATTAATGTAATAAAACAGAAAAGATTTTTATATAAAACAAAATACTTTTATAAAGTTATTCGTTTTATTAGACTATAAATAGAATATATTATATTCTATTATGCATAGTATTTTGCATAGTAAAATCTTTTTATATAAAACAAAATACTTTTATAAAGTTATTTGTTTTATTAGACAATAATTAGAATATATTATATTTTATTATGCATAGTGTTTGCATAGTGCCTACATAGTGTTTGCATAGTAAAATCTTTGTATATAAAATATAATACTTTTATAAAGTTATTCATTTTATTAGATTATAAATAGAATATATTATATTTTATTTAAAAGATTTTGTTTTATTAGAATATTTTATAGTAAACCAATCTGGACCGTCCATTTAAAAGTAAATCAATCTGGACTGTTCAGGAATTAGTTACTATTCAGTCCATTCTCCTATAAATAGAAGCTCATTCCTTCATTATTTCTTACGAATTCACTGAAACTCTAGAGAGAGAAACTATAGAGAGAAAAAAGAAAAATATTCTGCTACTTCACTAATCATATATCCAATTTCTTCTAAGGTAAGGGATATTATTTGTTGTACTCGTTTGGGGTATTATTTATTTCGTATTCATGAAGAGAACTTCTGTTATTCCATTCTTTATTATTCTGTTGGAATAACTTGTATACGCGGACTACCCTATACATGGTAAAATTATTCTATTATTCCATTCATTATTATTATGTTAGAATAACTTGTCTATGCGAAGTACTGCATACATGGTGAAATTCTTCTATTATTCCATTCTTTATTATTCTATCAGAATATCATGTCTGTGCATTTATGCATGACCTGGTTCCATTATTTATTATTCTGTTGGAATATCCAGTCGGTGCGAATTACGCCTGACCTAGTTCCGTTCTTTATTATTCTGTTGAGAATAACCTGTATGTGCAATTTATCGCATGCATGGTGAATTCTTTAGTTATTCCATTCTTTATTATTCTGTTAGAATAACCTGTCTATGTGGATTACTACATGCATGGTGAATGATCCTTTGTATTCATTCCTTATTAAATTATGAAAATGATCTGTTTACGTGGATTATGATGAAAGTCATAATAAAAGCATTGGACTAATGAAAATCATGGGTATATGTAGTATTAGTAAGTGTTATGATAAGTTATGTTGGTTATTATGTGAAAACATGAAAGTTTCTTAGAAATCACAAAGGGTTAAAAATTAGATTTTGGTGAAAATGGAACATAAAATTCAATTGATCATATCTCCTATTATATTTTGAATTTTTGAGTTTGGTCAAGTTCTAAAGTTAGATCTACGAGTTTTCTAACTTATCCAGGTGGAATCACTGAAAAAGGTGTTGTAGATTTTCGTGTGGACTGATTTTAGCAAAGGAGTCAAAAGCTGCAAATTATGAAAAAGCTACTGCCCATAAATTTAAAAGGTCATTTTTGGCGACTTAATTTGTGAGAAAAATTCCGTCCTTTTGGGACATGAATATATATGGTATAAAGTACCACCTGTCCAAAAATGAGCTCATTCCGACTTAAAATGAGCAAGTTATGACCATTTCAATATTTAGGTCTTTTCGTCGAAAAATCGTATAACCGGAGTTCTATAACTCCGATGACCATGAAATTTAAACTGAAAGCTCATGTTAACATGTGTAAGATCCTGCCAAGATTTGGGAATTTCTGGAGTTAAACTTGAGGTAGCTAATTTCTTAAGGAATTAATTAGAAATTGATTTTTGAAAAATAGTAAATGAATTTTAAAAATTCCGAGAAAAATATATGCATGTGATTAAATACAATAATTATCCAAGTGAGGTCACTTGTATAACCATGCTTAGAAATTAACGAACAAAATAAATATCAGGATTGTACAATAATATTGCATTGATATACAATGATCGAATAATTTAAGAACTTGTATGAATACAAATGTTTGGATACATAATCAATAACAATAGAGTTAATAATCTAGCATAATGATAATATAATTCTAAAACTTTCTTACTCATGTCCATTGCATAAAGTAAATGCAAAGGTAGGATACTTGCCTCCTTTCTAGTCTAACAAAAAGGATTCTAACTCATGCAAGCATACATGGGTCAACAAGTAGTACATAGTAAGAAAAGTATCGATTCACGGAGAAAGGTTTTAAATCTAAATTATCATGCATTAACTATATCACTATTTTTATATGCTTAGACGATCAACTCACAATTAACTTTTGATTCTAAATCAGTTCATGAAATAAAAATTATAATAAGTAAGTGATGTAATCAAATTGAAGAATAATGGGATTCTAATTTCATTTAATGTTTCATCCAAACTTCAATCCTCATGTAAAGTTTAAATATTTATCATGGAAAACGAGACAAGAGCACAATATTGGGCATAACAATTTTTTTAATGAACTATGACCAATTCACATAACCTTCACATTTGATAGAAATCATGTAAGCAACACTATTACCAAAATCACTATATGTCTATGTGAAATTGCAGCAACAATGAATTAAAGTGCAGGCTCTCTTCATGACTACACACGGTGAAACGATATATGTCTATTTGGTTCACAAATCACAAAGCTTAAACAAATCAGCCTCATCAACATATGTTATTATGATTTATTCCATACTCATATTTCATTTTTTGAAATCCATACAAGCACGGAATGTGAATGGTGATCAAACATTCATTCGCTAAGCTCAATCATAATGGGTAATCCAATGATAAATACACAACAAAACAATCAGATATATAAAGTTAGACTACATATCAAAATCCATTAGAATCCCATAATGGATTTTAGTTCATTTCTGAACCAAAAGCCATGATAGGATTGAAGAAATATATGGAATTAAATACTATAATCAAAAGAAGTAATAGAAATGGTAGAGCAAATCTGTTAATCTTGTGGCAAATCTGTTATATATATATATATGTATATATCATAATATTAAGATTCAATTACATGATTCTCATTACAAGTTCTTATTATAAGGTATTCAAATAGACAAGAATATAATCTAATCTAAGAAGGGACGCTTCCCTTTATCTACTTCAGATGTTCCAGGGATACCATATAAAACTGCAAAGGGAATAATTCGCAAGAGTGAGCTATGGCATGCTCATAACAATATATGATTTGAAGAAATACAACAATTCAAATTTCGACTGATAGTTGTTACCGTTTCTGGATTTCTATTTATTTCAACCATTTCTGGAATTTTTCTTTATTTTTGTCAGTCACACAGACTTAGAAATTTTGTTCAGATATGAGATAGGGGATCAACCTATTCAACATCCTAGGAGTATGCATCTCATCTTAGCAGTGCTCAAATGCACCCAACATTAGTGTCAATATATTATTGACCAAATCTTGATCCCTTACGGGATACCCAACTTCAGTATAGGATGTCTTACCAAAACAATTTGGTTTGACATAACAGTTTATGCTCAGTAAACAATATCATATGAATAAATAATTCATTTTTAAGTTATGCTGAAACTATAGCAATAACTTTACAACAATTAGTAATTCAAGTTTCTGTTTGGTATAAAATATCAAAAGCAATTAAAGATAGTAATCTTGTTTAACGAATACACATGGTTCAAAAAATTTGTAATAAAGAAATAAGTGTAGGGTTTAGGAAACTTGCCTGAGCGTAGATTAGTCAAGTTATGCTATTCAATCGCTAATAAATACCTATGATGTTCATATATATAATACTAAGACGTTAGTATTCATAATAATACTCAATAATATCATTTACATATGAAGAAGTTATATTAAATAAGGTTTCGGTGTTTAATACCTTTACCGAATATCAAATAAGTTGATAAATGGACTAAATTTTATTTATAAAATTTTATTATATTTTTAGATAATTTAATTATCCTTTTATAATACCTTTTAGAAGTTTTTAAAGTATTTAGAACATTTATTTATCCTTTAAATGATTTTTAAATCATTTACTTCTATTTTTAGGTAATTAATAATTACTTAAAATTTTACAAAAACATTGATTATTATTTTTAAATAATTTTTAATCATTTATTATAATTTTGTATTATTAATATTATTTTACCATAATTATTTAATATTTATAAATAAATATTCTAATTTCTTTATTAATAAGTTAATTATTAATAATATCTAAATAAAATAAAATAATTATTGAATTTATGTAAAAATATTAGAATTTAATTATAATTATTTAATATAATTTTTAGAACTGTTTTTATATTTTTTTTATTAATTATTTCTAATTTTTATAATTTATTTTTAGAAAAATCAATTTTTGTCTGTCGCTAAAGCCCTTCAGTGACGGAAAGTGTAGCTGTAGGTGTTCTTGAGTTTCTGGGCAATAGTTTGGTCATGGTCGAGTGACCAGTTTGACCACAAATTATCTAGCTACTAGTTATGATTTTGGATTTAGTAAAGTGTTGATGTTATAGTAATCTTACAATAGTATAACATGAACCAAACTTTAGGCTTTAACCTACATATAACAAGAAGTTATAGAGGCTCAAAGTCACTGTCAGAGCTGTTTTTGAGTTTCTGGGTAACCCAGAACAGTAGTCATAGTCGGTCAACGGTTTTGTGGCTTGAATATCTTTCATTCTATGTATTAGATGTGTGTTGTGTTTGTTGTAACACGTAGTATATATGTCAGGGTACATATATATATAACATTAACATGAACAAAGCATAACTCTAAGGTCTCTAATTATGCTGGTCAAAGTAAAGCCAAACGTTGTTGTTCGTGTTCTTCAGTTTTCTAGGCAACCTAGAAAACTTGGTCAAGCTCGGTTAACGACTTTTGACCATTAATTCCAATAATAATATTAGTTGTTTTAGCAATTTGAGATCATATATATGTAGTACATATAACAGAGTATAGATCTATAAACAACACCTTACAAAAACAACAACCAGAAAGCGATCAAAAAGTTTTGTCAAAGTAGACGATTCGACTGTTCTTGAGTTTTCTGGGTAACCCAGAAAACTGCAATCCGTGAACGGTCAACACACTTTGACCAATCATAACTTAAAATCCATGGTTCTAATGAACCTGTTTTCTTTTCTAGATTAAAGACCTATTAACAGGTTACAAGTAACATACAATTAACAGACTTAAACATAAACATAATTGAATCTACAAGCCCTGACATTCGGCTGTCAGACTTGGTTTTCAAAATTTCCCGATTTCTAAAAACACTTAATTAAGGCTTCTAGATGTTATGAAAACATGTTCTACCAATCTAACATACTTTTTAACATACTAATACATAATTCTAAACATCTAAACAACAAAACTAACATAGTATCAAAGAGCTAATTATGAACTAGGGTTCGTACCTTTTCTTGATTGATTTTCAATTCTAGATTCTGATTTGGTTGCTGCTATCACCCAGGCTTGATTTGGTAAGTAAGTAAGTGTATAATGGCTTAGAAATTTCGTGAGTTTGCTTAGCCCTAAGGTTCCTATTTATATCATTCTTCAATTTGTCTTTTTGGTCATTTTTGTGCAACTTGCCTCTACAAATATCTGATCTGATGACTATTGTCATGCTTGGGAGTTATAAGCATGTCATGTGCAGCCTAGGGACTTGAATGGTGACTCTTAACCTACTTGTGAGCTAGTTAGGTTTGTTTAGTAGCTTAATTATGCCCTAATCTTCACTAATCTTGATTAGGGTTTTGTTTTTAATGATTAGGAATGTTAAATGATGTTTATTAGTACCTAATTAAAGTTTACTAACCATGATTAGGTGTTAAGATAATCTAATTAGGGTTAAATTAGCTAATTAGGGTTAGGTTTACAAATTAGGGTTAGGATTTTGCTAATTAAGGTTAGGGTTTGTTAATCTAGGTCTGTTAACCTAAATTTCTCACTAATCCTAATAAGCACGACAAAGCGTTTTGTCAGTGTATGCACGACAAAGCAACTTGCCAAAACAAATTTACCGAAAAGTCCGATTACGGGAAAAAAAATTAAGCACGAGGTGTCAAGCGCTACGTTTTTCAGACAAATAATTATTTATTCAAATTTGTTAAACAATGTATATATTAACACATAACACATTCAGAACGGAGAAATTTTATTTATATAACGAGATTTTATACATGCGAGTCTTATTAGGGTTTTGGGTTTTTACATTCACCCCCACTAATAAGAATTTCGTCCTCGAAATTACAGTACATGTCAAGTAAATAATTGAGGATAATTCTCATGCATTTTATGTTCAAGCTCCCATATAGCTTCTTCAACGTTCTGATTTCTCTAGATCACTTTAACCGATGCTATCACTTTATTTCTCAGGACTTGCTCTTTACGGTCGACGATCTGCACATGTTATTCTACATAAGAAAGATCTTTTTCTATTTGAATTGGCTCATATTGTATAACGTGTTTATAATCAGGTTTATATGGTCGTAATATGGACACATGAAACACATTATGTATATGATTCAACTCAGGAGGTAGTGCTATTTCATAAGCAACTTCACCCACCCTCAAAATTTCAAAAAGGTCCAATGAATCTAGGACTTAGTTTTCCTTTCTTGCCCTTCTAAGGAGATACTTTAAAGAATACGTGACTTCCTACATTAAAATTTTGTTGCTAACGATGTGGATCAGCATATTTTCTTTGTCGATCTTGAGATGCTTGTAATCGTTGACAAATAATTCTGATGATTTCAGTAGTTTGTTGAATTATTTAAGTTCCTAGCATATGTCTTTCCCCGACTTCATCCCAACATAAAGGTGTTCTACACTTCCTCCCATATAAGGCTTCATAGGGTGGCATACCTATGCTAGCATGATAACAATTGTTATAGGCAAATTCAACTAAAGGTAAATGATCTTCCCAACTTCCTTTGAAATCTATGATACAAGTTCTTAACATATCCTCTAATGTTTGTATGGTTCTCTCACTCTATCCATCAGTCTGAGGATGATAAGCTGTACTTAATCTTAATTGTGTTCCTAAGTGTTTCTAAAGGCTTTTCCAAAAATTAGAGGTAAAACATGGATCTCGATCTGATACTATTGAAACAGGTACTCCATGCCTAGAAATAATTTCATTAATGTATAGTTTGGCAAGGTGATCCAAGTTATGAATAATTTTAATAGGTAAAAAGTGAGCTGATTTAGTTAAACGGTCCACTATTACCCAAATGGTATTATGGCCTTTGTATGTAGCTGGAAGACCAACAACAAAATCTATAGTTATATGTTCCCACTTCCACTCAGGAATTGGTAAGGGTTGAAGTAAACCACTCGGCTTTTGATGTTCAGCCTTAACCCTTTGACACGTGAGACATTTGCTTACCCATTCAGCTATTTCTCTTTTCATATTCGACCACCAAAAGTGTCGACTTAAATCCTTGAACATTTTAGTGCTGCCAAGATGTATGGCAAATTTAGAATTATGACCTTCATTCAAAATTTCATCTTTTAAAGCTTGGTTTAACGGAACCCAGATTCTATTTTCATACCTTATTATCCCATCTTTGTCTATTCTAAATTTGTTATACTTGTCATGAGTTACATTAGACTTGTATTTCTGACATTCTTCATCTTTTTCCTGTATCTCTTTTACTTTGTTAAGCAGAGATGAAACTCCTTCTAAAATATATAATTTTTGGGTAGAGGTAGTTGGACATTCCACCCCAATTTCTAAATTTTCAAAATCTTTTATTAACCTATCATTGGTGGTTAATACATTCAATTTCTTCTGATTCTTTCTACTTAACACATCAGCTACGACATTGGCTTTACCAGGGTGATATAAGATTTCACCGTCAAAATCCTTTATCAGTTCTAACCATCGTCTCTGTCTTAAATTTAATTCCTTTTGTGTAAAAATATATTTTAGACTTTTCTGATCTGTATATATCTCGCACTTCTCCCCGTACAAGTAATGTCTCCAAATTTTTAGAGCAAAAACTACCGCGGCTAACTCTAAATCATGAGTAGGATACCTCTTCTCATAATCTTTGAGTTGTCGTAATGCATAAGCTCTCACTTTCCCATGTTGCATCAACACACACCCTAAACCTCTATGTGATGTGTCACTATATACTACAAGGCCTCATGTATCATCTGGTAAGGATAACATTGGAGCCATGCTCAGTCGCTTCTTCAACTCTTGGAAGGTTTCCTCGCATTTATCTGTCCAGACGTATTTCACCGTCTTTCGAGTTAAATTGGTTAATGGGGTTGCTATTTTATGAAAAATCTTTTATAAACCGTCGATAATAACCCGATAAACCGAGAATCTACAGATATTCCATTCTTATCAATTACGTGACCTAAAAATTGAACTCTCTTCAACCAAAGTTCACACTTGGAAAACTTTGCATAAAGTTGTTCCTTTCGTAATATCTCCAAAACAACTCTCAAGTGTTCAGTATGCTCTTCCCGTGTTTTTGAGTATACCAGAATATCGTCGATAAACACTACAACAAATTTGTCCAAACATGGTTTAAACACTCGATTCATTAAATCCATAAATGCTGCCGGTGCATTTGTCAATCCAAAATACATTACAAGAAACTCATAATGTCCATAGCGTGTCCTAAACGCTGTTTTTGGCACATCCTCCTTTTTTACCTTTAATTGATGATAACCTGTTCTAAGGTCAATTTTTGAAAAATGTTCGGCCCCCTTTAATTGGTCAAACAAATCATGAATCCTTGGTAAAGGATATTTATTCTTAATAGTTAACTTATTTAGCTCTCTATAATCTATACATAGCCTCATAGTTCCATCTTTCTTCTTTACAAACAATACTGGTGCTCCCCAGAGTGAAACACTAGGTTGTATGTACTTTTTATCTAAGAGTTCTTGTAATTGTATAAGTAACTCTTTCAGTTCTATAGGTGCCATTATGTACAGTACCTTAGAAACTAGTGTCGTTCCCAGTGCAAGATCAATGACGAACTCAATTTCCCTATCTGGAGGCAAACCTGGTAAGTCATCTGGAAATATATGTATTTGATTTGGTTTAATCCTTCCTGTCGAGTATCAACTATATAGGCCAAATATCCTAAACAACCCTTTCTAAGTAATCTTTTCGCCTGAACTATAGTCAAACATCGAGATTGCTTAGGTGAACAACTACCATTGAACACTACCTTTGACTTCGAAGTAGTCAAACGGTTTATATGCTTTTGATGACAATCAATCATCACGTTATGGTTAACTAACCAATCCATTCCTAAAATTACATCAAATTCTCCCAACTGGATTGGTAAAAGATCTACTGCAAAGTTATGTCCTTTTATTACCACAATACAATTCTTGTATATGGTTTTAACCGAAATTCTTTCATTATTAGTAATTTCTACACAAATTGGTTTGTCTAAATTTTCACAAGGTATATTCAAATTTGTAGAAAAAATTTTAGACACAAAAGAACATGTAGCACCAGAATCGAATAACACAACATATTGTTTATTTTATATATCACAATAGTCTTACACAACAACTTCATAATTAAACATACTACTATCGTACAAAGTAATAATTACAATACAAACTTTACATGCTTCTTTATTATACTAATATAAAGCATTCAACCAACTATGTTACTCTCTAGAATTCATTGATATCATCAAAGGAATCCTGAATCACGTGACAAACCACAGATCGGTCGATGAGATAAGCAGTTTTCTTCTCCTCTACTGGATATCGAGCTACACGACACTGCAAATCATTAGAAGTATCTCGGACTCCCAGAGATGTTTTAAGAAGTCTTGACTGAATTTCCTTCCTGCCCCTTTGTGCATGGTGCAGTTGTACTTTTAGTCGATGACAATGCCCCCTCTCATGCTGTAGCATTCCCTCAGCTATATCAGCCCTAAACTTCATTTTATTGTTCTCATATTCTGTTGTCTGCATTAGTGATGCCATTGCTTCATCATGCTCTTCAATTCTCATTAATTGTCCTACTATTGGATCTTCTTCTTCCTCAGCATCTAGCAGTTGCTGATCATGAAGCAATTCTTCCTCTTCTGCATCACTAGCAATAAATGACTCGATTTGCGGTGGATTGATTACTAGCACCATTTCTTCAGCATTGGAGTTGGCCATCTATAAAAGAAAACTCCTTAAATAATGTATAGAAATTTACACAACATAATATTTTTAATGTTATATTTTATGTGTACTTTAAAAATTTTTACAGACTCGAAGACTATATACTAAGATTTCTCTTCCTTATATCTATAGCCTTGAAGCTTTGATACCATTAAATTGTAACGCCCCCATATCTATACTCCAACGGTATCCGATATGGTGCTTACTATGGATCAATAATTAATGCATTTAAATCTATACACCCATGGTATCTAATTAAAATATTACATTAAATAGAGGGACTATCAAATATAATTCCCATAGATCCAAGATTCACAGTATCCCATAACAGATGGTAATTCATTAGAGAACTATTACTGTGTTTGGATACCCTTACTTGGATATATGAACTGTATCCGTGACAACCCGAATTTTTATATGTTATTAAAATAAGAATTTAATAATTAAAATTCTTATTATGAGGTGTATATATTTTGAATTATGTGATTTGGTGTGAAGAGAATTATATATTCATATGTTGGAGAATGTGAGATTTAATAGTTAATTAAACTATTAAAGAAATTAAATAATATTAGTTTATTTAATTAAGTTGAAATTATTTTATGAGATAATATAATTTTAATTATTATGCCTTGTGGGCAATGGAAATTATTATGAGTTAAGTTTTATAAATAGTGTGAATAATTCACTTAATTAAAATAGTGAATTAATACAAGTATAATTGATTTAATAAAGTGAGAAGGTAATATATTGCATGAAAATGTAAATGTTAGTATAATGCGAGTAAAATATTTATTAAATACATTAAATATTTTAGTTGCAAACTTTATGGAATAAAATGAATATTTATGGTATTAAATAAATATTTGATAAAAATTGTTATGGGATAGTTTATTTAAGTGTGATAAAATAGATGTGATTTATACGTATTTTATTATGCGAGTATAATTGTGATATTCCAATTTAATTAAATAATTAAATTAGAGACGTGAGAATTTGTTAAATAATATTATGATTATAATGGTTGAATAGAAATTATAATTTTACTGATAAGGTTAATTTTATTTCTTAAGGAATTAAAGGTACATAATCTAGTTTATATTTCTAGTTTATGTGTTCTTGAGTTTCTTTTAAAATTAGAGTTTTGGTTAATGAATTTGTGGGTTATGATGTTTTATATGTTATTAGATATTTATAATTTGATAATGGTCATCTAGAAACAAATTTTCAAAAATCAAATTCATGTATTTATACTAAAGAAGACAAGTTTGGGTTTTGATTGTAATGTGTGTTTTGTGTACTTTGGGACTAAAGTTAATGATGAATTCGTGATGGAAACTTTAAATTGATGGATGATTGTTGTTCTTCTCTATAAAATGAAAACAACACAACTTGAACGGATCGAATTGGTTAAGAAACGAATTCGTGATGAATGAATACACTTAGCATGTTGAAAATAGGAAAAAATAGTATAAACAAATTAGAATTCGTATAGACCAAGTCCCACATCAACTAAATTGAGAACCCCTTTGCTAAACCTATAAATAGAAGGGCTTGATTCTTTGTTTCATTCACCAACAATAAGGCCTCCAATTTTTGAGAAAGGCTTTGTTGTGGGAGGACTTTTTATAAAGACCTCCTTAGTTATATTTTGACGTGGAAGTGCGTATTCAGTTTGTGAAACTCGTATTTTTCGGGTATGTTTCTTATTTAATTTTTGGTAATGTTATTATTTTAAATATTGTATTTAGTTTGTTAGTTAAAGTTTAAATTTTGGAAGTTTAGTTAGTTTACTATGTTTATTTTGGCTTGTAATTGATTATGTAAATGAGTTCTAATGATTGTAATTAGAGATATGAAGCCTTAACATCTTCCAAGTTTAACCAAAACTCACAAAATAAAATATCTACAAAGAACCATGTTGGACAATTTTTGGGACTAAGCTTGAGGACCATTTGTGCTTTTTATTTATGTCTAAAAGCTTAATTTGATGATTGTATGTTATATCCCTCTAAGTTCTGAAGATTACCTAACTTGAATGAACCAAAACGGAGTTAAAATGAATCTGTGATGAAGATTTTAGTAAACCGTGTCTAGAAATGAAAACTGACTGAACAGTGACTATAGTGTCAAATTCTGGAATAGCTATGTTGCCTGAAAAATTCTGAGTTTTTGGGTAGTTGTAGTGCACTGAGTTAGGAAGCCATAGGCTTTGGAATGACCTCATTCCGACCTCGGATGAAGGAGTTACGATGATTGGAAGGAAATGTGTCGAATTTGTCAAACTGAAAGTCAGCAGCGGGAGGTGCTATTCGGGACACTGTTTTGATTAGTTAATGTTTCTAGAAACTTCTGGGCTTTTGGTATGTTATAGTAAACTGAATTAGCTTTCCATAGACTCCGGAACGGACTAATTCCGACTTCGGAGCAAAGAGTTATGACCATTCAAAGTAGTCGTGTCAAAACTGTCTAACCAACTCGGGAAAGTCACCTTGAACGAATTTTCCGGAATTCTGTGTTTTGAATTTGGAAATGGTCAAAGAATGAAAGTTGTAGCCTCAGAAATTAGCTTCGCGTGGGCTTAAGAATTGCTCAAAAATGTTTTGAAACA
Source organism: Panax ginseng (assembly GCA_020205605.1). NCBI lineage: Eukaryota > Viridiplantae > Streptophyta > Magnoliopsida > Apiales > Araliaceae > Panax > Panax ginseng. Next base: position 98,776,630 of record CM035128.1, on the reverse strand, counting down.
AATTAGTTATGACTGTTTTAGCGAGAGAGGGTAAAGCTGGGAAAGAATGAAAAACAGATTTGAACGCCCTTTTTAAACACTATTTTGGACTGTCTATCTTATCCGAAATGGGTGTCCAATAACTTTTAAAAATAGGTTAATATGATGTTTATAGCATATCCAAAGTTGGATGTCATCGGACTTATGAGATATAGCGTAAAGTTTACATTACAACTACTATGCGTTAATATATGACTAATGGATGTGAATCCATGATTATATAACTGTGTAGGAATACACGAAGTGCAGATAAGTGTTAAGTAGTTAAGTCGTAGTTCATAAACTACAGATCAGGCAAGTCATTCAGTTCCTATTTGCTATGTGAACTTGATGATTAACTGTTTTAAATCTTTATTGCAAAAAGCATGATGTGTTATATATATGTTGAAAGTATGAAATGTTAAAGTCAATTTATGACTATGTTGATTGATTAAAGCATGCTGATTGAGTAAGGACTCAATATTTATACTTGTTATATGAAATGTAGCATGGATGTTATATCTTGAGCAAGTTAATATGTGTTATGTGATGCATAAAAACTGTTAGATTTTGCTGAGCTGTCGAGCTCAACCTTGCAAATAACCACTTTTGTAGGTTCAAGATTCAAGGTAAAGTTATGTGTTACTTGAAAGACATGAATCAGATGTGATACTTGAAGATTTATACACTTTGGTTGTGTTATTATTATTTAAACCATGTTTAAGGTTCCGAATAATGTATTAATGTTGAATTGTAATATCGTTTTGCGATGTAAACTATTATAGTATTAAAATGATTCTGAAACATTTAGATGTAAAGGTTGAAGGTTTTGGGAATGAGGATAGTTTGTAATAGAAAATTTTAATTATTCTGCAAATTTCAATGGTTGTATTATCGTTTAAGGATGTAAAATTAGAGGTTGAATGTATTATTAACGACCGAAGTTGAGAATTAAATTGTATGAATTTTGGGGTCGTTACAGTTGGTATCAAAGCTGATAGGTTTGAAGCCTTAGGTAATAGTACCTTAGGCTATAACCTTAGAGAAGAGAGGTGAAGATAATGAACGAATAAGCTCAAATAGAGTTTGAAAAATAAGAAGTAATTTAAGAAATTTATACAGAAGGGATTAAAACATGTGTAAGAGGATTCAAAGAAGAATCTCGCAGAGTTATAAAGAATATGAATGTGGGTTTACCCAACTCCAATAATAAGGATGTAAGGTGATAATAAATAGACAATGTTTATACAAAGAGAATGATAAAGAAGTTAAGAATAAAAAGTTATATCTAAGTATGGTACAATTATATCTAAGTATGGGAGAAACTTTGTGATTGAAGTAGAGAGAATTGTCAATTTATCTAATCTACGCTTGGGTAATGTCTTCAACCCAATTTATATATTTTACGTCTTTTAAGGTTTTCATGAATATGGTTTTATTCATTCTGTAATTCTCTGAAATTGGGAAATTTTGTTGTTATGAGAATATATGTAATAATTAGAGTTGTATGGAATGTTTTATATATATATTGTGTGTTTCCATATCATCAATTTCATAAGATTACAACGTATGATTATGACTTGTTATTTTAAAAATTTATAGAGTACGTGATATGGCCATACGGCCTTATACGTGATTTTTATATGTCAAATATAATTTATTTTGCATAATTCACACATTGATATGATTATGCATGTTAAAATGAACAAAATGAAACTTGAATGGTTGGATTTGGCTTTATAACGAATCCGTAGCATTAAAATCCATGTTTTTGTTCAAGAACTTCAAGAACATCAAGAACAGTCCAATTTGCATGCTTTAATTATGTGATTATGTGTTTTAATGGGTGAAAATCAATCCATAGATGTTAAGTATTGATTATTTATGAATTCTAACATGTGGGTATGTCTAAATTCGTGTAAAAATAAGTTGCTTGGAAATTTTTAGTCGTGTTCTGCAATTTTCGCGAATTGCGAAACTGAATCGAGTTTCAGCCACACCTAAAATTCCTAGTTCTTTTCCGCATGCCAGCCAAAGTGTCCGTATTGGTATGCACACCATGGCCAAGCCTAAGAGCCAAGATAAAAGCTGGCCATAGCACCACTTAGCAGATTGTCCAAAAAATGCAAATTTTTAATGTTCAAGTATGGAAATGTGATAGCAACTTAGTCTAATGATTATAAAGACTTGTTAGACCTATAATGGGATGTTAAAATAAATTCTTAACATGTCCATAACACAATTACGCGTGGATTGAATGATCGAATGCATAATTAGTTTATTTTTCGTGAAGTCTTAATTTTACACTAAGTATAATAATTGACTAAGTGTGGTCATGAAGTTGAGTTTAGACAAAGAATAACTTATGATGTTTAGTACGTTATTATTGACTGGTATTGTGAACGTAATTGATATGTAGGATTTAATTCAAAGAACGAGTTTATTTAAGTGTAATCTACGCACGAGGCAAGTTTCTAAACCTTATCTTGTTACATTGAGCAAGTTTCTTACCCTAAACTTTCGTTGAGCAAGTTTCCTTACCCTACTTGTTATCGTTATATAAGTTGATTAATTCATCTTTCGATATTGAGCAAATTCTCATTATTATTGATCAACCATGTCTTGTATATTAAAGTTTATTAATCTTGAAGCATGATGTTGTTATACAATAATTATTCTATTGTATACTTTTGAGATTTTATCCAAGTTAAATTATCTGTTATTGTTAAACCTTGTTAGACTAGCGAACCCTTATTGATTTGACTAGTCCATAGTTGATGAGCGTTCTAAATTTCACAACCCCTTGATGAATTATCCAAACCAAACTTCCTTTGGTGCGGACTCGAATGTCAAAACTTAGATGAACAACCCTTTATAGGGGATTATTTATGCTTTAGCGTTAAGATATTGTTCACAGTATGGTACTAAGGGCTGATCCCCCTAAGTACGAGAAGAAGAGTCCATAGTCTTATGACTGTTAAAGGTTTCAAGTAAAAACACTTGACAACCTAGGACATAGTTCAAGGTTTTATGACTCTCAGAATTTCTTTTGATTCTTGTTATTCATTCTTGATTCAAAAGTTGAGCTTTATATCAGAAGTTATTATTTCTCTCGCATGTTATTATTCATTTGTTATAATGTTATACTTGTGGGCAATCGTGCTCACTCTTGCATAATAATAACATTGTAGTTAAGAACGAAAGAGCGGACGAACCTTCCACTAGTAAGGGCAAGGGCAAGCTTAGCAAGTAATGAAGACTTCTTAATTAATGTGGTTATGTGATGTAATTAGAATTGATGTTACTAAGATTTATTCGTGTATGTTTTCCGTACAGATGTTTTAAGGTTAGAGTAACCTGGGATTTATTTATTATTCAGTTGATGTAACCCCATAAGGGGAGAGATTTATTATTTATTTCTATCTATTGCATGGTTTGCATTTATTTACGGGTAGATAGATAGATGATGTTTGTACAGTGAACACCAAATCTTGTGGAAATGGAAGTACCGGATTTGGGGTGTCACAGGTTGGTATCAAAGTTGTAGGTTATGAACCTTAGGTGGGGGAACAACCTTAGGTAGTATCCTTGTAGGAGATCGAGAACATAGTAGTGGTAAACACTTATCGAGTTCTAAGAAATGAATTTCTAAATTCATTGAAGATAATAAAAGACTTTATGTGCTTATGTGTTAATCTATGTGTTCTCTAGCACGAATTAGTAACTAAAACTTAAAAATTTTGTTGTCAGGATGTCAGATGTTGGAGGAGCTAGTCGAGTTGGGGAGGAGGAACCCCGATTACCTATAGAGGAGGAGCCCCGAGACATTTATGTCGTCAGGGAACATCTTGTATAGAGAGAGCCATCTCCGTTGATCATTGTTGCTGGTCAGGAGCATGAGCCGGAGACTGATTCAGAGGAGGATCCTGAGGAAGAGGAAGAAGAAGAGGAAGAAGAGATAGATAGATGATGTTGGTACAGTGAACACCAAATCCTGTGGAAATGGAAGTACCGGATTTGGGGGTGTCACAGGTTGGTATCCAAGTCCCACATCAACTAAATTGAGAACTTTACCATTTACTAAACCTATAAATAGAAGGGCTTGATCCTTTGTTTCATTCACGAACAATAAGGCCTCCAATTTTTAATAAAGGCTTTGTTGTGGGAGGACTTTTTATAAAGACCTCCTTAGTTAAATTTTGGCGTGGAAGTGCATATTCAGTTTGTGAAACTCGTATTTTCGGGTATGTTTCTTATTTAATTTTTGGTAATGTTATTCTTTTAAATATTGTATTTAGTTTGTTAGTTAAAGTTTAAATTTTGGAAGTTTAGTTAGTTTTGTTAGTAAACTAGTTAGTTTACTATGTTTATGTTTGCTTGTAATTGATTATGTAAATGAGTTCTAATGATTGTAATCAGAGATATAAAGAACCATGTTGGACAATTTTTGGGACTTTGCTTGAGGACCATTTGTGCTTTTTATTTATGTCTAAAAGCTTAATTTGATGATTGTATGTTATATCCCTCTAAGTTCTGAAGGTTACCTAACTTGAATGAACCAAAACGGAGTTAAAATGAATCTGTGATGAAGATTTTAGTAAACCATGTCTAGAAATGAAAACTAAATGAACAGTGACTATAGTGTCAAATTCTGGAATAGCTATGTTGCCTGAAAAATTCTGAGTTTCTGGGTAGTTGTAGTGCACTGAGTTAGGAAGTCATAGGCTTTGGAATGACCTCATTCCGACCTCGGATGAGGGAGTTACGGTGATTGGAAGGAAATGTGTTGAATTTGTCAAACTAAAAGTCAGCAGCGGGAGGTACTATTCGGGAAACTGTTTCGATTAGTTAATATTTCTAGAAACTTTTGGGCTTTTGGTATGTTATAGTACACTGATTTAGCTTTCCATAGACTCCGGAATGGACTAATTCCGACTTCGGAGCAAAGAGTTATGACCATTCAAAGTAGTCGTGTCAAAACTGTCTAACCAACTCGGGAAAGTCACCTTGAACGAATTTTCTGGAATTCTGTGTTTTGAATTTGGAAATGGTCAAAGAATGAAAGTTGTAGCCTCGGAAATTAGCTTTGCGTGGGCTTAAGAATCGCTCAAAAATGTTTTGAAACGAATTAGTTATGACTATTTTAGCGAGAGAGGGTAAAGCTGGGAAAGAATGAAAAACAGATTTGAACGCCCTTGTTAAACACTATTTTGGACTGTCTATCTTATCCGAAATGGGTGTCCAATAACTTTTAAAAATAGGTTAATATGATGTTTATAGCATATCCAAAGTTGGATGTCATCGGACTTATGAGATATAGCGTAAAGTTTACATTACAACTACTATGCGTTAATATATGACAAATGGATGTGAATCCATGATTATATAACTGTGTAGGAATACACGAAGTGCAGATAAGTGTTAAGCAGTTAAGTCGTAGTTCATAAACTACGGATAAGGCAAGTCTTTCAGTTCCTATTTGCTATGTGAACTTGATGATTAACTGTTTTAAATCTTTATTGCAAAAAGCATGATGTGTTATATATATGTTGATAGTAACTATCTATCCGAAATCCAGAGTATCAATAACAACATGAACAGTCCATGCTATTAATACCCTCACTTAGATAAATAGTTCCCAAGGATCTCAACTAGATTCGAAGAAGTCTAATTTTATATCTATATATGTAAGAAAACACAGTTGCAGAAATAAAAGATGATATATATATATATATATATATCATAATATTAAGATTCGATTACATGATTCTCATAACAAGTTCTTATTACAAGGTATTCAAATAGACGAGAATATAATCTAATCTAAGCAGGGACGCTTCCCTTTATCTACTCCAGATGTTCCAAGGTTACCATCTAAAACTGCAAAGGGAATAATTAGCAAGAGTGAGCTATGACATGGTCAGCAAGTTTTGTATTTATAACAATATATGATTTGAAGAAATACAATAATTCAATTTTCGACTGATAGTTGTTACCATTTCTGGATTTCTATTTATCTCAACCATTTCTGGAATTTTTCTTTATTTCTGTCAGTCACATAGACTAAGAAATGTTGTTCAGATATGAGATAAGGGATCAACCTATTCAACATCCTAGGAGTATGCAACTCATCCTACCAGTGCTCAAATGCTCCCAACATTAGTGTCAATATATTGTTGACCAAATCTCGATCCCTTACGGGATACCCAACTTCAGTATAGGATGTCTTACCAAAAAAAATTGTTTTGACACAACAATTTATGCTCAGTAAGTAATATCATATGAATAAATAATTCATTTTTGAGTTATGCTGAAACTATAGCAATAACTTTACAACAATTGGTAATTCAAGTTTAGGTTTGTTATAACATATCAAAAGTAATTCAAGATAGTAATCTTGTTTAACGAATACACAGGGTTCAAGAAATTTGCAATAAAGAAATAAGTGTAGGGTTTAGGAAACTTGCCTGAGCGTAGATTAGTCAAGTTATGCTATTCAATCGCTAATAAATACCTATGATATTCATATATATAATTCTAAGACGTTAGTATTCATAATAATACTCAATTATATCATTACATATGAACGGGTTAGATTAAATAAGGTTTCGGTGTTTCATACTTTTACCGAATATCAAATAAGTTGATAAATGGACTAAATTTTATTTATAAAATTTTATTATATTTTTAGATAATTTAATTATCCTTTATAATACCTTTTTTGAAGTTTTTAAAGTATTTAAAACATTTATTTATCCTTTAAATGATTTTTAAATCATTTACTTCTATTTTTAGGTAATTAATAATTACTTAGAATTTTAAAAAACATTGATTATTATTTTTATATAATTTATAATCATTTATTATAATTTTATATCATTAATATTATTTTTCCATAATTATTTAATATTTATAAATAAATATTCTAATTTCTTAATTTATTAATAAGTTAATTATTAATAATATCTAAATAAAATAAAATAATTATTGAATTTATGTAAAAATATCAGAATTTAATTATAATTATTTAATATAATTTTAAAACTGTTTTTATATTTTTTTTATTAATTATTTCTAATTTTTATAATTTATTTTTAGAAAAAATGTATTTTTGTCTATCGCTAAAGCCCTTCAGGGACAGAAAGTGTCGCTGTAGGTGTTCTTGACTTTTTGGGCAACAGTTCGGTCATGGTCGAGTGACCAGTTTGACCACGAATTATCTAGCTACTGGTTATGATTTTCGATTTGGTAAAGTGTTGATGTTGTAGTACTCTTACAATAGTATAACATGAACCAAACTTTAGGCTTTAACCTACATATAACAAGAAGTTATGGAGGCTCAAAGTCACTGTCAGAGCTGTTCTTGAGTTTCTCGGTAACCCAGAACAGTAGTCATGGTCGGTCAACGGTTTTGTGGCTTGAATATCTTTGATTCTGTGCATTAGATGTGTGTTGTGTTTGTTGTAACATGTAGTATATATGTCAAGGTACATATATATAACATTATCATGAAAAAAGCATAACTCTAAGGTCTCTTGTGACGTCCCCAAAATAGGTATACATCACCTAATCTGAGTCGCCAAATACATGGTACAGAATACAAATACAATCTTAAATATACAACATGAGCTGTGAGTTTTAATACAAATATTGTCTTCTAGACAGTATTCAAACTCAAAATAAGTCCTCAATACATTTATTATCACACTATTTCATAGAATATTGAGGACTACTAATGTTATCCTCTGTTCCGTCACTCCGTTCCCTGACTAGTCCCTGCTACGTTCTCATTTCCTGGAGAGAACAATGAAAGCAAAAGGGTGAGCTCAACTATCCCAGTAAGAAATATTGTGACTAAAATAATGCAAAATAAATTATCGTTAGCCTTCAACAATGTTAAAATGATACAATATAACATATATCAAGTTTAACTACAGCGGAACAAGCAATCCATTAGAAGAGTCAAGTAGAGAATAAAATCTACTATCTTCTATGATTGAAAAGGTTTTTCATCACTTTTATCGCTGAGACTCAGCTCAATAAATAATCCACATCATCCCCGCACTACGGCCAAGGATATTCATTAGTATCACAACCACGAATTATCTATGCCCTACGTGTCAATGATATTCGTGTTTTCATCAATAGTCATGATCATGCCAACAACTGTCCATCAATGCACTACGGGCCAATGAGGACTTTTACCACATCATTTATAACATTACAGTCATGATTATACCGAATAATCTCCGGTCATAATCATACCAAGTCCATCTATGCACTACAGGCCATAGATGACTTTCAATATAATATAAACATGAGGATGATGACAATGACATAATAATTCAATAAAACAAGTTCAAGAATAAATTTTAAAGATTTATAAATTAATTTATCCAGAACCAATAACGTCTAAATTGTCAACATGATAACTGCTTTGTGGAGTAAAAATTCAAGAATGCTCAGAAGAATATTTTCATGAAAAGATATTGGATGAAGCGCAAATATCCAGGATATTCTACTAATTTCATGGAGTATAGAAGCCAAAACTTTAACCAACTGAGTATAATAGAATATATGAAACTACTAATGGATTTTCCCCTGCCATGCGGTAATCCACGTAGACAGATCATTTCCACAAGTTAATAAGGAATGAATACAAAGGATCATTCACCATGCATGCGGTAATCCACATAGACAGGTTATTCCAACAGAGTAATAAAGAATGGAACCAGGTCATGCGTAATCCGCATAGATAGGATATTCCAATAGAATAATAAAGAATGGAACCAGGTCATGCGTAATCCGCACAGACAGGATGTTCCAACAGAATAATAAAGAATGGAACCAGATCATGCGTAATCCGCACAGACAGGATATTCCAACAGAATAATAAAGAATGGAATAACAACAGAATTCACCAGGCATGCAATAGACCGCACAGATAGGTTATTCCAACAGAATAATAAAGAATGGAATAACAGAAGAATTTCACCATGTATGCGAAAGATTAGATGTATGCGGTTTATTCCAACATAATAATAAAGAATGGAATAACAACCCTTATGAGTATTGAAAGAAAATAACTCTCTTCATGAATACGGAAGAATAATACCTCTTACCTTAAAAAGAGGAGTATTCTGACGGGTAGGACGGGAATATACTTGAAGAAAACTTGCACTATTTTCTATGCTTAAAACTTTCTTAAACTCTAAAGAAATACGCTCAAGATTATAGAAGAAGAATTCTTTGAATTTCTGGTGTATTTTTCAATTCTAACTAAGCATCCTATTTATAGGAGAATGGAAAGGATACTATGCAATAAAATATAATATATTCTATTTATAATTATATAATAAAACAAAATTTATAATATATATATATATATATATATGGGAGCCCTTCCATAGCAAACTAGGTTCTTTGTGAGTCTTGTCTGACACCCCCCTTTTGTACTTAGTTGATAAAATGAATTGATGGTCGAGATGAAACATAATATCCTAAGCCAAGCACAACTTGTACCGCTTTTTATTTTAATATGAGGACCCCACCATAGTCAACATGTTGTCGGGTTATTGAAATAAAATGAATTTTAATATTAAATAATGCCCGAGACAAGACACGACAGTCTTGGTACGTGCCTTTTTTATAAAATACTCCCAAACCGCTACAAGCTCTTACTAGTAGTAAAACAAAACAAAAAAAATTCCAACCGGGACAAGCTCTTACTACCGTAAAAAATAAAAAAAAAAAAAAAAAACAAATCCAAACCTAAGACAACTTCTTACTACACACACAAGCTCTCAAGTTCTTTATTTGCTATTCCAAATAAAATATTTGTTATTTTTATAACTCTTTCATTTAATAACAAATAAAGAATTATAATTCAAATAAAAATAATATCCTATTTTATAAAAATATATTTTTATAATTTTTATTTGCTATTTTTATAAAAATATTTTATATTCTTTATTTGTTATAAAATATTTTAATAACAAATAGCAAATAAAAATAGCAAATATTTTATATTCTTTATTTGTTATAAAATATTTTATATTCTTTATTTTTATAAAAATAGCAAATAAAAATTATAAAAATACAAGCTCTTCCTATTTGTAAAAAAAAAAAATACCAACCGACAAGCTCCTACTACCGTAAAAAAAAAAAAAATTATACCAACCGGACAAGCTCTTACTATTTTTAAAAAAAAAAAATACCAAATGGGACAAGCTCTTACTACCGTAAAAAAAAAAAGTGTACTAATGCCATTTAAAAAAAATTATTTTACTACTAACTGACAAGCTCTTACTAATAAGTAAAAAAAAAATGTACCACCAATGGGACAAGCTCTTACTACTACCTAAAAAAAAAAGTGTACTAGCCATTTGTTAAAAAAAATTATTTTATTCAAGCAACTTGTCGCTAAATAGACTCGAACTCATGACCTCAAACTCCAAACACACGCTATACGACCACCCGAGCACCACGGCCTAGTCATTAATTTCAAATGAAGGATATGTCTTTATATTAAAACTTCACCATCCCCCAAAATCTATATTCTTGCATTATTATTATATTACGAAACAAATATTATTAATAAGTCTATATAATACATATGGGGGTTTGATATTTAGAAATAAGTTAATATCTATATTTATTAAGCAATGATTATTAGTAATGATTTTATATATTAAGCAATGATTTTATTATTAAGAAATGATTTTATTATTAATAAAACTAGTTCAATTAGTCTAATAAGTAATGATGATAATTTTTCAAGTCATTTCAGGAAATTAATTTACTTATCGAATTTATAAAAGTAATGAAGTATTATTATAATAATAATAATGTGATTATCAATATTAGAAGTACAGAATATACCAATACTAGTACTGCATAACATTAAGAGGAATAGTACATATTACATGTTCATTTTCATAAAATAAAAAAAAACATAGAATGATTAATACAACCGACGCCTATATCTCAGAGGCCGGAAGTAATCTTGCGGATTTCTTGTAGAGCTCCCATGTGACGCGGTAACGAAAGACTGTGACATCTTCCAAGGACCACTTCTCTTCAGAAATATTACCATTGGCCCTAACGAAACAAATAACATACTTGCGCACAAAAATGCCACGATCAAGTGGTTATGTTGTTTTGATCGAATCTTTAAGGTCTCAATACAAGTGGGATACCATTTGGGCCACTCATCAAGATCGGATTACCATTTCGCAAACAAAATGGTATCAAATGTACTGCATGTACAAAGTAGTTGGTTAATAATTTTTAATATTAAAGGACATTATAAAATTAAAATATTTTAAAACTAAACATACCGCAACTTTAACGAATTCTGAGTACATTTCATGTAACTTAATATACTTAGTGTCATTGAAAAGTGGTCAATTATGGTAACCATCCAATCTTCAACTGCGAATAGGAACAAGACAAAATGGCGTTGATTGGTACTACACACCCAAGATGAATATGTATTTGCATTCGTAAAGGTGGACCAACATCTTGGTTAACATACGGATCGCAAAAACTCCATGCAGTATTCACGTTAGTGTATGGCACATAGCCCTGCCCAAGATGCATGAAGAATGAATTCATGAAACCAAATTGGGACCACCTTTGTATTCCCCGCGACCTGTAGTATTCCTCTCTGTCTCGTAGCAACAACATATAAGCGTCGATGACATGCTCGAATATCCAACTCCCAGGCCCTAAGGATTGCACTGCATTGTGTTCTAATTCATATAATCGGCGCGCGGATGTGATAAAGGATATAAATCCCCTTCTGGTGCCACCACGTTTCCAAACATATGTTTATTTACAAATGTCTCCTTCCAATCTTTAAGTCTTTTGGATAAGGACCCTTTTGATCCATAAGAGATGTGGTCTCCCGCATCTTGTACCTGATTGAGACCCAAATGTACATTATTATTATATAGCAATAATAATTAAAACCATCACTATTAACATAACTATATATACCTTTTGTGAACTAGATCCTCAAGGCCGAAAGTCCCGCAAATGAAGACTTGGTTGGAATGTAACACTCCTCATAGGTTTGGAAGGTTGGAATGTAACACTCCTCGTAGGCTTGGGTGGTGGGAATGGAGCTCTCCTCGATTACTTGTGGGGTGGGTATGTAGCTCTCTTGTACAACATAATCAGCTTTGTTTCCCAAGCCCTTCATTGAGTTGTGTGTATATGGGACCGTGTTCTAAAATTTGTGGGACCCCCACAACCGAGGTATTTGTTTACCTCTTGCTTCGAAGTCGTATAGGGCGTATTGGAAATCCCAATTATTTTTTTGCAGAACCAACTCGGGAGGCAACTGAGTAAGTACTGAAAATTTATCAAGTAACGACTTTGCACTCTCAACCTGTCATGTAAGATAAACACAAATAAATATTATTAACAATAAATATGAATAAATGTAATATTAAGTATTTACTCCAATACATGATTTATTAAAGAAGAATATAATTTTATAACATTTGAATAAGGTGTTGTTGGTTGTAAATGGCCCGAGGCTCATAACAACTATTGTGGTCGCTTGTCATTTGGCCGAGGTCGGTGAATTTTCCAACGTGTAATTTTCCTATACCGCACCATGTAATCATCTATTGGGACATAATCAAAAATTTTAGTTTGTTGTCCTTCGAGATGATCCATGTATGCCTCCCACATCGAAATATATTCCCTCTCAAGGCCATGCAATCCTCGACATCAATAAATTTAAACTTTTTCTCCTTCCTAAGGTCACCGTGGTTTTTTTGGTCAGTGATGGTATGCCTTGCATGAACCCGAACTGTCTCATCACACGATCCGACATCTGAAATTCCACAATATCAAAGTGGATCAAGGGACCCCACCAGATCCCAACAATCTGCCTTCAAAATTAAATCCACTGATATCATCATCCCACATTATGTAAGGCCGCCAAACCACATCCCACATAGACTTAATATCTAACTCCCCTCAGAAAATGACAAATGGTGATGGGGATTCTCACGCCTACCGAGAATAACTCATGGGCTCCAAAATAGGACCATGCTAAAGCCCTAGGTAACCATAAGGATGATTGTGGCCAAGGGTTTGGCTTTCCAATACTTACACGCTCATAAGCCCAAATTTGTAACAATGTAACACAACCATTAATGTATTTAACTCCTTTCCTAGTAGCAGTATATAAAGATCTGTACAAATATGCTAACATTGCCGCGCCCCAAGAGTAAGTTACACAATCTTCAGCGTTGGCAATAAAAGACATATATCGTGGGTGCACACTATTTCTATTCCTATTAGGGAATAATATTGCCCCACACAACCACAATATGTATGCCTTTGTGTGTCGCCCTACAACATCTTTACTTGCATTCTCGGGACAATTATTAAAATGTTCGTGCAACCACACTAATGAAATTGCACTGCGTTTTTTTGAACTAAAATATTCATCAGCTAATTTATCTCCAAAACAATCCCTAAAATAATTCAAATTGGTGACAGCAAGGGGACCCGTTAAGGGCTTTCCCACCACCGGTAACCCAAAAATAAAGTGAACATCCTCTAACGTGATTGTTATTTCTCCACAGTTTAAATGAAAAGTATTGGTCTCCGGACGCCATCTCTCGACTAAAGCGTATATCGCACCAAAGATCGGGTTTTTGGTGTACAACACCTTGATAACTAAATACTCCAAATCCACATTTATCTAAAAGGATTTTTTGTTCTTTTGTCAAAGCCCACTGATTATATTTCTGATCAGTATATTGACTGGAGCTTAGTTTTTCCCTATCTCTCCCATGATATATGTCATCTGATACATGATCTTGTTGATCATGCAGAACACTTGGATCAATTGGCCCATATTCCCAACTATCCATCTTTTACCTAAAAAAATACATCAATTCCATATTAGTATTAATATAAGCATAAAAATCAAGTTAAAAGTAACATCTTTGCAAAAATATTAGTATTAAGATACATATTAGTATCAAATGTATCAAAAATATATCAAAATGTATCAAATGTATCAAATATATCAAAAATATATCAAATGTATCAAAAATGTATCAAATGTATAAAATATGTATCAAATATATCAAAAATTTATCAATTATCACAAATGTATCAAAAATATATTAAAAATGTATCAAATGTATCAAATATATAAAAAAATGTATCAAATGTATAAAATCATTTCTTAATAATAAAATCATTGCTTAATATATAAAATCATTACTAATAATCATTGCTTAATAAATATAGATATTAACTTATTTCTAAATATCAAACCCCCATATGTATTATATAGACTTATTAATAATATTTGTTTCGTAATATAATAATAATGCAAGAATATAGATTTTGGGGGATGGTGAAGAATGTATATGTTGTCCACAGCTAGAATAACTCGATAGGACGAACAATGTGCAAAGCTAGAATATATGTTGTCCACAATAAGAAAGAAGACAATTGGCGTATTTCTACTGTTGAATTAGAGCACAATCATCACTTAGTGACCCCCACCAAAGTAGATTTGATCGAGACTCACAGAAATATTAGTCCTGTTGCAAGAAATTTAATTGACACTTTAAATAAGTCCCAGATTGGTCCTAGTAAGATGATGAATGTTTTGAGCACAATGGGAGGTGGTTTGCAAAATGTTCCTTTCTCTCTACTTAATGTTGAAAATGTGGTGCGAGATTTAAGGCGTGATTCTGCAGATGAAAATGATGCACAAGCTGCTGTTAATCATTTGAACAAACTTGCATCCAGAAGTGCCAGCAAATTTTTTTTTCGAGTGAAACCCAGTGAAAACAACCGCATAGCTTGTATTTTGTGGGTTGACGCCCGATCAAGGTTTGTGTATCAACTTTTCGGAGACGTTGTGACATTTGATAGTACATACCGGACAAATAAGTATGGCATGCCGTTTGTTCCATTTGCCGGGGTCAACCACCATTATCAGTCTATATTGTTTGGATTTGCAGATTTATTACGAGACGAGACAGAGAGGACACTTTCGTTTGGGTTTTACAGATATGGCTTGAAGCCATGGACTGCAAGGCACCTACAACCATCATCACTGATCAAGACAGAGCCATGAGTAATGCTATTGCTACGGTACTTCCAACTAGTCATCATTTATTGTGTTCTTGGTATATTAGCAATAAATTTCCTGAAAAATTGCATCATGTTTATTATGAGCACCCATCGTTCAAAAATGATTTTAACAACTGTGTGTATAACTCATTGTCCATCGAGGAATTTGAAAAGCGTTGGCATATTCGATAAGTTCCTATGAATTGTATACTAATGAATGGCTTGGAAGTTTGTATGATGTACTTACGTAAATGGATTCCAAAGATATACAAAGAGATATTTTGCCGCGGAATGACTACCACTTTGGAAGAAGCGAGAGCATGAATGCCTTTTTTGATGAGTATGTTAATGCATCAACAGTATGCTATGTTTTGTCTTTAGAGTCAAAAGGTCAGAGAAAGACAGCTTTATCGTGGGAGAGGAAGGCCGACTACATAACAAAACATCGTAAAAGGATTATGGTACTCGGCTCATCTTTAGAAGTTCATGCCGCATAAAGTGTACACAAAGAGATGTTTAGACGTTTCCAACGTCAATTCGTCGATTCCATGAAATACAATGTTCATAAACTTAGTGAGATGTGTGTCACTGATATTAAGGTTTATGCAGTGTATAATGCAGATGCAACTGAAAGTGGTGGAAGATATAAAGAAGTTGTCAACAATCGACAAACCGGATCGGTAACATGTAATCGCCAAATGTTTTCTCACTCGGTGAATTATGCAGTACATCTTGAGATATTTCACAGCAAAGAGTATTTCACAAATACCGACCGACATGATCCTTCATCGGTGGACAAGAGACGCGAACAAAAGCAATGGTGAAGACTTACTCTTTAACTCCACATCTGTTGATTTCGAACAAAATCAAGCAATGCGCTATAATCATTTGATGGGTGATTACCAGGAGTTAGCGGGCAAAGCGGCTTGCTCAGTCCGAGGTTACAAAACTGTTCTTAAACTGAATGCACGAGGAAAGAGTTGGTTGACCAGTATGATCCGGATGAGAATATTACTGAACTGGCAGATGACGACATTGATTGCACAGTTGGAGATCCAAATCATGATATGGGATACGATAATGACGATGAAGATGCAGAGGTGGAAGAAAAAGAAGAGTTTTTGCCGCCTAATATTTCTCAAACAAAGGGCCGCAAAAAACAATCTAGATTCAAGAGTGCACTCGAGAAAATCATTCCTTCTAAGACTCATCGAAAATGTGCAATTTGTGGCTTTGAAACCGACCACGATAAGCGAAATCACTATCGAGTGCTAGGGATTCCTGAGCCAAAAAAATAGGCGTCGGTTGTATTAATCATTCTATGTTTTTTTATTTTATGAAAATGAACATGTAATATGTACTATTCCTCTTAATGTTATGCAGTACTAGTATTGATATAATCTGTACTTCTAATATTGATAATCGCATTATTATAATTATAATAATACTTCACTGCTTTTATAAATTCGATAATCACATTATTATTATACTTCACTAGTTTTATTAATAATAAAATCATTGCTTAATATATAAAATCATTACTAATAATCATTGCTTAATAAATATAGATATTAACTTATTTCTAAATATCAAACCCCCATATGTATTATATAGACTTATTAATAATATTTGTTACGTAATATAATAATAATGCAAGAATATAGATTTTGGGGGATGGTGAAGTTTTAATATAAAGATATATCCTTAGCTAAAATTAACAGCTAGGCCCGTGGTGCTCGGGTGGTCATATGACGTGTGTTTGGAGTTTGAGGTTGCGAGTTCGAGTCTGTTTAGCAGCAAGTTGCTTGAATAAAATACCAGCCGTATGAGCCGTGACAAAATTTGTCTTCTACGTAGGTTTTTTTTTTCAATTTTTAATACCACCAGTATGAGCTCATGTCTTCTACTAGTATATAAGCCTGCTTACTACCAAGAAAAAAAAAATTAAATGTGTACTAGCCAAACATTAAAAAAAAAATTATTTTATTCAAGCAACTTGTCGCTAAAATGACTCGAACTCGCAACCTCAAACTCCAAACACACGCGTATATGACCACCCGAGCACCACAGAGCCTAGTAATTAATTTCAACCAAGGATATGTCTTTATATTAAAACTTCACCATCCCCCAAAATCTATATTCTTGCATTATTATTATATTACTGAAACAAATATTATTAATAAGTCTATATAATACATATAGGGTTTGATATTTAGAAATAAGTTAATATCTATATTTATTAAGCAATGATTATTAGTAATAATTTTATATATTAAGCAATGATTTTATTATTAAGAAATGATTTTATACATTTGATACATTTTGGATATATTTTTGATACATTTGTGATAATTGATACATTTTGATAATTGATATATTTTTGATACATTTTGATATATTTTATATATTTTTGATATATTTGATACATTTTGATATATTTTATATATTTTGATATATTTGATACATTTGATACATTTTTGATATATTTTTGATACATTTGATATCAAAATGTATCAAAAATATATCAAAAATGTATCAAATGTATCAAATATATCAAAATGTATCAAATGTATCAAAATGTATCAAATATATCAAAAATATATCAAATGTATCAAAAATGTATCAAATATATCAAAATGTATCAAATGTATCAAATATATCAAATGTATCAAAATGTATCAAATATATCAAAATATATCAAATGTATCAAAAATATATCAAAACGTATTAAATATATCAAAAATGTATCAAATGTATCGATATATCAAAATGTATCAAATGTATCAAAATGTATCAAATGTATCAAAATATATCAAAATGTATCAAATATATCAAAATTATATCAAATGTATCAAAATGTATCAAATATATCAAAAATATATCAAATGTATCAAAAATGTATCAAAAATGTCAAATATATCAAAATGTATCAAATGTATCAAATATATCAAAATGTATCAAATGTATCAAAAATGTATCAAATATATCAAAATATATCAAATGTATCAAATATATCAAAAATATATCAAATGTATCAAAAATGTATCAAATATATCAAAAATGTATCAAATATATCAAAAATGTATCAAATGTATCAAAATTGTATCAAAAAATGTATCAAAATGTATAAAATCATTTCTTAATAATAAAATCATTGCTTAATATATAAAATCATTACTAATAATCATTGCTTAATAAATATAGATATTAACTTATTTCTAAATATCAAACCCCATATGTATTATATAGACTTATTAATAATATTTGTTTCAGTAATATAATAATAATGCAAGAATATAGATTTTGGGGATGGTGAAGTTTTAATATAAAGACATATCCTTCAATTTGAAATTAATTAATGATAGGCCTGTGGTGCTCTTGGGTGGTCATATGACGTGTGTTTGTAGTTTGAGGTTGCGAGTTCGAGTCTGCTTAGCGACAAAGTTGCTTGAATAAAATAATTTTTTTTTAACAAATAAATTAGTACACTTTTTTTTTTTTTTAGCCGTAAGAGCTTGTCCCGGCTGGTACATTTTTTTTTTTTTAACAAACAGTAAGAGCTTGTCCCGGTTAGTAAAATAATTTTTTTTTACAAATAATGGCTAGTACACTTTTTTTTTTTTTTTTTTAGTAGAAGAGCTTGTCCCGGCTGGTACATTTTTTTTTTTTAACAGCCGTAAGAGCTTGTCCCGGTTGGTATAATTTTTTTTTTTTTTTTTTTTACAGACGTTACAGCCGTAGGAGCTTGTCCCGGTTGGTATTTTTTTTTTTTTTACAGCCGGAAGAGCTTGTATTTTTATAATTTTTTATTTGCTATTTTTATAAAAAATAAAGAATATAAAATATTTTATAACAAATAAAGAATATAAAATATTTGCTATTTGTTATTAAAATATTTTATAACAAATAAAGAATATAAAATATTTTTATAAAAATAGCAAATAAAAAATTATAAAAATATATTTTTATAAAATAGGATATTATTTTTTATTTGAATTATAATTCTTTATTTGTTATTAAATGAAAGAGTTATAAAAAATAACAAATATTTTATTTGGAATAGCAAATAAAGAACTTGAGAGCTTGTGCAAGCCGTAAGAGGTTGTGCCGGTTTGGATTTGTTTTTTTTTTTTTTTTTTTTTTTACAGCCGTAAGAGCTTGTCCCGGTTGGAATTTTTTTTTTTTTTTTTTTTTACAGCCGTAAGAGCTTGTAGCGGCTGGGAGTATTTTATAAAAAAAAAGGCACACCAAGATGTCGTCTTGGAATAGGGCATTATTTAATATTAAAATTCATTTTATTTTAATAAACCGACAACATGTTGACTATGGTGGGGTCCTCATATTAAAATAAAAGCCTGCAGACAGTTGTGCCACTTAGGATATTTATGTTTCATCTCACCATCAATTCATTTTATCAATCTAGACAAAAAAGGGGTGTCAGATAAGACTACAACAGAAGGATTTGCTATGGAAGGGCTCCCTATATATATTATTTAAAATCTAATAAAACTAATATCTTTATAAAAGTATTCTGTTTTATATAAAAAGATTTTACTATGCAAACACTATGCAGACACTATGCAAACACTATGCTTAATAAAAAATAATATATTCTATTTATAATCAAATAAAACAAAACTTTATAAAAAGTATTCTGTTTTATATAAAAAGTTTTCTGTTTTATTATATTTATAATAATAATAAAACAAAATTTATATATATATATATAATATATATATATATATATATATATATATATAAACTTCCGTGACTTCCTGATTCCCCCCCATTTTTCTTTCGTGGGCCCCACATGTGGCTCCCACATGTGGGCCCATCTTTTAAGAAATTTCTACCGATTATTTTGAAAAATGAGTAAATGGGGGTCCATAAAATAAGCAAAACTTCATAAAAATCACCTTAATAATTTTAACAACATTTATCACCTTTATTATAATTTACAATATTAATCGACCAAATCGCTCCTGTGAAAGAGGGGCTTTCAGATAAGGATTTCTCCTTATCAGCGCCGCAATTAGGTGACCAAACCTCTCCTCGATGTAACTTCTAGACATTGTCAATATTGAAAATAATAATATGAATAACTATGTCATCTCAATTATTGATTTAATAACATAACATATTATACAGATGATACTGTGACAATAATTGAATCAATAATATGAGAGATATGATACAACAATTACTGTAGCAATAATTGAGTATAAATGAGTGACTTCTTACGTAAGCATCAATAATCAATACCGTTTGTTACTATACAACCATGCTTATTACTGTACTTTTACTACCAGGCCGTTATTTTTATATAAAGATAATTATGTCGTTTTCTTACTACAACAATACTTCCATTATGGGGTCCACCAATGATTGTGCCATCGTACGGATATTCCCGATAAAAAGAATATTCCCCGACCAAACGAATATTTTATAACAACTTGCTTACTTTGCAAAAAAATTCACATCCTTAACTTTAACCTTTTATCAATTTAACCATTTACGAAATAAAATAATAATTATAAGAAAATTAAATACTTTCATTTCATAAAATTCGTGGTCTTACAATCTCCCCTCCTTATGAAATTTCACCCTCGAAATTTACGTACGTACTTGGTATGCCGAAGAGGTGAGGATACCTTGACTTCATTTCATATTCTAACTCTTGAGGTATAACCTTTGAGTGTCGAATATGATCCTTCTTATCTAAGATTTTAACACGTATCTCATCATACTTTAAATCTTCTGTTATCTCGTCTAGTTCTAATTCAATAATGTGGTTCGGGTCGTCAACATATTTATGTAACATCGATACGTAAAAAAAACGTTATGAACACGCGACATACTTGGCGGTAAAGCGAGTCTATAGGCCACCGTTCCAACTCGATCAAGGATTTCAAATGAGCCAATTAAATCGAGGGTTGAGATAACGCCTTCTTGAACCTTCTTCACATTCATCAGATTCGGGTGTGTAGCTTGAGCGGCTTTAACTTTATCGATTAAAGTCAATTCTACTCATATATTTGATATTATCACGTGGGTCCCTAGAGTCTTTAACTCTTTCTTCATCATTTGTAAGTTATACGAAATGGGTTTTGTGTTACCAACGTCACACTCGTAACCGCATACGTTCTTCTACTCAACGTGTCAGCTACCATGTTCGCTCTTTCACGATGATATTGAATGGTATAGTCATAATCGTCAACAGCTCGAGCCAACGTCTTTGGCGTATTATACGTTCGTTTTAAGTGAAGAAATATTTGAGGGTTTTAGAAATGGGTTTTGTACTGGGGTCAATACAAAATTTGATTTAACGCTCTAGGGGTAGGCTAAGAAGTCTTCAAAAATACGTCAGGAAATTTATTAACAATAGAAATATAATTCAAAACTGTGACCCTCATCCAAGACTTGGATAACACGTCACATTGATATCTATCAACTTGCCACCGTTATTCATGACGTCCCCTATGGATATTCTAGCTTCGGTGTATTCCAAAACTTGGAAGTCACCAGCGAAAGGCTCAGGGCTCTTTACTTATGGCTTAATGTGAAAATGATTAACTTTAGTAGTTTAGTTGCTTATAATAGGTTGGTTAGGAATATAAAAGCTAACAACCTTATGAAAAAAATTGATTTTAGCATGATGAGTAGTTAACCAATCAATCCCTAAAATCACATCAAATGCAAGTATTTTCAAAGAGATAAGATCGACAGGTAACGTGAAAGTGTCGATTGAATTAAACAAGATTTATAAATAGTGGAGTTAACGAAGGTTTCTCCCAACGGAGTTTCAACAGATAAATCAAAGTCTAATTTCTCCGGAGTCAAATTTAAACATTAAGCGCAAGTAGGAGAAATAAAAGAGTTAGTAGAAATTGTATCGAATAAGGTATAGACTTCACAAGTGTTTATAATTAACTTACCCGTAATAACTTCATTCGGATTTCTTGACAAACGCTCTTACTTAAACAACCGGTTTTGACTTTGCTATAGAGTACATTCCACCCTTAATTGCTTCGTCACATTCCTGATCCATGATTTGAATTATTACTCTCCGATCCATATCGAATTGGGGTTGACCGCTCTGCATAGGGTAATTCCGAATTCGATGTTGGATTCTCCCAATTGTTGTCCAAAAAGCAAAATCCATTTCATCTATTTTGGCCTTATTGGATCGGACGTCTTTTTCTACAATATGTACGTGTCGTGCGGCTTTTACCCATGCGTCATCTATTCTCCTTCGTTCAGTTGTTTCTTCTTTCTTCAGAACTTTGATCATGGCATTCTCAGATTCCAGCTCTAATATCTTATACTTTGCCAAAGAGTGCTTCTATTCAAGCATCTCACATCGGGTAACACAGTTTTGAATTGTTACATCTCTTTGCCCCACAACCGTCTGCCGTTCTTCAGTCTGCTCTTCTAACTCATGAACACGATTTTTTAATTATAAATTTATATCATAAAATTCTTCTTAAAAATTCTCCTCAAGTTCCTCTTCTTCCTCACTCTCAGCTGCTACCTCTGCAACTAGCTCGGGTGCAACTATTAGTTCTTCACTAACCACATAGATATCTATGATTTCTTCTTCGTCTGACATCACATTAACCTGGTTAGTGATTAAAGGTGTCTCAACGGTCTCATTCACTCCATTGTTAACATTTTCAGCTGCCATTTTCAAACACTGCCACAAAACAAGGGTTAATTAACATGTCACATATTATCAATATACTCTGACTGACAAATTAAATACCAAATAAACTTAGGTAGGTCATACTAGCGAAGGAATTCCCCGTCTCTCCCTCTAGTTCTTATCACATCTCGGCCGGGGATCATATCCTAAGCTTTGATACTAATCGTGACCCCCCTCAAAATAGATATACATCACCTATTACGAATACGCCAAATACATGATACGAATACAAATACAATCTTAAATATACAACGATTAAGTGTAAAATCGACAAAACATATCTTTGTGAGTTTTAATACAAATATTGTCATCTAGACAAAATCCACACTCAATTGAGTCCTCATTACATTTATTATCACACTATTTAATAGAATAATGAAGACTACTAATGCTATTATCTAGAATAGTGTGATAATAAATATAATGAGGACTCAATTGAGTGTGGATTTTGTCTAGATGACAATATTTGTATTAAAACTCACAAAATATGTTTTGTCGTATTTTACACGACTGTTGTATAATTAAGTTGTATTTAAATTTTGTACCATGTATTTGGCGACTCAAGATAGGTGATGTATACCTATTTTGGGGGTGTCACAATTGGTATCAAAGCTTAGGGATATAATCCCTGGCTGAGATGTGAGACAAGAACTAGGAGGGGAGAGACGGGGAATTCCTTCGCTAGTATGACCTACCTAAGTTTATTTGGTATTTAATTGGCTCACGTAATATAGGATAATATGTGATACGTTAATTAACCCTTGTTTTGTGGCAGTGTTTGAAAATGGCATCCGATATGTTGAGAACATCAATGGAGCATAGGAGACCATTGAGTTTCCATAGATCAATAATCAGGATAATGTACATCAGGAAGGCGACAATCCTCAGGCAAACAACGACACTGACCAGATGATGAACAATGGAAAGAGCGGCTTTATGCAGAGGCTTTATGAAATTCATGCAACATCAGGCAAGAGCGGCTCCTGTCCAAAATATAGGTGGAAACACTAGCAACTCTCGGACGGTCACTGCTAAGCAGTTCAAGGAACTGGGACCACCGGAGTTTTTTGGAGAGCCAAAACCACTTAAGGCGGAGACGTGGATAAAGCAGATCTGTAAGATATTTGATGTCTTGGGATGCTCTGAGGAGTAAAAGGTTCCCTTTTCCACCTTCATATTGCGCAAGGAGGCGATTCATTGGTGGGAATCTATAAAACGTACTCAACCCGGCCGCACGAAGATGACTTGGGAGAAGTTCCAAGAATTGTTCAACGACAAGTACTTTCCCGAAAGTATTCGTCACATGAAAGAGGTAGAGTTCATCAAGCTGGAGCAAAACAACATGACCGTGTCGTAGTACGGAGCCAAGTTCACCGAGTTGTCCCAGTTTGCGCCCCATTTGGTTGATAATGAGGAGAGAATGACACGAATGTTTTTAAGAGGTTTGAAACCCGAGATACGTCAATATCTTATCTCTCATAAACTCTGTTTGTATTCAGATGTTGTTAATATGGCTCAGTTATTGGAGCGCGATAATGAGTCAACCCAACCAAAAGAGAGCAGCCGGCAAAATGATAATACCAGTGATAGCAGTCATCGAAGCGGTGACAATAAGCGTGGAGGGAATCAGCATGGCAGAAATGGTAACCACTTCGGTGGTAATCATGGCCAAAACAATAAGAATGGACATTTCAAGAAGAGGATATTCAACAATGATGGAAGGACGTCAGCACCAGCACCCGTTGTTAAGGAAGGAGAATGATAACCTATCATATGATTCAAATGCGGAGGGGAGGGACACATCAGTCCAAACTGCGCGACGTCGTCCAAAGCATGTTATAATTGTGGAAGAGAAGGTCACCTAGCCCGATTTTGTCATTCACCAAAGACAAGTTCAGCTAGGATGGAGGCACCAAAGGACGTCCCAGAAAAGTCAAAGCCAGTAGTACAAGGGAGAGCATTTGTCGTGACCTCCCAGAAAGCAAGGAACCCGAACGAGGTCATCACGGGTAAGCTTATCCTAAACTCTAGCGAAGTTTATACCTTATTTGATACCGGTTCTACCCATTCTTTTATTTCTTCTACTTGCGCTCAACGTTTAAATTTGACTCCGGAGAAATTAGACTTTGACTTATCTATTAAAACTCCGTTGGGAGAAACCTTCATTACATCCACTATTTATAAGTTTTGTTTGGTTCAAATCGGTACCCTCACATTACCTGTTGATTTTATTTCATTGAAAATACTTGTATTTGACGTAATTCTAGGGATTGATTGGTTAACTACTCATCATGCAAAAATTGATTATTTTCGTAAGGTTGTTAGCTTTCATATTCCTAACCAACCTATTATGCGAATTCAAGCAACCAAACCATTAAAATCAATCATTGTCATCTCAAGCCATAAAGCTATTCGTTTATTGAAAAACGGATGTCAAGCTTTCTTAGCTCATGTCACGGATCTAAACAAAAATACGTTAGTTTTGAATGATATTTTAATTGTTAATAAATTTCCTGATGTATTCCCTGAAGAACTTCTTGGCCTACCCCAAGAGCGTGAAATTGAATTTTGTATCGACCTTGAACCCAGTACAAAACTCATTTCCAATGCCCCATATCGAATGGCTCCTATTGAACTTCAGGAGTTAAAGACCCAACTACAGGAATTGTTAGACATTGGCTTTATTCGTCCTTGTATGTCTCCTTGGGGTGCTCCTGTTCTATTCGTGAAAAAGAAAGACTGGAGTATGCGACTTTGTATTGATTATCGGGAGTTGAATCATGTCACCATCAAAAATAGGTACCCATTCCCACGTATTGATGACCTGTTTGACCAGTTACAAGGCGCCAAATTCTTTTTCAAAGATTGATCTTCGTTCCGGATATCACCAATTGAAGATTAGAACCGATTACATTCTAAAGACGGCTTTCAGAACTCGGTACGGGCATTATGAATTCCTAGTCATGTCTTTTGGATTGACTAATGCTCCTGCTGCCTTCATGGATATGATGAACCGAGTATTCAAGGAATATTTGGATCACTTTGTGGTCGTCTTTATTGATGACATCCTTATTTATTCCAAAAGCCGTGAAGATCATGAGCAACACTTGAGGCTGATACTTCAAAAGCTTCGTGAATATAGGCTTTATGCCAAGTTAAAGAAATGTGAGTTCTGGCTTGAGGAAGTAGCATTCCTTGGGCACGTAGTATCAAGTCATGGAATATCTGTTGACCCAGCAAAGATTGAAGCTATTCAAAGCTGGGAGAAACCTAAATCAATGACCGAAGTACGTAGCTTTCTCGGCTTAGCTAGTTATTATCGGAGATTCGTAGAAGGGTTTTCTCGAATTGCTACTCCCTTAACTCAGCTTACTCGAAAAGATACAAATTTGGTTGGAACGAGGAATGTGAGAAGAGTTTTCAAGAACTCAAAAGGAGACTCATTTCAGCACCTGTTCTGACAATACCATCTGACTCGGAGGGATTTGTCATCTACAGTGATGCTTTAGGTAAAGAGTTAGGATGTGTTCTCATGCAACATGGGAAAGTCATAGCCTATGCCTCTCGATAACTCAAAGAATATGAGAGGAATTATCCTACTCATGATCTAGAGTTGGCAGCTGTTGTTTTTGCACTAAAGATTTAGAGGCATTACTTATGGGGAGAAAGTGGAGATCTTTACGGATCATAAAAGACTCAAATATTTCTTCACTCAAAAGGAACTCAACATCCGACAGCAACGTTGGCTTGAACTGTTGAAAGATTATGATAATACCATCCAATACCATCCTGGAAAAGCAAACGTGGTAGCTGACGCATTGAGTAGAAGATCATATGCGGGTACAAGTACGATATTGTCAACCTAGAGGCCCATTTTGTATGACTTGCAAAGGATGGAGATAGAAATAAAGACTCAGGGACCCATGTGATGATGGCGAATATACGAGTAGAACCGACTTTAATCGATAAAGTTAAAGCTGCTCAAGCTACAGACCTAGAGCTGATGCATATGAGGAAGAAAGTACAAGAAGGTTGTGACGCCCCCAAAATTAGGTATACATCACCCATCTTGAGTCTCCAGATACATAGTACAAAATACAAATACAAACTTAATTATACAACTGTTGTGTAAAATACGACAATATATGAATTGAGAGTTCTAATAGGAATATTGTCATCTAGACAATTTCCATACTCAAAGGAGTCCTCATTACATTTATTGTCACACTATTTAACAGAATAGTGAGGACTACTAATGCTATCTTCTGTATCGTCACTCCTTTCCCCGACTCGTCCCCAAATTTATATTCTCATTTCAAAGAGAACAAAGGAAAGAAAGGGTGAGCTCAACTAACCTAGTAAGAAATATTATGACTAAGATAATGCAGAATAAATTATCAATAGTCTTCAACAATGTTAAACTGATAAAATACAATAGACATAAAGTTTACCTGCAGTGGAATAAGCAATCCATTAGAAGAGTCAAGTAGAGAATAAAACCTACTATCTTCTATGATTTAAAAATGTTTTCACAACTTTTATCGCTGAGACTCAGCTTAATAAATAAACCACATCTTCTAATCATCCCTGTACTACGAGCCAAGGATATTCATTAAATTATCCACGGTCATGACTATACCGAATAATCCCTGGTCATAATCACACCAAAAACTGTCCATCAATGCATTACAGGCCACTGAGGACTTTAACCACATCACTTATAACATCACAATTCATGATTATACCGAATGATCCCTGGTCATAATCATACTAAGTCCATCTATGCACGTAAGCCAAAGATGACTTTCAACATAATATAAATATGAGGATGATGACAATGTTATAGGAATTCAATAAAATAAGTTCACGAATTAATTTATCCAGGAACTAATAATATCCAAATTGTCAACATGATACTTCTTTGTAAAGTAAAAGTCATGAATTCTCAGAAGAATATTTCTATGAAAAGATACTGGATGAAGCACAAATATCAAGGATATTCCACTAATTTCATGGAGTATCGAAGTCAAAACTTTAACCAACTAAGTATAATAAAGAATATATGAAACTGTAAATGGATTTTCACCCGTCATGCGGTAATCCACGTATACAAATCATTTCCATAATTCAATAAGGAATGAATACAAAGGATCATTCACCATGCATGTGGCAATCCACATAGCAGGTTATTTCAACAGAATAATAAAGAATGGAATAACAGAAGGATTCACCATGCATGCGATAGAGACTGCACAGACAGGTTATTCGCAACAGAATAATAAATGCGGAATAATAAATATGGAACCAGGTCAGGTGACATTCACACCGACAGGATATTCCGACAGAATAATAAAGAACGGAATAATAAAAGAATTTCACCAAGTACGCAGTACTTCGCATAAACAGGTTATTCGAACATAATAATAAAGAATGGAATAACAGAGGAAGATCACCAAGTATTGGGTAAACCGCATATACAGGTCATTCCACCAAGTATAGGGTAAACCGCATATACAGGTTATTCCAACAGAATAATAAATAATGGAATAACAGAAGAAGATCACCAAGTATGGGTAAACCGCATATACAGGTCATTCCACCAAGTATAGGGTAAACCACGCATACAGGTTATTCCAACAGAATAATAAATAATGGAATAACAGAAGGATTTCACCAAGTATAGGGTATGCCGCGTATACAGATTATGTATAGGGTATGCCACTTTTACAGGTTATTCCAACAGAATAATAAAGAATGGAATAACAGAAGTTCTCTTCATGAATAAGAAAGAATAACACCCCTTACCATAAAAGAAACTAGATATAGAAGTAGTAAAGTAGCAGAATACTCTTCTTCTTTCTCTCTATAATTTCTCTCTCTAGAGTTTCAGTGAATTCGTAAGAAATAATGAAGGAATGAGCTTCTATTTATAGAAGAATGGATTGAATAGTAACTAATAGCTGAACGGTCCAGATTGATTTACTTTTAAACGCACGGTCCAGATTAAAACTTAAAGCAACGGTCCATACTGATTCACTATTAAAACTTTGAACCAGCGATCCATACTGATTCACTATTAAAACTTTAAACCAGCGATCCATACTGATTCACTATTAAAACTTTAAACCAGCGATCCATATTGATTTACTAATATAAATTCAACCAACGGTCTGAAAATTAGCACATCTCCTCATGGAATAATATTGTACCCAAATACCCGAATGCACAATACTAGAGTGAATAGTAACTTGTGAATAGTAACTCGTGAATAGTAACTCGTGAATAATAACTCGTGAATAGTAACTCGTGACTAGTAACTCATAAATAGTAACTCATGAATAGTAACTCGTGAATAGTAACTCATGAATAGTAACTCGTGAATAGTAACTCATGAATAGTAACTCATGAATAGTACTCCGACACGAAAAAGTGTCCCGAATACCCGATTGAACAATATAACCTCTAGCCATCAATTATCATCAGAATAGATGTCGATTTCTACTAACACAAATAATCCCAACACAATGAAACTATCAAATTTCATCTTTAATCAACACGAGCTTATTCATCATTAATATTATAACTCATAATATTTAACAACCAGGTTGTTCCCAGGAAAGAGGGGGCTTTCCAATAAGGATTTCTCCCTATTGGCGCGAAATTAGGTGACCAAACCTCTCCTTGACAGAACTTCTAGACATTGTAAATATTGCAATTTAATAATATGA
This sequence comes from Panax ginseng, assembly GCA_020205605.1. NCBI lineage: Eukaryota > Viridiplantae > Streptophyta > Magnoliopsida > Apiales > Araliaceae > Panax > Panax ginseng. Next base: position 98,747,062 of record CM035128.1, on the reverse strand, counting down.
ATAACTTTGTCGTCTCAATTATTGATTTAATAATATAACATATTGTACAGATGACACTGTGATAATAATCGAATCAATAATATGAGAGATATGATGCAGCAATTACTGTAGCAATAATTGAGTATAACTGAGTGACTTCTCACGTAAGCATCAATAATCAATACCGTGTGCTACGTATTACTATACTTTTACTACCGTTTAGTTCAACAGTTTTAACAGTAACACTTCCGCCGTTATTTTTTATAAAATATTTTTGTCATTTTTCCAATCCGACAATAATTCCGTTGCGGGGTCCACTAATGATTGTGCCGTCATATGAATATTCCCCGACACAAAGAATATTCTCCGACAAATCGAATATAATATAACAACTTGCATACTTTGCAAAATAATACCCACAACTATAACATTATCTCAAATCCACACCATAATAAAAAAAAAATTGTGAAATTTAAATCTTTATTCGTAAAAATCTGGGGTCTCACAATCTCCCCTCCTTATGAAATTTCGCCCTCGAAATTTACGTACGTACCTAGTATGACGATTTAAGAGGTGAGGATACCTTGAATACCATTATCGTCGAAAACATTAAATTCATCTTTGCAATACGGTCAAAGATATTCATTAACCATTCATCTTTGTACTACAGGCCAACTGTATAACCAATAATCAACAGTTCATCTTTGCACTACAGGCCAAAAATATACAACTACAAAACCAATAATGCTGAGACTCAGCTTAATAGTATCACGACCACGAATTATCCATACACTACGGGCTAAGGATATTCGTGTTTTCAATTACGGTCATGATTATACCGAATAATGCCTGGTCATAATCATACCAAGTCCATCTATGCACTACAGGCCACAAATGACTTTCAAAAAAAATATAAACATGATGAGTAGTTAATCAATCGATTCCTAAAATCACATCAAATGCAATTATTTTAAAAGAGATAAGATCGGCAGGTAACGTAAAATTGTCGATTTGAATCAAGATTTATAAACAGTGGAGGTAACGAAAGTTTCTCCTAACGAAGTTTCAACTAATAAGTCAAAGTCTAACTTCTCATGAGTCAAATTTAAACGTTGAACACAACTAGGTGAAATACAAGAGTGGGTAAAACTAGTATCGAATAAGATATGGACTTCGCAAGAGTTTATAATTAACTTTACCCATAATAACTTCGTTCAGGTTTCTTAACAAACGCTCTCACTTAAACTACCGGATTTGACTTTACTATAGGGTACATTCCACCCTTTAGTGCTTCGTCACATGCCTGATCCATGATTTGAATCATTATTCTCTGATCCATATCGAATTGGGGTTGATCGCTCTGCACAGGGTAATTCCGAATTCGATGTTGGATTCTCCCAATTGTTGTCCAAAAAGAAAAAATCCATTTCATCTATTTTGACTTTATTGGATCGAACGTCTTTTTTGACAATATCAACGCGTTAGCTACCACGTTCGCTCTTCCACAATGATATTGAATGGTACGTTCGTAATCTTCAACACCTCGAGCCAATGTCTTTGGCGCATGATACGTTCATTTTAGTTGATGAAATATTTGAGGTTTTTAGAAATGGGTTTTGTACTAGGGTCAATACAAAATTCGATTTCATGCTCTGGGGGTAGTTTAAGAAGTCTTCAATAATACGTCAGGAGATTTATTAACCATAGAAATATCATTCAAAACTGTGACCCTCATCCAAGACTTGGATAACACATGTAATCAAGGTTTCTCCTAACAGAGTTTCAATAGATAAATCAAAGTCTAATTTCTCCGGAGTCAAATTTAAACCTTGCACGCAAGCAAGAGAGATAAAATAATGGGTAGAACCAGTATCTAATAAGGCATAGACTTTGCAAAAATTTAACTAACCCGTACTAACTTCGTTCGGATTACTCATTTTTTGAGGAGTCACGAAAAACGCTCTTCCTAAAACCACCGACTTTGTTTTGTCCATATCCGACTTTAGTGCCACCGTCCCAGCTGGACTTGACTTTGGTGCAAAACAAAATCGGGCTAGGTGACCTTCTCTTCCACAATTGTAACATGCTTTGGATGACATCGCGCAGTTTGGACTGATGTGTCCCTCCCCTCCACATTTAAAACATACAACCGGCGGTAGTTCTCCTTACTTTGAAACGGGTGTTGGTGCCGACGTCTTCACGTCATTGTTGAACCTTCTTTTCTTGAAATTTCCACTCCTATTATCTTGGCCATGATTACCACCGAAATGGTTACCATTCTTGGCACGATAATTTCCCCCACGATGGTTATCGTTGTTCCGATGGCCATTGCCACCGGTACGATTATTATTGTGGTGTTGGTCGTTACCTTTTGGTTGTGCTGACTCATTATCGCGCTCCAATAACTGAGCCCTATTCACAACATCTCAATACAAACAAAGTTTATGAGAAATGAGGTATTGACGTATATCGGGTTTCAAACCTCTTAGAAACATTCGCGTCATTCGCTCCTCATTATCAACCAAATGGGATGCAAACCGGGATAACTTCGTAAATTTAGCCTCATATTGCGACACGGTCATATTGTTTTGCTCCAACTTGATAAACTCCATCTCTTTCATGTGACAAATACTTTCGGGAAAGTACTTGTCATTGAACAGCTCTTGGAACTTCTCCCAAGACATCTTGAGTGCGTCAGGCTGGGTACGTTTTACGGATTCCCACAAGTAATTTGCTTCTTCACGCAACATAAAGGTGGCAAAGGGAACCTTTTGCTCCTCGGAGCATCCCAAGACATCAAATATCTTGGTGATCTAGTTTAACCATGTCTCTGCCTTAAGTGGTTATGCCTTTCCCAAAAACTCCGGCGGTCACAGCTCCTTAAACTGCTTAGCAGTGACCAGCCGTGGGTTGCCATTATTTCCACCTGTATTTTGAACAGGAATCTCTCTCGCCTGATGTTGCATGAATTGCATAAAGCCTCTGAACATCTCATCGTTCATCATCTGATCGGTGTTATAATTTACCTGAGGACTATTGTCTTCCTGTTGCACATTATTCTGGGTATTGATCGTTAGTGACTCAACGGTCTCATGTGCTTCATTGATGATCTCAACATTTTCGGATGCCATTTTCAAATACTGCCACAAAACAAGGGTTAAGTAATATATCACATATTATCCCTATACTATGACCGACCAATTAAATACCAAATAAACTTAGGTAGGTCATACTAGCGAAGAAATTCCCCGTCTCTCCCCTCCTAGTTCTTACCTCACATCTCAGCCAGGGATCATATCCCTAAGCTTTGATCCCAACTGTGACGCCTCCAAAATTAGGTATACATCACCCATCTTGAGTTGCCAGATACATTGTACAAAATACAAATACAAACTTAATTATACAACTGTCGTGTATGTCTATGCACTACAGGCCTAGATCATGATTATACCGAATAATCCCTGGTCATAATCATACCAAGTCCATCTATGCACTACAGGCCACAGATGACTTTCAACACAACATAAGCATGAGAATGGTGACAATGATATAAGCATTAATCAAACGAAAACAAGGATAAATATTAAAGACTTTAAATTTATCCAAATATTATCAATCACTTAATAAACTCATAATCTAATATTATAATAATATTTTAATCACTTCTTAAACTTATAAATAATTTATTTTAATTGTTTACACTATACCAAATAATGCATTTAATCATTCAAAAATGTCATACTCATAAGATTTCATCACCAATGATCAAATCCCTTATCAAAAATCTACATATACCCTATATAGGATTCCCAAGCCATAAAATCCTATTTTCCAACTTTGTTACTTCACATAACATATTTAACTCATTTACTCACAACTAGATCATTTTCATGAAAAATACCAAATCAGTCCCAAAAATATTTCTTTTCTGGGATTTAGCAGAATATAGTCCCATATTGAACATATATTTTTCTCGGAATTTTTAAAATTCATTTACTATTTTTCAAAAATCAATTTCTAATTGATTTCTTAAGAAATTAGCTACCTCAAGTTTAACTCCAAAAATTCCCAAATCTTGGCAGGATCTTACACATGTTAACGTGAGCTTCCAGTGTAAATTTCATGGTCATCGAAGTTATAGAACTCCGGTTATAGTGTTTTTCGTCGGAAAAACATAAATATTGAAATGGTCATAACTTGCTCATTTAAAGTCGGAATGAACTCATTTTTAGACAAGAGGTACTTTATACCATATATTTTCATGTCCCAAAAGGCTGTAAATTTTCTCGCAAATCAAGTGGCCGAAAATGCCCTTTTAAATTTCTGGGCAGTAGCTTTTTCATAATTTGCAGCTTTTGACTCCTTTGCTAAAATCAATCCACATGAAAATCTACAACACCTTTTCCAGTGATTCCACCTGGATAAGTTAGAAAACTCAAAGATCTAACTCTAGAACTTGACCACACTAAAAAATTCGAAAGATAATTAGGAGATATGGTCAATTAAATTTCATGTTTCATTTTCACCAAAATCTGATTTTCAACCCTTTGTGATTTCTAAGAAACTTTCATGTTTTCACATAATAACCAACATAACTTATCATAACACTCACTAATACTACATATACACATGATTTTCATCAGTCCAATGCTTTTATTATGACTTTCATCATAATCCACGTAAACAAATCATTTCCACAATTTAATAAGGAATGAATATAAAGGATCATTCACCATGCATGTGGTAATCCACATAGACAGGTTATTCCAACAGAATAATAAAGAATGGAATAACTAAAGAATTCACCATGTATGCAATAGATTGCACAGACAGATTAGTCTCAACAGAATAATAAAGAACGGAACCAGTCAAAGCGTAATTTGCAACCGTATACGATATTCCAATGTAATAATAAATAATGGAACGGTGTCATGCGTAACGCATGCATGTGATATTCCAAATGTAATAACAAAGAATGGAATAATAGAAGAATTTCACCATGTATGCAGTACTTCACATAGACAGGTTATTCCAACATAATAATAAGGAATGGAATAATAGAAGAATTTCACCATGTATAGGGTAGTTCGCGTATACATGTTATTCCAACAGAATAATAAAGAATGGAATAATAGAAGTTATCTTCATGAATACGAAAGAAATAATACCCTATATGAGTACAACAAATAATATCCCTTACCTTAGAAGAAACTGCATATAAGAGTAGTGAAGTAGCAGAATACTATTCTTCTTTCTCTCTATAGTTTCTCTCTCTAGAGTTTCAGTGAATTCGTAGGAAATAATGAAGGAATGAGCTTCTATTTATAGGAGAGTGGAATGAATAGTAACTAATTCCTGAACGGTTCAAATTGATTTACTTTTAAACGGACGGTCTAGATTGGTTTACTATAAAATATTCTAATAAAAAAAAATCTTTTAAACAAAATATAATATATTCTATTTATAATCTAATAAAACGAATAACTTTATAAAAGTATTATATTTTATATAAAAAGATTTTACTATACAAACACTATGCAGGCACTATGGAAATACTATGCATAATAAAATATAATATATTCTAATTATTATCTAATAAAACAAATAACTTTATAAAAGTATTTTGTTTTATAGAAAAAGATTTTACTATGCAAAACATTATGCATAATAGAATATAATAAATTCTATTTATAGTCTAATAAAACGAATAACTTTATAAAAGTATTCTATTTTATATAAAAAGCTTTTCTATTTTATTACATTAATAATACTAATAAAACAAAACTTCATCATCATTATTATAATTCACACTATTAATCGACCAGGTCGTTCCTAGGAAAGAGGGGGCTTTCCAATAAGGATTTCTCCCTATCGGCGCGCAATTAGGTGACCAAACCTCTCCTTGGCAGAACTTCTAGACATCGTTAATATTGTAAATAATAATATCAATAATTTTGTTATCTCAATTATTGATTTAATAATATATAAAATATCAACAATAATTGAATCAAACTAGGTGACTTCTCACGTAAGCATTAATAATCAATACCGTGTGCTACTATACAACCACGCGTATTTTACCACCGATTATTTTATAACAACTTGCTTACTTTGAAAATTTTTCAAATGTCACCCTTAACTTTAAATTTTGTCAATTTAACTATTCACCAAAATAAAAAAATTTGAATACTTTTATTTCATAAAATTTGGGATCTCACAATCTCCCCTCCTTATGAAATTTCGCCTTCAAAATTTACGTACGTACCTGGTATTTCGAAGAGATGAGAATACCTTGCTTTCTTTTCGGATTGTACCTTCCCAGTTATTTCCTCTGTATCATGATTTTCCCATTGCTCATCTCCTGTGTTTCAGATATCCTTCTAGAATATACTTCAAAACAAGGTTAATTGACATATCATAATTTGTCAACTTATCAAGTAAACAATTTCAGCTTAGGTAAGTCACACACTAGCGAAGTATATTACTCGTCTCTCCCCTCCTAGTTCTAGACTCATATCTCCACCAGCGACCATATCCCTAAGCTCTGATACCAAATGTGACTCCCCCAAAATAGGTATACATCATCCATCTTGGGTCGCTAGAAAATACACTACTGACAACTTCATTTATACAACTGTCATGCAAAATACGACGACAAGTATACTGTGAGTTTTAATACAAATGTATGTAACTCTCATGATGCCTCGACCACAACCTTACAATGGTACGTTACATAAAAGTACAGTCAAAAAATGTTTTAGAAATTAAAATCTTTGGGAAGTGCTCAAGGAAACCTTCGTACATAGGAGGCCATGAATCTAAGTTATGATAGATATCATATGTCTATAGAATTATCCTTGGTTGACCCAATAGACCCCAAAGAAGAACGAGAAGATTACTATCATGTTTCTTCCAATGGTGAGTCTTCTTTTGACATATAACTATCTCCACTGTCTCCAAGTGAAAATTATATTTCGAATAAACTCCATGATCATATAGGTGGTGCTCATAGATATACTCAGCAAGTGGATGTGTACAACCCAGTCTTATGATAAAACGAGGTTGTACGTCATTAGACATCTTGTATGATAGTGGCAAAACACCCTTCCAAAGTTAGGTTCACCTCACCCTATTCGGTTCACCAAAATTAAATATCAAATGACGTATACAATACGACACACTTATCTAAAGTTCTCAATAAAATTATTTCCATACTATTTAGGGAGAACCTCAACAGCTATAAACCACCGTTCTATTCCCCTGTTATCCCCGCTTGACTCGGCAACACTCTTATTACCTGAAAGGAATTGTGAAGCAAAAAGGGTGAGCACAACTAGCCCAGTAAAGAATATCATGACTAAAGATAATTAAATTATCAATAGCCTTCGTGAATAATAAATCAGAGATTTAGAACATATGGTAGATGATAAAACTTTTCAACCATAGTTACAGCGGAATAAGCAATCCATTAAAAGAGTCAAATAGACCATCAGGTCTATTATCTTCTCCATGTTAAAAGTCCACCAATAATGTTTTATCCATGTAACATCAATCAACAATTCTTGTCCACAATTATATGAATAACTCATAATCATATTTGTGATTCTAAATTCCTTTTCGCACCAGGACGAAGATAATTTACATCATATATCTTCACCTAAAACATCAAAAATCATGGTTATACCAAATCACAATTCCTGCTTATAATCATACTAATAAATTCATCTTTGCACTATTGCCAAAGATATACAACTATATAACCAATAATTAACAGTTCATATTTGCACTACAGGCCAAAGATATACAACTGTAAAACCAATAATGCTGAGACTCAGCTTAATAGTATCACGACCACGAATTATCCATGCACTACGGGCCAAGGATATTCGTGTTTTCCATTATGGTCATGATTATGCCGAATAATCCCTGGTCATAATCATACCAAGTCCATCTATGCACTACGGGCCAAAGATGACTTTCACCACATCATTTATAACATTACGGTCATGATTATACCGAATAATCCCTGGTCATAATCATACCAAGTCCATCTATGCACTACAGGCCACAGATGACTTTCAACACAACACAAGCATGAGAATGATGACAATGATATAATCATTAATCAAACGAAAACAAGGATAAATATTAAAGACTTTAAATTTATCCAAATATTATCAATCACTTAATAAACTCATAATCTAATAATATTAATATTATAACAATATTTTAATCACTTCTTAAACTTATAAATAATTTATTTCAATTGTTTACACTTTACCAAATAATGCATTTAATCATTCAAAAATACCATACTCATAAGATTTAGTCACCAATGATCAAATCCCTTATCAAAAATCTACATATACTCTATATAGGATTCCCAAGCCATAAAATCCTATTTTCCAACTTTCTTACTTCACATAACATATTTAACTCATTTACTCATAACTAAATCATTTTCATGAAAAATACTAAATCAGTCCCAAAAATATTTATTTTCTGGGATTTAGCAGAATATAGTCTCATATTGAACTTGATACATACTTATTGGTTTCCAGTATGTATACGTTAATTAAAAAGTCGTCTAAGCTATTTGACTCATCTAGACACGGATTTAAAAATATCATTGAACATGATAGAACCTTATTGATATCCAACCGAATTATTTTGGTTCGGATTTAGACTAAGTACGAACATCCCGAATCTAGGAAACTTTTATGTGCCTATGGCGGATATGATGAACAAAAATATCATTTTGGCATGTAGTATTGATCAATACAGGCCATAACGAGTTGATCACCCCCCGTGCCTGTAAGTTATGACAGTTTACAGATGAAGTTCTGTTTAATCTTTGTGAAAATTAAAAACAATGTTCATAGTTTGTCGACTGCTCTTCATTAATAGTCAGTATGTAGTTTCAAAAATTTGAAATAAAATGGATATGTTGTTTATTGTTGCTTCAGCTTACTTCACAACTGTTGATTCGTTATAGAAGTGTTATTCACAGAAAATATTTACTTCTTTCAGCTAACGTTTATTATTTTCTATTACTTGTTGGGCACTCAAATGCTCATCCTTTCTTAATTTAAATGTTTTTAGCTAAACGTGAAGGACCTGAAGGTTCTAACAAAGATAAAGGAAAAGGAAAGGTTGCAGAATAAGTTTTACGCTATCCTATGTAATATTTAGACTTTATTAAGACAATGATCTTTATTAATTATCATGTAATGTAATGTATTAAAGGTTGTGAACCTAGGGATTTAGACAACTCTGATATATGTTAATTAATTTTGATATTTATATTATTATTATTATTATTCCGCTCATAGAAATGATATTGTGAAGCACCGAGTTTGGGTTTCTAGTAATTAAGTTGGGGGAGTCACACTCTGTATCGATTATCGAGAATTAAATAGAGTGACAATCAAGAATTGATATTCACTACCAAGAATAGATGACTTATTTGATCAACTAAAGGGAGTGAAATGTTTCTCGAAGAGCGATCTACGGACAAGATATCACCAACTGAAAGTGCGGGATGCGGACATACCAAAGATTATGTTTCAAACCCGTTATGGACATTACGAGTTTTTTGTAATGTCATGTGGTTTGACTAATGCTCTGGGAGCCTTCATGGACTTGATGAATCGAGTTTTCAAGCCATACTTGGATAAATTTATGGTGGTTTTCATCGATGACATCTTGATCTACTCAAAGACAGAGGAAGAACACGTCGAACATCTGAAGATTATTTTGGGGGCACTACGGAAGGAGAAGATGTATGCAAAATTTTCAAAGTGTGAATTTTGGATGAAGAAGGTTAAATTCTTAGGCCACGTGGTGGATGAGAATGGAATCTCAGTAGACCTTGAAAAAGTTAAAGTAGTAAGTAATTGGGAACAACCGAGAACCCCGACAGAGGTGAGAAGTTTCTTAGGTTTAGTTGGGTACTATCAAAGATTCATCCAAGATTTTTCTAAGATAGCGACCGCATTGACTAATCTAATGAGGAATGGTGAAATTTTTATGGACCGACAAATGCAAAGAGAGTTTTCAAGAGTTGAAGAAGAGATTAAGCGAGGTGCCTGTATTATCATTACTAGATGATACAAGAGGATTTGTGGTGTACAGTGATGCGTCGCATAGAGGACTGGGTTGTATGCTGATGTAACATGGTAAAGTTATTGCGTATGTGTCATGATAATTGAAGGATTACGAAAAACGATACCCTACTCACGACTTAGAGTTAGCGGCAGTAGTTTTTGCATTAAAGATATGGAGGAATTATTTATACAGGGAGAAATGTGAGATATACACGGACCACAAAAGTCTGAAATATATCTTCACACAGAAGAAGTTGAATATGCGTCAGAGAAGGTGGTGGAATTGATTAAAGATTATGATTGCGATATTCTTTATCACCCGAGGAAAGAGAATGTAGTGGTCGATGCGCTAAGTAGGAAAGGAAGGGAGAAATTGATTTAATTTACAACTCAGGAAGAGTTAATAAAAGAAATGGAGAAATTTGAAATAGAGGTAAAGGAACTAGAGAGGTCTGAAGAGAAGTTATTTGTAATGGAAGCTTGTCCGACATTGTTGGATAGAATAAAAGAAGCACAAGAGAAAGATGAAGAATGTGAGAAGACCAAGAAAAAGGATTTCAAAAAATGAGGAAGATAAATTTCGAATGAATAAAGACGGTATCTTAAGATTCGAAGGAAGAGTGTGGGTACCAGTGGTAACCGAGTTAAGAGAAGAGATTTTGTATGAGGCACACAATACGACGTATTCTGTTCATTCAGGAAGAACTAAGATGTACCGAGACTTGAGGCAACATTTTTGGTAGCCCAATTTGAAACGGGAAGTCATAGAGTGAGTTAGTAGATGTTTGACTTGCCAACGCGTAAAAGTAGAGCATCAACGACCGAGTGGTTTACTACAATCGTTGGAAATACCAGATTGGAAATGGGAGCACATTACGATGGATTTTGTGGTAGGACTGCCAATTACGCAGAAGGGTTATGATGCCATTTGGGTTATCATGGATCGACTTACAAAGACCACACATTTTCTACCAATCATGATCTAATATAGTTTAAATTCGTTAGCAAGTCTGTATGTAAAGGAAATTATTTCACGACATGGAGTGCTTGTATCGATTGTTTCTAACCGAGATCCGCACTTCACGTCAAAATTCTAGAAAAACTTGTAAGAGAGGATGGGGACACAGTTAAGGTTGAGTACCGCTTATCATCCTCAGACCGAAGGACAAACTGAGCGAACAATACAAACGCTGGAGGATATGCTTAGGACTTACGTGATGGACTTCAAGGGAAATTGGGACGACCACCTACCCTTAGTATAATTTGCATATAATAATAGTTACCATGCGAGTATCGGCATGCCACCGTATGAAGCTCTTTACGGGAGGAAGTGCAGAATGCCATTATGTTGGGACGAAGTTGGAGAATGACGAATAGTTGGACCAGAGTTAGTACAACAAACCGCAGACGTGGTGACGGTGATAAGAGCCAGACTAGTAGCAGCTCAAGATCTCCAGAAGAAGTACGCAGATTTGCATCAACAAGACCGAGATTTTAAATTTGGCAGTTTTGTATTCTTCAAGTTATCTGCATGGAAGGGAAAGATCCATTTCGGCAATAAAGGAAAACTGAGTTCAAGATTCATAGGACCATTTGAGATACTAAAGCGAGTGGGTAAGGTGGCATATGAAGTTGCACTACCACTAGAGTTAGAGCACATCCACAACGTGTTCCACATTTTCGTGTTACAACCATACATGCCTGACTACAAACACATGATTTCTTATGAACCCATTCAAGTGGAGAAGAACTTAGCGTATGAAGATATTCCTGTCCAAATTTTAGATAGGAAGGATCAAACTTTAAGAAACAAAGTCATTTCTTATGTAAAAGTACTTTGGCGTAACCACGATGTCGAGGAGGATACATGGGAGTTAGAAGATAGGATGACGAGGGATTATCCCCATCTATTTGTGTAACCTTGTAGCAATTCTGGGACAGAATTTTTATAAGGGGGGAAGATGTAATACTTGAGAATTTTCATGTCTTATTAAATGAATATATTAATGGGAATAAATATTTATTTGAATATAAGTGATTTTGTGTTACGAGGTGAGTTAACTCAATTATATTAAATAATTGAATAATTGGAAATAATGTGGAGTTATAATAAACTCGTTAAAATGCCTAGTGTGGCACCGTGATGAGAAATAATAGTGATTGTATTAATTAATGAAAGAATTGATAAGCAAACAATTAATCTTTATTATTTGTTAATTATTACTAATTGCATATAATTATGTGATTCCATATAACGAATATGCTCTTAAACTAATATGATAGTTAATTCATGTTGTGTAAAAATATTGTGGAGATGGATGTTGAAAATGGCTTGAGGCTAAACCAGTTTAGCGAAGAAATAGAATACAGCCTAAGATTTAAGCCCTCCTAGCAAGATACAAAATGGGCGCAATTTGCAATGTGACCATCTCTCGAGAAAATTAGTTTTTTTTACTGTAGAAATGAAATGGAACATTAATGTAAAGTGTGACATGAATAAAATCATATGACAAGAATATATTCTAATGATATAAAGTATCAAGTAGTACAATAAAATCATAAGTAATTTTAATATAGAAATAGTTAAATATTTATATTCTAGAAATTGGGAAAGGAATTGTGTGTGCACACTAGATAGATAATATTAAATAATGTTATAATATGGTTATGTGAGTATTAAAAATAATTATGGAGATACTCGGACAATAATACCTAACTATGTTATTTTATTACATGTATTTAATGTACGTGGACTATATGATGTGAGTATATAAATAACCCCTAATTTCTCCTAATATAGTAACACTTGGACATTAAAACCCATTTTTGGATAACAAAGTAACTGAATTGGATTGAGCTAAGCTTGTTTCTAAGATTTTTGCTCTTGTCCCAAATTGAGTGACACAATAGTACAATGAACAGTAACCTAAACCCTATTTTACGTAACTTCCAAGCTGCTAAACATAGGTGATCATGGCTAAAAAGATGGCTGGTATTGAGTTGTTAAAAAACACTCTAGCAACCTTCGTTTCTTCCCATTACACCGTGAATTCAACCTTAGTGCAATGTAATTGTCTAGTCAAAACTTCTTCTATAAATAGCAGACTCAATTCTTAGTTGGTGTTTCTTGAAATTTTTCTGATAATTCTAAGTTGAGAGTTCCAAGTTGCTGAGAAATTATAGAAGTATACTCAGTGTGTGAGGAGTTCAATTCAAGCTTAAGGAGGTATAAATTCTAATTATGTTCTTGAATTGGGTATTGTTTAAGTTCTTAAATTTCTTGAATCTCTATGTCAATTAAGATGAATTAACATTTTATAGTGTGTTTAAGAGGTATACTTACATGTATAAACTCCTTAATGTTGGTTTGGAACAAGTTTAAATTGATAAGAATCAAGTTGGTTGATACTCTGTAAAATAGAGTCTGTTTCTGCTCCTAAACCAGTTATGGCGCAATTAATTGCGCCTATTTATTTAGTACTAGGGCTAGCTATTGTAATCCTCTATCGTGTTCGCTTTTGCTTTCTATTGTAAAATCTGCTAAGTGTTGGTCAATTACCATGGCTTAAACTAGCATGCAAGCATGTGTAATGTGTATATATAAGTATATTAACCTAATGTGATCATGTTTACTAGATTAGTAAACATGATTAACAAAAGTGTATAGTTTAAAATGAATTTTGAATTTTAGAAATGAACTTGATAAGTATGCATGCTATGTTTATATACTAACTATGCAAGCATGTTGGTATGGTTTAGAAATGCATGAATAACCCGTTAACTTGTGTTTATATGATTTATAAGGAAGCATGAACATGTTGGACTTATTAGTAAGCTTTACTAATGAAAATATGAACTTTGAACGTGAATGTTAACATGCTACTTTGAGAGTTAGAATTTGACATATATGAATATGTTTGATGATACTCTTAGACTCACTCATGTATATATATATATATATATATATATACCATGCTTGGGTATCGTAATTCAAGTGAAGCATAAATGAAACATATTTTCAAACCAAAATTAAGTTATATGACAACCTTATATGTTTAGGAATCAAGCATGTTAGGCTTTGTGGTTTCATGACATTGAGTGGCTTTAAATGGTTGGAATGTTCAATTTAAAACCATAATTTGAAAGAAGGGACCTAGATTGACTTAAGAGACACGAAATGACCTTTAACATGATAATATATATTATGTGTGAATGTTGTGTTCATGCCGGTCAGAAACCACAAGGTAACAACTTAGTCATGGCTTGACCAGAGGGTTGCGCAGCTGCGCTGGCCCTAAGCTTAGCCATGGCACAGCTATGCTGGCCTGGAATCAGAAGTCCTGCAGTTTGACAAATTTAATTTTTAACCATTAGCTTATATGATGCCTACATTGCTAGAAATGGTATACATGTATATATGTGATGATTAAGTGATAAGATAGTGTTGTCTTATATAATGAAAGTCCATGGATAAAAAGGGGGCATAACTTTAAGCATCGTAAGTTTGCTTATAAAGTAACTAGGTACTTGATTTCAGGATGAACATATAAGCTGATTTTGTACCGTATGTGTATATGTGATGCCCCCAAATCCAGGTATCTTCCAACCCGACATATGGTGCTACACGGTGCTATAGTTCACACAAAAATTCAATTAAAATGCCTCAAAAGAATGAATATGTCTTATTTATATTCTAAAACAATATTATCATTCCCTAGGTTATTTATAACCGTTACATTTGTTCTTGTCATAATATCAAATATTAACATCATTCACCTACACTATTACATAGGTAATCTACAGGTTCGTCTTAGCGTTTCCTTTATCTTTGTCAGATCCTTCGATCTGTTCGGTCTTAGTTGCATTCATATGGTTCAAGCAAGAGTGAGCATAACTAGCTCAACAAGTACAACAATTCTATTTAAACAACATGCTTGAATCATACAAATCATATAACTTCAATAATTAAACAATAGTTATAATAACCCAATATTTTCAATAAGAAATTTTGCGATTTAATTTTTATATATATATATACATAAAGGTGAAAATATTTGCAAGTAATGTATATGTATTTATGTGATAAATAAAAATATTTATTACATGTAAATAATTTCATTTTAGACTTATTGATCATTATAGATTATATTCTTATAATAAATTAATTTTGTAATAAAATATTTATTATCTATTTTCCATGAAAATATGAGTATGGTATTCATGATATGATTATTAGGATTATTATGATATGTATTTTATTATATTGGTTAGGTTAATTATTTTAACTTAATTAATGATGGTATGCATGAAGGTTATGTCAGATATGAATTCAAAATCCTAAGTCTGGATTTTGAATAAAGGATGAGAATAATAATATAATATTATTTATGTTTCAGTAATATAAACATGTCTTATATGTGTGTAATGTTAATGTGTGGAACAGTTATAGTAAAACAGTACAAATCCTAGCATTACTGATAAACTATAGTACAATGTCAAATATGACTGTAAGATTTGTTAAGTTATGTAGTTAATGACTATTATTATGTTTACTGTTAATTAGGTAAACCCTAATTAATATCTAAAAACCCTAATTACTAAATTAGAATCCTAATTGCTAAGTTATAAATCCTAAGTATTAATTTAGCAAGGTTAATAGTAATAAATATAATATAATGGCTAATTTACACAACCTAGGTGATTAGGAAACCTAGTGTAATTAGGGAACCCTAATAAACATTTTAGAAACTAAGATTTCCATATTTGCCCTTAATACACAATTCTAGATTTAGAGCTTATGAAACCCTAGGGTTGAACCCTAAGGGTTAAAACCTAATGGGTGTGAGAAGTTACCAAGTTGCCATGCACTTTATAAGTCAAATGTCCAAACTACCCTTTTGATTACTTTAATAAGGTGGAGTGTAGATCTAGCCCTAGTGAGGAGTTGGTAACCAACCCTAGGCTAGCCATGTGGTCTAGAAAGCTACTTTAATCAACCAACAACAGATCACATGCTCAGCCATTGCATTTTACCATTTTATATATAGATCAAGGAGAGAGAAGTTGCATAAACAAGCCTCATTTGATCACAACACTTAACCAAAACCCTCTCAACTTCAAACATCCAAAAATTCTTGCTAGACCAGTCCCTAATCAAGTCCCAAGTTCACCCATAACAGATCAAGAAGTCAGATTCAAGATTTTGTTAATAAGAGGTATAGACCTAACCCTAGAAATTTGATCTTTAAAGTCATGTTAGATGTTATGTTTAGATGTTTAAATATATTGTTTGAAGTGTCTTTTAATGATCTGGGTTGTTATAACTCAGATCCATAAAAATTAGATGTTCGAAGTAGGAGTTTCCAAGAATCTGGGAATTTTAATTTATGTTGTCTAACAGTGAATGTCAGACCCCATAGATTCTTCTGTGTTCATGATTGTTGTTGTTTTATGTGTTAAATCCATATCCTGATATGTTGTCTTTGCTCTGCAACTGAAATAACAATCATATAATACACATATTTCATGTTATTAACGGTCAAATATCGTTGACCGGCATTGACCGAGAGATTTCTGGGTAACCCAGATTTCCCCAGGTCGGTGTGACAGATAGTTCTTGGGTTCAGATCTTGCAGGTTTTATGTGTTTTGTACATGTTATTGCATTCGTGTTATAGTATGTAATATGTACTACAAATGCATGACTTTATATCACCTAAATGAGAAGCATGATCAAAGTATTCGACGGTCAAAGTAGGCCACTTGCACTGATTTTGCGTTTCTGGAATTTCCAAAAAAGAGGACGAAATGTTCCTCTCCGACAATGTTTGAATTTGATTCTAACTTATGATTATGTTGCGCTTTTATTGATCTGATGAATGTTATGTGTACCTTGTCATATATACTATAAGCTTTAACCATAAAATCAACTTGTTAATGACTGGAACCTATAGGAATTTGAGCTTCAAATTGGACCTCGTGGATTGACTGGGTTTCGGGTAACCCAGAAAACCCAGAAAGACCTGACAGTGAGTTTGAAGGAACAGATCTACTTGTTGTTATGTTGTATGATCTTGTTAGTTGTTGTGTCTTGTAGTATTACATTAGTAGTACATGATCAAAGTTATAACATGCCCGGAAATCTCATAACCTGACATGTATGACTGGTCAAACATAACTAGTCGATCACTGACATTGATGTTCTTGAGCCTCAAGAACACCTAAGGCGACACTTTCTGTCGCCAAAGGCTTTAGCGACAGACTTAGTTAATTTTAATTAATTAATTTCCCAAAATTGATTAAAAAAAGAGAAAAATAGTTTTTAATTATTAAAAATACAAAATAAATTCCTAAAAATTATTTTAAAGTCTAAAAATGAGTTTTTAATTATTTTGAAAATTTTTCTTTAATATTTGTTATTTTTGGAATATTAATGGTATTTAATTTATTTAATTATTATATTAAATAAATTACTTAAAAATGATTTTAATACTTGAAAAATTATTTAAAATTATATTATGTTATAAGAAAATATTTGAAGTTATTTTTAATATTCTCATGATGAATTTTATTAATTAAATAATATTAATGATATTTAAGTTATTTAGTAAATGTATTAAATAAATTATGAAAATAGAATTAATGATTTAAAAATTATATAATTATGATTTAAATGTTATAAAAATATTTTAACTTATAAAATATAACTTTTAATATTTTGTCATGAAAAATATTATTTATTTAATATTAATGATATTTATTTAACATTAATGATATTAAATTTATTTAATAATTATATTAAATAATAGTTTAAAGATAGTTTTATTGATTTAAAAATAATTTAAAAAGGATATAAATGAATTAAAAATATTTTTAAGTTATACTTAATGACTTTTAATATTTTGAGGAATAGTACATTAATATTTTAATGGTAATTATTTAAAAATGATTTTAATTATTTTAAAAATCATTTAAAGGTATTATTAGTACTTTAATAATATTCTGAGTTATTATAACTAACTTTAATATTTTAGCGATGGTTTCATTAATAGTTTAATATTATTTAAATATTAATGATAATAGAATTATTTGATGTTTAAATCATTTTATAATGATTCCGGTGTTTGAAAATTCATGATAAATTATAATAATTATTTGAAATTTGTTATAAGGTTATGAAAAATAATATGAGTGATACTTAGGTTGTCCAGAATAATATTAATGGTATTGAATAGAGTTTTAAACTCGGTAAGTATCTGATACACCGTCGGTACACCGACATGTCTTTGAAATTAATACAGACTTAGATAGTTTGACTGTATATGTGTTTATTTTTGATTTAATGACTATGAAACATGTGTGCCAATGTAGTTAGGTTATGTGCTGACTGCAATAAACAGTACTATGTGTTATGATATGTGATTCTAATTGTTAGAATGATCTTATAAATGATAGGTTGTTGAATTAAAGATAAAACTAAGTTACGTATTGTAAGCAGCAGACCAGGCAAGTTTCCTATACTTACTCCAATTATTATTGAGCAAGTATCATACCTTTGTATTTCCTTTATGCAATGGATATGAGTAAGAAAGTTTCAGAATTATATTATTATTATGCTAGATTATTAACCATATTGTGATATATTCTATATCCGATCATTGTTTATCAACATGTTAGTATATGGTAATTCAGATATATACTCTGTTCGTTAGTTTCTAAACATGGTTACACAAGTGTCCCCACTTGAATAATCATTGTATTTAATCACATTTTGATATAAATATATATATATATATATATATATATATATATATATATATATATATATATATATATATATATATATATCCTAAGCTATTTGACCCACTATGACACACGATTCAGAAATATCGTTTAATATGATAAAACCTTTTTGTATCCAATCAAATTGCTTTGGTTCGGATTCCAGATTATGTATGAACATCCCGAACGTAGGAAAACTTTTATGCGCCCAAGGCGGCCAGAGTGAACGATAATATCATTCTTGTATGTAGTATTGATCAATATAGGGCACATTGGGCAGATCACCCTCGTGTCCGTAAGTTATGACGGTTTACAGATGAAGTTCTGTTAACCCTTTTCGAAAATTAAGAATAATGTTCATAATATGTCACCTTAACCTTATTTATAGTCAGTACGTAGTTTCAAAAATTTGATAGAGAGTTGTTATGTTATTATTATCGGTCCAGATTGCTTCACAACTTTTGATTTGTTATAGAAGGGTAGTACAAAGAAAACATTTAATCCTTTCAGCTAATATTTATAATTGTTATTACTTGCTGGACACTCAAATGCTCATCCTTGCTTAATTTAAATGTTTTCAGTTAAGTATGATCGACCAGAGGGCTATGCCAAGAACAAAGGGAAAGGAAAGATACCCGATTAAGTTTGAGTTATCTTTTGTAGTAGCTAGACTTAAATAAGATGATTTTAATTATTATTTATCATGTAATAAAATGATTTACGGTCGCGTACCTGGGATTTGACTCTGATATGTAAATTAAGTTTGATATTTATGATAATATTATTATTTCCGCTCATAGAAATGGTATCGTAATGCACTGAGTTTGGGTTTCAAGTATCTGAATTTGGGGGCATTACAGTTTGGTATCAGAGCTTTAGGGTTAGAAACCTTAGGTGGGGGTAGACCTTAGGCTATAACCTTAGAGCAGAGGAAAACGTCGAAAGTGAAAATAACTCAAATAGAGTTTAAAAGGAGATGAATTAAATAAATTCATCGTCAAACAAAAATAAAAGATAACTTAAATAAAACCATTAATTGTTGTGTGTATATATTATATGCTAATCAGGATAATTTATGTATAAATGTCAGATAGAAAAGGATTAGGATACCCTCAGATTGTAAAGAAGGAGTCAACTTCCATAACCAAGCCAATATCAAAGCTGATAGCTGAAATAGAGGCTTACATTGAAAGCAACCCTGATGAGGTGATTATACTAAAAAACTGTAGTATCGGACCCAAAAACGATAGCATAACTGATAGGAAGAGTATAGTTAAAGAATATAAGGACAAGCTCAAGTTCTTAAACTCATATGTCTGTGGTGAGTTCTTAAAATCATAATGTGTGGTAAAGTTTGACAAACTAGGTATAGTTAAGTGTGAATGGATTATTGAGGATAATAGGAATATATAGAATACTAAGCAATTGATCCTTAGTGAAGGCGTAAGAAATAAGTAGTATTAGTTTTACTTGAATATGTATGATTATATGATGCGTATATGATAGGTATGTAGGTATAATGTAATATTCTTAAATTTTGTATGAGTTATGACAGCGAATCCCGACTTTCGAGTCACAAGGGGATAACGAATGTTTAAAGCAGTATGTGATATGGTATGTCAAGCATTATGAATATGAATCTATGTTGGATTAATGAAATAAGTTGATATAAAGTTAGTAATTATTTATCTGAACACTGATTAGTAGAGTAACCAAGTTTCAAAATATAATATTTTGAATTTATGATTATTTGAGTAGAAAATTTCGCGCTATAGAAGGTAAGTCGATAAAAGATCAATTATGTTCCGATAATGCCGCCAAGACGTAAACGAAACCAAAGGGTAAAAGAACCTATCAACAAAGCTGGAGGATAACCAGACCCGATGCAGAATTTTGCGAATGTGGATATGAAAAATGGAATACCAGCTGTGGGAAATCAGCCAGACAATCGATTTGCGAACTTTAAAGATTTTAAGGTTATAGGACCGTCAGGATTTAGAGGGCCAACTAACCTTGTAGAAGTAGTTGTGATAGCTAGGGTAACAGAGGGGCACAAGACAGCTTTTGCCACCTATACGACGAAAGGAGGGGCGAATTTTTGGTGGGAGTCAAATCGAGCTAGAGCCGGAGAAGGGAGTAATGGTAGTAGGACTGGAAAAAGGAAAGGAGATAACTCTGGGAATACCGAAATTAGGACAAGAGGGGGAAAGAATAAGGTTGTGCAGTGTAGAAATTGCGAAAGGAATCACTCGGGAGAGTGTCTTATAGGAAAGTTAGTGTGTTATAAGTGTGGGCAGAAGGGACATATCTCTCCCAACTGCCCCAATCCTAGGATGAATAATGGGTGTTTTAGATGTGGATCAAAGGAGCATAAGGTGAAGGACTGTCCGAAAAGGAGAAGGGATGCATGAAATCTGATTACGAAAAAAAGTAACAAGACGCTAGCAACAACGGGACCAACTTCAACAAACAACCCAACTGAATCAACCGCAAGAGTCTTCAGCATGACCGTTCAAGATACCGTGGTAGATAGGGATGCGACTCCAGGTATTAATCGAGTTAATTGTATTTTCTTATATATGACTTTCGTATATATATAGTAAATTATTTTATAATGAAATTTTGAAGGAGGAATTTGAGTTCTATTAGAAATCAAATCTCTGTTTAAGCAGATAGACAAACTTTATGCTGAATAGTTAAAGATCGGTTCGATCAATTATGATCGAGATCTACTTGCAATGACTGTGTATGCTATTTTTCCTTAGTGTCTATAGGTTTTAAAGCAGTGATTCCGGGGACGGAATCCTTATAAAGGAGGGTGAATGTAATAACCCAATATTTTCAATAAGAAATTTTGCGATTTAATTTTTTTTTATATATATATAAAGGTGAAAATATTTGCAAGTAATGTATATGTATCTATATGATAAATAAAAATATTTATTAGATGTAAATAATTTATTTTCAAGCTTATTGATCATTATAGATTATATTCTTATAATAAATTAATTTTGTAATAAAAATATTTATTATCTATTTTCCATGAAAATATGATTATGGTATTCATAATATGATTATTAAGATTATTGTGATATGCATTTTATTATATTGGTTAGGTTAATTATTTTAACTTAATTAATGATGGTATGCATGAAGGTTATGTCAGATATGAATTCAAAACTCTAAGTCTGGATTTTGAATAAAGGATGGGAATAATAATATAATATTATTTATGTTTCAGTAATATAAACATGTCTTATATGTGTGCAATGTTAATGTGTGGAACAGTTATAGTAAAACAGTACAAATCATAGCATTACTGATAAACTATAGTACAATGTCAAATATGACTGTAAGATTTGTTAAGTTATGTAGTTAATGACTATTATTATATTTACTGTTAATTAGGTAAACCCTAATTAATATCTAGAAACCCTAATTACTAAATTAGAACCCTAATTGCTAAGTTATAAACCCTAAGTATTAATTTAGCAAGGTTAATAGTAATAAATATAATATAATGGCTAATTTACACAACCTAGGTGATTAGGAAACCTAGTGTAATTAGGGAACCCTAATAAACATTTTAGAAACTAAGATTTCCATATTTGCCCTTAATACACAATTCTAGATTTAGAGCTTATGAAACCCTAGGGTTGAACCCTAAGGGTTAAAACCTAATGGGTGTGAGAAGTTACCAAGTTGCCATGCACTTTATAAGTCAAATGTCCAAACTACCCTTTTGATTACTTTAATAAGGTGGAGTGTTGATCTAGCCCTAGTGAGGAGTTGGTAACCAACCCTAGGCTAGCCATGTGGTCTAGAAAGGTACTTTAATCAACCAACAACAGATGACATGCTCAGCCATTGCATTTTACCATTTTATATATAGATCAAGGAGAAAGAAGTTGCATAAACAAGCCTCATTTGATCACAACACTTAACCAAAACCCTCTAAACTTCAAACATCCAAAAATTCTTGCTAGACCAGTCCCTAATCAAGTCCCAAGTTAACCCATAACAGATCAAGAAGTCAGATTCAAGATTTTGTTCATAAGAGGTATAAACCTAACCCTAGAAATTTGATCTTTAAAGTCATGTTAGATGTTATGTTTAGATGTTTAAATATATTTTTTTTAGTGTCTTTTAATGATCTGGGTTGTTATAACTCAGATCCATAACACTTAGATGCTCGAAATAGGAGTTTCCAAGAATCTGGGAATTTTAATTTATGTTGTCTGACAATGAATGTCGGAATTCATGATCTTCTCGTGTTTATTATTGTTGTTGTTTTATGTGTTAAATACATAGCCTGATATGTTTTCTTTGCTCTACAACTGAAATAAAGATCATATGATACACATATTTCATGTTATTAACGGTCAAAGATCGTTGACCAGCATTGACCGAGAGATTTCTGGGTAACCCAGATTTCCCCAGGTCGGTGTGACAGATAGTTCTTGGGTTCAGATCTTGCAGGTTTTATGTGTTTTGTACATGTTGTTGCATTCGTGTTATAGTATGTAATATGTACTACAAATGCATGAATTTATATCACCTAAATGAGAATCATGATCAAAGTATTCGACGGTCAAAGTAGGCCACTTGCACTGATTTTGCGTTTCTGGAATTTCCAGAAGAGAGGACGAACGGCCTCTCTGACAATGTTTGACCGGATTCTAACTTATGATTATGTTGCAGTTTTATTGATCTGATGAATGTTATGTGTACCTTGTCAGATATACTATAAGCTTGAACCATAAAATCAACTTGTTAATGACCGGGACCTATAGGAATTTGAACTTCAAATTGGACCCTCGTGACTGACTGGGTTTCTGGGTAACCCAAAAAACCAAGTAAGCCCTGACAGTGAGTTTGAAGGAACAGATCTACTTGTTGTTATGTTGTATGATCTTGTTAGTTGTTGTGTCTTGTAGTATTACATTAGTAGTACATGATCAAAGTTATAACATGCTCGGAAATCTCATAACCTGACATGTATGACTGGTCAAACATAACTAGTCGATCACTGACATTGATGTTCTTGAGCCTCAAGAATACCTAAGGCGACACTTTCTGTCGCCAAAGGCTTTAGCGACAGACTTAGTTAATTTTAATTAATTAATTTCCCAAAATTGATTAAAAAAAGAGAAAAATAGTTTTTAATTATTAAAAATACAAAATAAATTCCTAAAAATTATTTTAAAGTCTAAAAATGAGTTTTTAATTATTTTGAAAATTTTTCTTTAATATTTATTATTTTGGAATATTAATGGTTTTTAATTTATTTAATTATAATATTAAATTAATTACTTAAAATGATTTTAATACTTGAAATATCATTTAAAATTATATTATGTTATAAGAAAATATTTGAAGTTATTTTTAATATTTTGTGATGAATTTCATTAATTAAATAATATTAATGATATTTAAGTTATTTAATAAATGTATTAAATAAATTATGAAAAATAGAATTAATGATTTAAAAATTATATAATTATGATTTAAATGTTATAAAAATATTTGAAGTTATAAAATATAACTTTTGATATTTTGTCATGAAAAATATTATTTATTTAATATTAATGATATTTATTTAACATTAATGATATTAAATTTATTTAATAATTATATTAAATAAATAGTTCAAAGATAGTTTTATTGATTTAAAAATCATTTAAAAAGAATATAAATGAATTAAAAATATTTTTAAGTTATACTTAATGACTTTTAATATTTTGAGGAATAGTACATTAATATTTTAATGGTAATTATTTTAAAAGATTTTAATTATTTTAAAAATCATTTAAAGGTATTATTAGTACTTTAATAATATTCTAGTTATTATAACTAACTTTAATATTTTGGCGATGGTTTCATTAATAGTTTAATATTATTTAAATATTAATGATAATAGAATTATTTGATGTTTAAATCATTTTATAATGATTTCGGTGTTTGAAAATTCATGATAAATTATAATAATTATTTGAAAATTGTTATAAGGCTATGAAAAATAATATGAGTGATACTTAGGTTGTCCATAATAATATTAAGGGTATTGAATAGAGTTTTAAACTCGGTAAGTATCCGATATACCGTCGGTACACCGACTTGTCTTTGAAATTAATATGGACTTAGATAGTTTGATTGTGTATGTGTTTATTTGTGATTTAATGACTGTGAAACATGTGTGCCAATGTAGTTAGGTTATGTGCTGACTGCAATAAGCAGTACTATGTGTTATGATATGTGATTCTAATTGTTAGAATGATCTTATAAATGATAGGTTGTTGAATTAAAGATAAAACTAAGTTACGTATTGTAAGAAGCAGACCAGACAAGTTTCATATACTTACTCCAATTATTATTGAGCAAGTATCCTACCTTTGCATTTCCTTTATGCAATGGATATGAGTAAGAAAGTTTCAGAATTATATTATTATTATGCTAGATTATTAACCATATTGTGATATATTCTATATCCGATCATTGTTTATCAACATGTTAGTATATGGTAATTCGGATATATACTGCTCATAATTTCTAAACATGGTTACACAAGTGTCCCCACTTGAATAATCATTGTATTTAATCACATTTTGATATATATATATATATATATATATATATATATATATATATATATATCTAAGCTATTTGACCCAATTGACACACAGTATTCGTAAATATCGTTTAATATGATAAAACCTTTTGTATCCAATCAAATTGCTTTGGTTCGGATTCCAGTTATGTATGAACATCCCTAACGTGGAAAACTTTTATCGCTTCAAGGCGGAGTGAGTGAACGATAATATCGTTCTTGCATGTAGTATTGATCAATATAGGGCACATTGGGCAGATCACCCTCGTGTCCGTAAGTTATGACGGTTTACAGATGAAGTTCTGTTAAACCTTTTCGAAAATTAAGAATAATGTTCATAATATGTCACCTTAACCCTATTTATAGTCAGTATGTAGTTTCAAAAATTTGATAGAGAGTTGTTATGTTATTATTATCGGTCTAGATTACTTCACAACTTTTGATTTGTTGTAGAAGGGTAGTACAAAGAAAACATTTAATCCTTTCAGCTAATATTTATAATTGTTATTACTTGCTGGGCACTCAAATGCTCATCCTTGCTTAATTTAAATGTTTTCAGTTAAGTATGATCGACCAGAGGGCTCTACCAAGAACAAAGGGAAAGGAAAGCTACCCGATTAAGTTTGAGTTATCTTATGTAGTAGCTAGACTTAAATAAGATGATTATAATTATTATCTATCATGTAATAAAATGATTTACGGTCGCGTACCTGGGATTAGACTCTGATATGTAAATTAAGTTTGATATTTATGATAATATTATTATTTTCGCCCATAGAAATGGTATCGTAATGCACTGAGTTCGGGTTTCAAGATTCTGAATTTGGGGGCGTTACAATAGTTATG
The DNA here is from genome assembly GCA_020205605.1 of Panax ginseng. Lineage (NCBI taxonomy): Eukaryota > Viridiplantae > Streptophyta > Magnoliopsida > Apiales > Araliaceae > Panax > Panax ginseng. The sequence goes on along the minus strand of CM035128.1, from coordinate 98,720,744 downwards.
AAGTACTATCGATAATTAAAAATAGCACTTCTTTTTTCTTTAAATCATTTTACAATGACAACATTAAGTAAAACATCAATTCTGATCCAAGACCTTGAGCATTTCATACTTTCTTTGAAAAGGACAACCCGACACTAAGTTCGTAAGTCCGACATTACTTATGAGCATGTCTAGGTGATCACCCTATAGTACTCTATGTTGTACAACACTAATTTCTTTAAACGTATGTACATTTAAGTTGTGGTAACCTCACGTGCCTATCGTTTGACGACAAAACATTTGTTTAGCATACTCAGTCTTCATTTGAAAACCATACCAACATAGTTTGGCAAAACATTGACAACAGTTCGATAGATTATCAGAAATCCAAAGAAACATCTTAAGTTTAGCCGAAAGAATTGGCTTCGTCTTCATCATACATCAATTCATGCGTAAGAGACATGAATCACAAAACTTGTCCAGATTGAACATAGACAAAGGTACACTTGCCTTTAGCGTCTGCTACGGTTATTACACTTTCCCTTTAAGTCTTTAAAGTCTTTACAATACATAACCACATAATATACCACATTAGGTCATAATCAAATATGTATGGTACCTAACGTATCTCTCCCTTCTTCTCAATCTAATCATGTATTAGATTTGTTATTATTGGTTTAAGCTTGTCGTTATAATTTACATCGTTCTCACGTTCATGTTCGAGTGATTATCTTCAACCTTTAGTTATCATACTTAAGGTTTAACAATGTCTTAAAAAATTTTACTTTAAGTTTTAGTTCATTACTAATCAATTTATTTTCTTTCTTTACTTATAAACTTTCCTTACTGTGCTTGATCTAGTGTTTGGCCATTTGCCAAATTTTTCTTCTCTCTCTAATATTGCATACTCCTCTCCAAAGTTGGGGCCAGGACCCGGACCCGACATGCGATGCGAGTCTTAGTGCTAATTATAGTAGGTTTTGGGTGGGCTTTGTCATAGTCACTTATTTAGCCATTGGGCATCAATCATGGCGCCAACTCTGTGCACCAGATGACTTTGACCGCTTTTAAACTTTATGAACTTCCCGGACACCAAATTTGATCATTTTAAGTCCGAATTGGCTCGTTCAAAAGCCATTAGTTCATAAATCACATACTATATGTTTTCATGCAAGAATTTCACATTTTCAACTTCATTAACTCAAAATTCACATTTTAGTTCATTTTAATGAAAACGATAAATGTTCATGAACGTTCAACGCTCATTTCTTCGTTCTAAGTCAGAATTTGGTCATTTTTGTGTTTGAAACTCTATAATGCCCAAATAATACTTATCCCCATCAAAAACTAATGTTTCCGAGCTCAATATCAAAATTTAACTTTATTCTGAGAATTTTACGATTTCGACGATTATCGTCTAAACTCTTGAATTTTGCCATAACTTCGTTACTTAAGATATGTTCATCGTTTCAAATGGATGCTTTCCATCATACTAACATCTTAACATACATATTTCAATAACTTATATACATGATAAGTTCTTACTTGTTCTTCGTGAGTATATAACTTTTATACTTATGATTTCACTTCACATGATTTATCATGGTTTTAGTCTTTTAACAACCATCCTTGCTTCCTCTTATCATACAAACTTCATTAATGTAAACATATGAAAAGTTCTTACATGTTATTCATAAGTTCATAGCTTAACTAAGTATGAATCACTTATTTATGGCTTATTAAGTTTTAAGCCCATTGATTAGCCATACCTATCACTTCTTAGCATACATGCTCCACTAATCAACACTTCTCTATCAAACTATAGTTGAAGACATGGAAGAGTAATGGTCTAGGAGTCTTACCCTTGATGATCAAACTTGGTTCTTCTTCTTACTTTTTGAACTAACAAATTATGGCTTTTCTAGCTTTTTCTCTCTAACTAATAAGTTATAAGTTGTTGGTGGAAATCTAACAAGTAAGAAATGATCTAGCAAGCTTCCTATTTATAGGATTGGAAAAGTTAGGGTAGTTTAGTCTTTAAACCATCCCATGTGACGCCCCCGAATCTGGGTCCTCTGACCCTGGTTTGGTCATCACGATAAAATACAAACATCCACCTCAACATACGATAACTAATAGACTTTGAACTATAAAACTCCAATGGAATCAATAGCTAATTCACCCTTTGGTTACTGGCTACAGAATAAGTACCTGAGGGGATCAGCCTCACGTACATTATGTATATGCATAACATTTAAATCTGCTCTATGTATCTTATATTAGATACCTGGTACTCCCCTATCATAGAAAGGGGTGTTATTTCAGTCTAAGAATCCTTACCCTCAATAGGTTTGGATAGCTTTTATAAAACTTCATACGCTTGTCTGACCGAACAAAGGTCCAGACTCTATTTCACATAGTTCAAGAGTTATTTGAACTTTAAATGATGTACAAGTCCAAGACTGTATGAACTCAAGTGCACTAAGTATGAATATCAATAATATCGATGTGGAATAATTGTAAGGTAATTAAACCACTTAATAACATGCTTGGAAATAAGATTCAAGCTTAAATGAATAACTTTTAATTCAACAATAACCTACTCAATACAATATGAGAAGGATAAGAAACTTTCATAACAAACAAAGTTGTGTAAGTTAGGAAACTTGCAACACTATAAAAATAGTGTTCAAATACTTACTCAAGTAAAAGAGTAAGAATTCAGGAAATGCATTCAACATATGAATCGTATAAAATTTAAGAACTTTCACAAAATCCAAAGTTTGTCTAAGTTAGGAATCTTGCTCAATAATAATTGGAGTAAGTTTAGGAAACGTGCTTGTTTACTCAGCTACAATTAATTCTAACTTTAATTACTTGCATTGAAACGACCTAATATTAACAAATTGGTCTTTTCAATTAGTATGTGTAAACTAGTATGAGTCTACACTTAAAAGAATCAAGTCATTACATAGCATGCTTCTCAATACATTATATGTCACATTGATCGCATATTACAAGATAAAGAAATTATATAAGCATGCCTTAAATTTCAGAACCAAAAAACAGAATCAAAAATCTACATCTACACTGGTTCAGGCTTAGGGATTGGCAGCAATTGCTACTGCCCCTCGCTGCACTCAAGGTTGAGCTTTTGCTCTTCCTGACTTCAGTCCAACTCTAACATACACCTATACATACATATTAACATACATACATGCTAGAGTTTTACATATAACACATGATCATGCTTGAGTTCATTACCACAAGTTTAACTTATAATTTATATATCATTAAAACATAAAAGGTCATGTAATCATTTGTGCCTTACAAATTGATCATTCAATACTCAGTAGTCATGCTTGTATATATATAACCCATGTATACTTTACTCACATAGTTCATATTTTAGAAATTTCCCTTTTATAACTATGTGTGAATAAGTGAAAACTAGACATTAACCAAACGATATTCATGCCAATATATCTATAGGCATAATGAGTCCTAATATGCATGCTTGCATGGTCATAACGTACTTTACTCATTTCTTGATGACATTAGCTTCCTCATTCTAATTTTCTTTAAATTTAACACTAAGCCAACTTAGTACATATAAGGCATCTTAACATATAACTCTCATGCATTTACAACATATAATAAAGTCACATATACATGTTCAAGTAGTCAGAAGTTACTAGATAAAAATCTTCGTCACGTTCTCTTTGAAAAGCTTTAAGTTTCTTATCTTTGAAATAGTCTTAACTTTTAATCATATATGCTAGTGTGTTTAATCACTTTATTCTTGCATTTGATGTTAATATAAACCATATTATCATGTTCATAAAATCAAAATGCTCACAAAACTAACTCATTAAAATAAAATCACATATTAAATTATTAAGGAGTTTAAAATTTGTGGATGTTACATCCCCCCTTATAAAAATTCCATCCTCGGAATTGTAAAAATAAGGTTACTCAAATAAAAAGGGATAATTCGTTCTCATTTTCTCTTCTAGCTCCCATTTAGCTTCTTCTACTACGTGGTTCCTCTAGAGAATCTTAACAGAATGGATAATCTTATTCCTCAACTTATGTTCCTTCTTATCTAGTATCTGGACAGGAACTTCCTCGTATGATAAGTCTTTCTCGACTTGAATTGGTTCATAAGAGATAACGTGCTTGTAGTCCGGTTTATACGGTCATAATACTGACATATGAAACACATTATGAATGTGCTCAAGTTCAAGAGGTAACATTAACTCGTACGCGACTTCACCGACTCGCCTCAGAATCTCGAACGGTTCTATGAACCTAGGGCTCAACTTGCCCTTCTTCCCAAAATGAATCTTCCTTTTCCAGGGAGATACTTTCAGAAAGGCATAGCTTCCTACTTCAAAATCTCTCTTCTTGCGATGTAAATCCACATATTTCTTCTAGCGATCTTGAGCTGCTACTAATCGTGCTCTTATCACCTTGATGATTTCTACCGTCTGTTGTACCAATTTTTGTCCCAACAGTCGACGTTCTCCAACTTCATCCCAGCGTAAGGGCATTCTATATTTCCTCTCATATAGTGCTTCGTACGATGACATTCCAATACTGGCGTGATAATCATTGTTATACGTGAATTCTACTAATGGAAGGTGATCCTCCCAACTACCCTTGAAGTCCATCACACAAGCTCGGAGCATGTCTTCAAGTGTTTGAATTGTTCTCTCGCTTTGCCCATCGGTCTGCGAATTATACGTGGTACTCATTCGTAGTTGTGTCCCCATGCTTTCTAGAAGACTCTTCCAGAATTTTGACGTGAATCGCGGATCTTTATCTGATATAATATATACCGGCACCCCATGCCTCGAGATAATTTCCTTAACATACAATTTGGATAACTGGTCCAAACTATACTTAATCTTAATCAGCAAAAAGTGAGCTGACTTAGTAAGACGATCTACTATTACCCATATGGCGTCGTTCCCTTTCTGCGTTGCCGGAAGTCCCACACAAAGTCCATTGTGATGTGCTCCCATTTCTATTCGGGATATTCTAATGGTTGTAATAACCCGCTTGGTCGTTGGTGCTCTGCCTTGACTCTCTAACAAGTTAGGCATCTACTTACGCATTCTGCAACCTCTTTCTTCATGTTTGGCCACCAGAAGTGGTGACACAAATCTTGTAATAACCTGATATTTTCTATATAATTAAATCAGAAATTTTGCGTATAATTTTTTATTTTTTATTTTTTTTATTATTATTTATAATGGTGGAAGTATGTGCAAGATAATATGTATGTATTTATGTGATGAATATAAAATATATTTATTACATGAATGATTATAAATAATTTTATTTTAGAATTATTGATCATTATAAATTATATTCTTATAATAATTAATTTTATATTAGAAATATATTTTATTAATTATTTTCCATGAAAATATGATTTTATATTATTTAAATAATATATGAAATGATTAAAGCACAATTATAATAATAATTTTATTATATGAATTTGTTCAGCATATTTAAGTTATTTATTTTAACTTAATTATTAATGTTATATATGAAAGATAAATCAAATATGGAATCCAAACCCTAATTTTGGATTTTGATCAAGGAATGAGAATAATAATATAATATTAATTATATTTTGATTTTTCAGTGCTATCAATATGTAATGTATGTACACATTGTTAATAATTGGTCAATGATGGTGCAGTATTTGAAAACCCTAGTTTTGAAGTCAAATTGGACTTTAAAATCTGTCTAGTAATTATGTTACGTGATTAATGACATTTATTATAATATTATTTTATTTCAGTACTATAAATATGTATTGTATATGTGTGGACTGATAATGTTGGTCAAATTATGTGTATAATGTTAAAACCCTAGTATTATTTTAATAAACCCTAATTTGAAAACTCAATTAAGAGTTTGAGACTGTTATATAACTGTGGTATATGTGTTATATGATTTATGTTATGTATTACAGAATTTAAGGTTAATTAGAGAAACTCTAATTATTATTTAGAAAACCCTAATTATGCATTTATAACCCTAATTGACCAATTTGTAACCCTAATTGTCAAGTGGGGAAATCCTAATTGCAAAATTAGAATGATTAATGTTAATTAATGGACCTAAACTTAATTACCAAGTTTTAAGTAATTAAAGACCTAAACAAATTTAGGAAACCCTAATTACAATTTTTAGAAACTAAGATTTTTATTTTAAACTCTAATTGAAAATTTTACAATTTTTGTGCTAAACTTTACCATTAAAATTACAAGGCTAATGACAATTATACCCCTCTTAAATTATTTGAGCTTACTTGAAGATCTAGACAAATTGGAGTGGTTGGCCAACTTCTACCAACCCCTTGTGACATAAAATATTATACATTTCAGCCTTCTAGATCAGCCAATGCATTGCACCTCTTTATATATATTGAATTGGAGAGAGAAAATTCATTTTCAAGACCTTTTGTGCAACCAATACTCCACCAACTCTCTCTCTCTCCCCAAACCCATGAAATATGGTAGTAGATCAGTCCCATATTGAAGCCCCACTAACACACTTAACCAAATCAGTAGCCAGAATCAAGAATTGATGCATAAAGGTATAAAATCCTAAGTCAAAATTTTGATCTTGTATGCTATAATGGATTTGTGGTTTTTATGTTTAATCATGTTGAATAAGGTGTTAATCCATGATCTGGGTTGGTACATAGGTGATCCATAACATCTAGATACTTGAAATAAGAGTTTTCAAGAATCTGGGAAATTTTCTTTTTTGTGCTCTGACAACGAATGTCAGACCCTGTAGATCTTAAACTGTTATGTGTTTTTGCTATGTAAATGTTTAAACATGTAGTTTGTTGTGTGATCTTTCATCTGGAACTTGATTCAAAGTCAGATCTGTTGTAGATTTTATGTTATGATCGGTCAAAACCCGTTGACCGGGCATGACCAGACCATTTCTGTGCAAACTAGAAATACATGATTAGCATCTGACAAGATTTTCTATGGCTGATATCTGTCAGGTTTTAAGAGTGTTGATTTTGTTGTTATATTAATGTTGTAGCTTGTTATATATACTTTATATCAAGGCCTTTAGATCTCTTAAATAATAGACATATGGAATTTAATGGATGGTCAAACCTAGCCATTTGATCACGACTGTAGTTTCTGGAAAGCCCAAAAACTGTATTATCAAGCTTTATGATAGCCTTTGACCGAATCACAACTTGTGAATTTGTTATTGTTTAACCGATCTGTTGTTTTAGTGATGTACCTTGACATAACGACTATATAATTGAACCATTAAATGACATAAATCATGGCCAGAACATAAAGAAAATCGAGAATGAAAGTGACCAGTCGACATTCTGGGTTTCTGGGGAAACCCAGATAATGTCTGACAACAAATTTAAAAGCCCAGATCTTTATAATGTTTGATTGTTTGACTTAGATTGCTAGTGTACATTGTTGTGTGACATAAACACTACATGATCTGAGTTCTAGATTGGACAGAAACAAGATAGACATGAATTTAAGCGTGGTCAAAGTTGACCCCTTGAACACTGACCTGTCAGTGTTCTTGGGCTCAAGAACACCTAAGGTGACACTTTTCTGTCGCTAAAGGCTTTAGCGACAGACTTAGTTAAATTTAATTAATTAATTTTTGAAAATTGATTAAAAATAGAAAATAAATTCAAAAAATTACAAAAATGGTGTACCAACAACTTTATCGGGTAATTATCGAGTCTAAGGCTTTATTCTGTAACTCAATATCTGTAAATATCAGTCATATTATTTTAAATGACTCAATAAACATTAATTATAATTTATCATAAATTTTCAAACACCGGAATCATCATCAAATGATTTAAACATCAAATAATTCTATTATTATTAATATTTAATTAATATTAAACTATTAATAAATCCATTGCCAAAATTTTAAAGTTATTTATAATAACTTAGAATATTTTAAAACATTTATATTACCCTTAAAATGATTTTTAAATCATTTATAAATATTTAACATTAATATTTAAATATTAATGTACTATCTATCCAAATATTAAAAGTCATTTAGTATAACTTCAAATATTTTTAATTCATTTATATCCTTTTTAAATAATTTTTAAATCAATAAAACCATTTTAAACTATTTATTTAATATAATTATTAAATAAATTTAATATCATTAATATCAAATAAATATCATTAATATTAAATTATTAATGAAATTATCCTTTAAAAATTAAAAGTTATATTTTATAACTTAAAATATCTTTTAACACTTTATATTTATTTAAAATAATTTTATAATATTAAAATCATTTTTAAACTAATGTATTTAATATAATTATTAAATAACCTTAATATCATTAATAATAATTAATTAATGAAAGTTATATTTTATAACTTAAAATATTCTTAAATACCTTATTATTATTTAAAATGATTTTTAATAATAAAATCATTTTTAATCTATTTATTTAATTCATTTATTAAATAACTAAGTTATCATTAATATTAATTAATTAATGAAATTCATCATAAAATATTAAAAGTCATTAAAAATAACTTAAAATATTTTCTTATTTCATAATATAATTTTAAATGATTTTTCAAGTATTAAAATCATTTTTAAATAATTTATTTAATATAATTATTAAATAAATTAAATACCTTTAATATTCCAAAAATATTAAATATTTGTGAAATATATCCAAAATAATTAAAATATAATTTTCAGACTTTAAAATAATTTTTAATAATTTATTATGTATTTTTAATAATTAAAAACTGATTTTCTATAATTATTTAATAAAAATATAATTTTTATAGATAAACTGTCGCTAAAGACTACCTATAGCGACAGAACCGTCGCTGTAGGTGTTCTTCGCGTTCTTCATGCAAATCCAGATCTTCAAGCCAGTTACCGAGTGACCTACTTTGACCAACAATAAATCTTGTTTCATGATGTTTCTGGAAAAACTAATCATCACAACTTGTAGTACTAGTGCAGTACTACAATATCTAAGAACAAACATGCTCAATAAACACATAAACAAAGAGATCTAAGCCCCTAAAGTGGCTATCAGAGCTGTTCTTCATTTCTGGGTTTGCCCAGAAATGAAGAACAGTGCGACACGCCCACTTTGGGCTCCCACTACATGACGATCGTGTACTGTTTTTGATCTAACAACTTTAGTGCATAGACAACATGTAGGACTACAGATCCATAACATAAAAACATAAAAACATCAATAAAACAAGAAGATATAAGCTGGTCAACCTCTGTCAGAAATAAGGTGCAATCAGTTTCTACAAAATTCCCAGAAACAGAAAGCGTGACTAGATGACCAACTTTTACCATCCATTAAATCTAGTGTGTTTGATATCTAGATGTAATATTAGCATATATCGAAAGCTTACATAACATACTACAATACGGTTTCAACAACATAACCAAAACATTATCCAACTGACAGATCAAGAGCCATTAAACCTTGTCAGATGTTGAAAAACGATTTCTGGGCTACCCAGAAATCACCTAGTCATGCCCGGTCAACAGGTTTTGACAGATCATAACTTCAAATATACCACAGATCTGACTTTGATTCTTGTATCGGATGAAAGATCTCATACTACACTACAAGATCAAACACTTAAACAACTAAAACACATAACATACAAAGATCTATGATGACTGACATTTGACTGTCAGACTCAAAATTAAAAATTTCCAGATTCTTAAAATCTTCAAATCCGAGCCTCTAGATGTTATGGATCTAACATCTAGCAACCCAGATCATCATTATACACTAGATCTAACATGTTTAACACAAAAAACAACATCTAACTACAGATCAATGGACAAATTCTTGAATAGGGTTTCTATACCTTTCTTGGCTTAATCATGATTCTAGCTTCTGATTTTGTTAAAGGTAATGGTGGGGCTTTGTTTGGGACTGGTTTATTAGAGAAATTTCGTGAGCTAGAGAGAGAGGGTCTTAATGGAGGGAAGGTTGGACAAATGTGATAAAATGAGCACTTTTTCTCTCTCCCAATCTATATGTAGTAGTCTAGCAAATGTAGGTTTTGGTTATTATCCTCCATACTCTTGTTGTCCATTAGACAAAACTCCTTATCTCTTCCAATTAAGCCTAATCATGTGATTAAGGGTGCTAAGTAGATTTTCAACCAATGGGAAATTGACACGCATGTACTTGATGTAAGAGTTACCATTTTAAGAAACTTGATTAGCTTTATTTGTTGCCTTAAAAGGTCTATTATGGCTAGCTATATATACCCACTAATTCCTTTATTTAGCTTTTATTTTAATGCATAAATTAGATAAATCAAAGATCTAAAATACCTTTGGTTATGTGGGCTAAGTTTGGGCTTGAAATTGATTTCTTTTTGGGCTTCTCCCATAATTGTTTTGGGCCATGTAATAATCATAGTCTAACAATTTTAATATATGTTTTCCCAAATTGTTTATTTAGGGTTTAAATTAAAATATAATTAGTTTGCAAAATTTATAATTAGGGTTTTCTTAATTTGATTAGGGTTCTAATCATACATGAACATTAGGGTTTATTATATAATAATTATAATTATCCTTGCTAATTTAGCAATTAGGATTTATAATTTTTGGTAATTAGGATTACCAAATCACAATTAGGGTTTATACTTAATTATTAGGATTTCCAAAAATTAATATATCAAAATGAAAATTAGGGTTTTGACTCTTTTGATTGACTGGAAGGTTCTTTGTACGAGACTGGAAGAACCTTAAGAGGGACGGTGGGAAATTCTAACTGAACTTGACTAACAATCCTATTAACATCAAACATATCCCATAATTTGATGAAAAATTGTCGAGAGAGAAGATGGAATGGTTCACAAAGGGTACATGTTTCCGCCAATTTAAAATCTCGACCATAAGGATCAATTACTTTAGTTGGGCTTTTAATGTCATACTGCCATTTGAGAATCCAGGGAATCTTATATTTACTAACAAATTGAAGAATGACAGGGACGTCATCATACTTTGGATTGTATTTACTGTGGTTGGAAAAATGACTAAGTTGAACTTTTAATGGTTCAGGAAGGAGATCATAAGTGGAACCAAACCTCATCCACCAGTGAGAGAACCAATGAGGGAACTGGCTTTTGAACTTATGATCAAACTGAAAAAACCATGAATGACTGTTTGACTCATTTTAAAAGAGGAAAACTATATACCAGGCTTCCATATAATCATAATAACAATAACAGTTATCCTGATTAGATAGCTGCATAAGGTCAGAAGGATGTTTTCCCTAATCAGACATTAGAATGAACTGTTTAATATACAATGAATGATAAAGTATTTTTGTTTTATCATTGTTAGCATAAATTTGTTTAACAAAGATTGACTCGGTTTCAACAAGGATATCCTTATAATACACAAGGGATTTATAAGGAGTAAGGGGCTGGAAATGCCATCAAGAAGGAAAGAACTGGGCGACCAATTTGACTGGGTCATCTTTAGGTTTCATATGGGGTTCAATATGAAACAGGCGAGTGGTCCATTTGAGCATATACTCAAAAGGAGGATGACTGGGGTTTGAAACGAAGGCCTTTGACTGATTGGAAAAAGGGTCAATTGGGGTTGGGTTACTAGCTAAGGCTGAATTGTATGGCTTGGGTATCGTTCCAAGACTGGTAAATTTGTTAGTGGTTTGGTAAATTGGGTTAACTGGATGAGGAACCAAAGTTACCTTAGGTTGATTACTTGGGCCAGTAGGGCGACCCGGACCACGAGAGGATGATGCTCGTCAAACACTCATGATGGATGGATAGTACCTGTATTAATGAATTCCCGAGTGAGAAAATCAGGAATTGAATTGTTACTGCCTTTAATATATTCAATCTCAAAATAAAAAATGCTCAATAGGGCTTGCCATCTAGCAAAAGAATGTTTAGAGGCTATGTTCTCAACATCTTTTTCAAAAACATATTTTGCTGATTTGCAGTCAATGCGAACTAAAAACTTTGGATTCAACAAGTCACTTTGAAATTTGTTAATACATAATACTAAAGAAAGTATTTCCTTTTTAATAGTACTGTAATTTAACTGTGTAGTATTCCATGCACCGGAATGGAAACAGACAATTTGTTCTAGGGAGTTGAGAGTAAGTTTTTGTTTGAGAATTCCACCGAATCCAATATCAGAGGCATCAGTTTCAACAATTTTGAATGCAGAATCATTGGAAATACCAAGGCAGGGCAATGCCTTGACATATTTTTTAACTTGTTGGATGACAGAAGTGTGAGTGTTAGTCCATAAGGGAGGATTGTTCTGCAAACGCTGAAAAAGAGGTTTGCAAATCTTCCTTAGGTTTTTGTAGAACTTGCCAATATAATTGAGCGAGCCTGAAAACCTTTGTAGTTGGGTTTTATTGGTAATTTTATCTGGGAATCTGTCAGCAAATTGAATAGCTCTATCAATAGGCTGTATAAGTCCGCGATAAATATTTAAACCAAGAAACCGAACTTTAGCTTGAAACAAGCTGCATTTGGGAGGTGAAAGGACTAGTCCATTATCTTTAACTGTTTTGAAGAACGCTTTTAAATGTTTAATGTGTTCTTCAATGGAATTGGGAAAAATGAGAATATCATCAATATAGACGACGATAAAATGACTGAAAGGATTCAAAATATCATTGAGAATATATATATATATATATATATATATATATATATATATATATATGATCCCCAGATAAATACAGTAAAAACTGTTTAAGCTATTTGACCCAATTAGACACAGATTCAGAAATATCGTTGAATATGATAAAACTCTTTTGTATCCAATCAAATTATTTTGGTTTGGATTTCTGACTAATTATGAACATCCCAAACATGGGAAAAATTTTATGCGCCAAGGCGGACAAAGGATGAACGATAATATCGTTCTTGCAATGTAGTATTGATCAATACAGGGTCCATGAGATGTACACTCTCGTGCCCATAAGTTATGAAGGTTTGCAGATGAAGTTTTGTCTAACCTTTTCGAAAACAGAAAATAATGTTCATAATCTGTCGACTACCCTATATATTTAGTCAATACGTAGTTTCAAAAACTTTGATATAGAAATAATATATGGTTATGATTGGTTCAGTTTACTTCACAACTATTGATTTGTTGTAGAAGTGATGTACAAAGAAAATATTTAATTCTTTAAGCTAATTATATTTATAATTGTTATTACTTGCTGGGCACTCAAATGCTCATCCTTGCTTTAAATTTAAATGTTTTTAGCTAAGCGTGATCAACCTTAATGTGCAAATAAGAACAAGTGAAAAGGAAAGCAAACAGAATATGTTTAATGGTATCTTTTGTAATAGTTAAGTTGTATTAAGATAATGATATGTATTATATATCATGTAAAGAATTATAGTAAAGGTTGTGTACTTGGGATTAGACTCTGATAAATGTAAATTAAGTTTGATATTCATATTATTGTTATTATTATTAGTATTATTCCGCTCATAGAAATGGTATCATAAAGCACCGAGTTCAAGTTTCAAGTACCTGAATTTTGGGGCGTTACAAATCTTGGTACATCTTTGTGCTTCCTGGGTGTATTGAGTATCTCATACTGTGTGCTTCGTGCAAAATCTCTTCTCTCAGTTCTGGTACTAACGGTACCCAAATTCGACCTTCAAATCTTAGCAGTCCAGTGCTATCAATCTTAAATTTCAACTCATCACCTTCAGTTAATCGCTTCTTAATGTTATTGCAATCTTTCATCCTTTTCTTGTGATTCTTTAACCTTATCCAATAGAGTCGGACTCGCTGTCACTATAAATAATTTTTTGTTGGTCTCCATCGGATACTTAATCTCCAAGTCTAATCGTTCGAAATCTTTCACCAATTCATCTTGAATGGTCAACTTCAATAACTTATCTCTGCCTTTTCTGCTTAAGGCATCTGCCAATACATTTGCTTTGCCTGGATGGTACAGAATCTCATAATCATAATCTTTGATCAATTCTAGCCACTGGCGCTGCCCCATGTTTAACTCTCTTTGCGTGAAGATATACTTCAGACTCTTGTGGTCCATATATATCTCACACTTCTCGCCATACAAATAATGCCTCCAAATCTTCAACGTAAAAACTACCGCTACTAATTCCAGATCATCAGTCGAATATCCCTTCTCATAATCTTTTAGCTGACGTGAAGCGTACACAATGACTCTACCATGTTGCATCAGTACACAGCTAAGACCCTTGTGTGACGCATCACTATACACTATAAATCCTCCTGTGTTTTCTGGTAAAGCCAACACAGGTGCTTGACTAAGCCTCTTCTTCAATTCTAGGAAACTTTCTTCACACTTCTCCGCCAAACGAACTTAACTGTTTTTCTCGTAAGATTGGTCATCGGTGATGCTAATTTCGAAAAATCTCGAATGAATCTTCGATAGTATCCCGCTAATCCTAAGAAACTCCTATTTTCTGTCGGCGTCTTCGGCTGCTCCCAATTGATAACCGCTTTTACCTTCGTTGGATCCACCGAAACACCATTCTTGTCGATAACATGCCCCAAAAATTGCACTCTTTGCAACCAAAACTCACACTTGGAGAATTTCGCATACATCTTTTCCATCCTTAATGTCTCCAACACTATCCGAAGATGCTCGGCGTGTTCTTCCTCCATTTTTGAATATACTAGAATGTCATCGATGAATACGACAACAAACTTATCCAAATACTATTTGAACACTCTGTTCATCAAATCCATAAATGCTACTGGCGCGTTTATCAATCCAAATGACATTACCAGAAAGTCAAAGTGTCCATACCGAGTTCAGAATGCCATCTTTGGGATATGCTCCGGCCTCACTTTCAGTTGGTGATAACCGGTCCTTAAGTTAATCTTTGAAAAGTACTTTGCCCCCTTCAACTGATCAAATAAATAATCTATCTTGGGCAACGGGTACTTATTCCTAATGGTTACCTTGCTCAAGTCTCGGTAGTCGATACAAAGTCTTAGCGACCCATCTTTCTTCTTTACGAATAAGACTGGTGCACCCTACGGTGATACGCTCGATCGAATGTATCCCTTATTTAACAACTCTTGTAATTGAGCCATCAGTTCTTCCATCTCTACCAGTGCCATACGATACATCGCTTTGTATAACGGTGCTGTCCCTGGTGCCAAATTAATGACAAACTCAATCTCTCCATCCGGTGGCAATCCCAGAATCTCATTTGGGAAAACATCAACGAAATCCCTTACAATAGGTATCTGACTCAGTTCACCCTCGACTCGTCGAGTATGAACCACGTGAGCCAAATAACCTATACAACCCATTCTAAGCAATCTCTGCGCTTGCACCATCGTCAAATAATGAGATTGTCTCGGCGATTTACTACTATAAAATACCACCTTCGACTTATTCGGAGTCTTAAGGTGTACACTATAAGACTCCAAATTTTGTGAATAAAGATTTAATTTGTTCGAAATAGTTTTTTTTCATATTATTGTGTGGATTTGAGATACTATTATAGTTGTGGGTAATATTTATAAATTTTGAAAAGTAAGCAAGTGGTTATAAAATATTCGATTGGTCGGGGAATATTCTTTTTGTGGGGGAATATCCGTACGATGGCATAATCATTTGTGGACCCCACAACAGAAGTATTGTCGTAGTTAGAAAATGACAGAATTATCATTTTATAAAAATAACGGCGAAAGTGTTACCATTAAAACTGTTGAACTACCCGTAGTAAAAGTACAGTAATACGCATGGTTGCATAGTAGCACATGGTATTAATTATTGATGCTTACGTAGGAAGTCACTCAATTATATTCAATTATTACTACAGTAATTGTTTCATCATATCTCTCATATTATTGATTCAATTATTGTCACAGTATCATCTGTATAATATGTTATATTATTAAATCAATAATTGAGACGACAAAGTTATTCATATTATTATTTGCAATATTGACAATGTCTAGAAGTTCTGTAACACCCGAGAAAAATCAGATTTTTAGGACAATTAAATTTTTATTTGATTATGTGAATTAAATGAATTTAATTGATTATTATGTGAGTAAGCTATGTGAAGGTCGTTCTATGACCTAGAATGTGCTAACGTGGTTAGTATTCGGGCTACGTGCTAGAATTAATTGTTTGGAATTTCCAAGACGAAAATAATTGTTTTCTGAGAAATTTATGTAAAAACACTATTAATCCTTTTCTGTACGGGGAATTATTTTGAAATTCCGAGAAACCCGTGATGATAGAATATTGAGATTAGATGGAATATCTGATAATATTTCATTTATGGCAAACGCAGTTTTCGCCTGCGGACTTAAAACCTAAGGGTTGAGTATATTGATTTCCGAGAAGGAAATAATATGCATAGAAGGAATGGCGTTAGAGTTAATGCGAGTGTTATACATTTATGGTACTATTTAGTATCTATGTATAATACGATGAGTAAATACGAAGTACAATACGATTATTGTATGAGTAGTATACGGAGAGAATACGTGAATTATACGTTTAGAATACGATTTGTATTATAGAATTAAGTTAAGTCTTAATGATTAATTCATTTGTGTTGGATTATTATTAGCCCAATCAATTGAATTAGTAAGGCCAAGGGATTAGTTGGTTAAGTTCAATTCAAGGCCCAATATTAGGTTGGTTAAGCCCAATGCATTAAAATCGAATCGTGGATCGAATCAGTGGGTTACTGAATGGGTAAACCCATGGGGCAACCCATGGGATGTGACATGGGGTGGTGGGCCAACCACCTTGGTGTGCAAGCCAAGTTTGAGGCTTGGTCACCAAGTATTTTACTTGGTGACCACACATGAATAGTAAGGAGGTGATGGTAGTTGTCCATAATGCCCCCCATTCTAGTTTCCTATAAATAGAAAGCTAGGTTGATTCATTTGAGAGTTTTTTAACTTGCTAACATTAGATTATTGAGAGAGAAAGAGAGATAGACTTGCAAAACATACACTTTGGAAGCTTGATTTAGAGTTTTCCAAGAAAGAACACCAAGAGTTCTTAAGGTATAATCCTTACCTTTCATCTCCATCTCTTTTAGATTTTCTTTTATCTTAGAGAATCATAGAATGGGTGGTATATGTCTTATATGAAGGATTAAAGATGACTTACCAGAGATTCAATCTCTATAAGTCATGAGATCGTAGGAATCATAAGGTTCAATATAGTTTCAAACCATGAAAATATTTGTTGTTGAGATCAATTGGTTATAAACGATTGAACTCCATCAATACGTTAATATATGCATCTTGTTTGTTTAGGATGTAGCTATGAAATCCATGGAGTATTCCATGTCATTTGGTTTAGAGAACCCTAGTAACGAAGTTATGGCGAATTTTACGTAATTAGACGTTAAACGTCGAAAACGTTGAATTCTATATTAGAGGTCAAAAGTTGCCATGAGACTTGAAAACATTGGTTTTCAATGTCAACACGTGAAATAGGGTGATTAAGAGTTGTGGGTTCGAGAATCGTCGGATTCCAACTTAATATGAAGAAAACAAGCATTGAACACTCATTAACGTTTATGAACGTCTAAAAAATGAACTCAATAGTGAATTTTGAGTTATTGGATTCAATAGTGTTGAATTCTTATATGAACGCGTAGAGTATATTATTTGTGACGTGTAGGCTTTTGAACGCAAATCAGGCTTATAACGAAGAAGTTATGGCCCCGGGAATTTCACAAAATTTTCAAAAATTGTTAGAAATCAGATTTAGGTTCAGCCATGCATGCCGATATATAGTGTAAATTTCGCACCGCAGTCACGCAAGACAGGTATTTACTATCGCTAAGTGGCCAAGAAGGTTACTTGTCTCGCGCCATAAGCGCCAAGACAGGAGTCGACATCGCTAATCGGCGCTGCTATGCCAATCTAGTACTACATTGGGTTTGGGCAGCAAATATGAAGTTCAAGAATGTTGATATTGACTTAGGTTTTGAACTTCATTTGTTTAGGGACCTAAAGGGGTAATGTTTGTACACTTCATAAGTGTATTAAAGCTATTCCTATACTACCTATACTAAGGTATATGGTATGAAACTTAGGAATGGAATGCATGTTAATAAGTTAACAATGATGAACAAAGTTGGTACTTTATCAACGATGTTCGAGTCCGATTAATAATGTTAGTTGATTAATAAACCAGGACGAAGGGTAATAAGTCATGTTGACTTTAATAAAGTTATTAAGTTAACTAGAACATAGAAGAGAAAGAAGTTGGTAAACAATGTGAACATTTGTTTGTTAGCTAATTATAGTGTGCTATGTGAATATATCATGTAGATTATGTAAAGGCTGTGGTCAGTCAATTAAGTTATTTGAAGACGCTGAAAGGCAAGTTTTCTTAATGCTTGTCTAACTTTCATGTTAGCCAAGTTTTATGTGATTCGTTGAATTGAATTGCAAAACTTGTTTTAAAGAAAAGGTTGATGCCAGATTTTAACTCGGCTAGACTATTCGTAATATATAGATTGATTGATATTCATATATTTCTATATAGAAATGTTAATGCTATCCTATGTCAAGTAATTGGTACGGATGTAAAGGTAAGGTTTGTCGTTGAACAAACAAAAATATTTTTCATCGATATTTCGATGGGCACGTGAGTTTGCCAAAAATATTAAACGTAAACACGTCTAATGAATGAGTGTTGATCAACATAGAGTACTATAGGCTGATCACCTAGAAGTGCTCATAAGTTATACGGATGAACGACTTTAGTGCTGTGGACTCCTTTTCAAGTATGAAAACTGAAAGTTACTGTTCATGGTCTATCGACCGGTTCAGAATTCCTAATCTATTCTACACCTTGGGAATTGATATTATGAACTGTTAAAGTATTATTTATTCATAATACTTCATAACTATTGTTCAGTTATGTCGGAATTGTTATATAATTCACGAATGTGGTATTACTGATATCCTTGATTAAACTTGCTGAGCTGTCATGCTTACTTCTTGTGTGAATTATATAACTGCAGTTAAGGATGAACGTATTGTGAATGCCAAGAGAGATAAGGGCAAAGCTAAGATGGATGCTTAGCCATTGTGTAATAGTTTAGAAAGTTTGTATGTATTATACATTATGAACAATGAACGATGTAACCGGTTATGAACCTGGGAAGGATTATATTTTGATTTTAATAAAAGATAGTAATTACATTTATTTTGTTGTTTTTCAATGGAATGATTGTATGGATGTTAGTACAGTGGAGCACCATATGTCGGGTTGGAAGATAGCCGAATTTGGGGGCGTCACAAGTTCTGTCAAGGAGAGGTTAGATAATCTAATTGCGCGCCAATAGGGAGAAATCCGTATCGGAAAGCCCCCTCTTTACTGGGAATGACCTGGTTGTTAAATATTGTGAGTTATAATATTAATGATGAATAAGTTCATGTTGATTAAAGATGAAATTGATAATTCCATTGTGTGGGAATTACTAGTGTTAGTGGAAATTGACATTTATTTCGATAATAATTAATGTCTAGAGGTTATATTGACCAATTGGATAATTAACCGAATAAATGAGCAATTAATTGCTATTAATTCACATGCTTATAACTATGTGTTCACATGTTTAGAACTATTGAGTCACATGATTTACTATTTATTAACATGATTTACTATTAGGGGAGGTGGTGCGAGTTTGATAATACTTGCAGGACTAAATTAAAAATGAAAAAAAGAGGGAGGTATTATACTGCAATATTTTGAGTCCCAAAATGTGCAATTATTGAAACTATATTTTCTTATAAATAGAAGCTCATTCCTTCATTATTTTTCACCAATTCACTAAGTCTCACAAGAGCAATTATTATAGAGAGAAATTATAGAGAGAAAGAAGAAGAGAAGTCTGCTTCCTCACTATTCCAGTATCCAGTTTTCTTCTAACGTAAGGGGTATTATTTATTTCATATTCTGAAGAGATATTATTTTTCGTATTCGTATGAATATTATTTTCGTTTAATATTCATAAGGAATATCATATTCGTTCAATATTCGTAGGAATATTATTTTCGTTCAACAGTAGTAAGGGGTATTATTATTTCGTATTCATGAAGAGAGTTATCTTCTTTCAATACTCGTAAGGGTTGTTATTCCATTCTTTATTATTCTATTGGAATAACCTGTTTGTGCGGTCTATCGCATGCCTGGTGAAATTCTTCTGTTATTCCATTCTTTATTATTCTGTTGGACTAACCTGTTTGTGCGGTATATCGCATGCCTGGTGAATTCTTCTGTTATTCCATTCTTTATTATTTTATTAGAATAATTTGTTTGTGCGGTCTATCGTATGCCTGATAAATTCTTTTGTTATTCCATTCTTTATTATTCTGTTGGAATAACCTGTCTGTGCGGTCTATCGCATGCCTGGTGAATTCTTCTGTTATTCCATTCTTTATTATTCTGTTAGAATAACCTATCTGTGCGGTCTACCGAATGCCTGGTGAATTCTTATGGTATTCCATTCTTTATTATTCTGTTGGAATAACCTGTCTACGCGGATTACCGCATGTATGGTGAATTCTTCTGTTATTCCATTCTTTATTATTCTATTGGAATAACATGTCTATGTGGATTACCGCATGCATGGTGAATTCTTCTGTTATTCCATTCTTTATTATTCTGTTGGAATAACAGTCTATGTGGATTATCGCATGCATGGTGAATGATCTTTCGTATTCATTCCTTATTAAATTGTGGAAATGATCTGTCTACGTGGATTACCGTATGGCGGGCGAAAATCCATTTGAAGTTTCATATATTCTGTTGTGGAAATAATCTGTCTACGTGGATTACCTTATGGAGGGCAAAAATCCATTTATAGTTTCATATATTCTATTATACTCAGTTGGTTAAAGTTTTGGCTTCTATACTCCATGAAATTAGTAGAATATCCTGGATATTTGCGCTTCATCCAGTATCTTTTCATGGAAATATTCTTCTGAGCATTCTTGAATTTTACTCCACAAAGCAATATCATGTTGACAATTTGGACGTTATTTATTTCTGGATAAATTAAATTATAAATTTTTACAATTTATCCTTGAACTTGTTTTATTGAATTATTATGTCATTGTCATCATCCTAATGCGTATATTGTGATGAAAGTCATCTTTGGCTTACGTGTATAGATGGACTTGGTATGATTATGACAAGGGATTATTCGGTATAATCATGACCGTAATGTGACGAATGATGTGGTAAAAGTCCTCATTGGCTTGGTAGTTCATTGATGGACAGTTGTTGGTATAATTATGACCAGGGATTATTCGGTATAATCATGACCATTGATGATTACATGAATATCCTTGGCCGTGATGCAGGGATGATTCGATTTTATTTGTTAAGCTGAGTCTCAGCGATAAAGTTGATGAAAAACTTTTTAAATCATAGAAGATAGTAGATTTTATGCTCTACTCAACTCTTCTAATGGATTTCTTATTCCGCTGCAGTTGTTGATCTAAAATTATTGTCTATTATATTCTATCAATTGTTATATTGTTGAAGGCTAAGGATAATTTATTCTGCATTATCTTAGTCATAATACTTCTTACTAGGCTAGTTGAGCTCACCCTTTTCTTTAATTGTTCTCTTTAGGAAATGAGAATATAGCTGGGACGAGTCGGGAAATGAAGTGTTGGTCTAGGATAAGTGGCTTTATTAGTCCTCACTATTCTGTGAAATATTGTGATAATAATTGTAATGAGGACTCCATTGAGTGTGGATATTGTCTAGAAGGCAATATTCTTGTTTAAACTCTCAGCTATGTTTTATCGTATTGTACACGACGGTTGTATATTTAAGTTTGTATCTGAGTTTATGTACCATGTATCTGGCGACTCAAGATGGGTGATGTATACCTATTTTGGGGGCGTCACATACACACTTCCTCTTACAGTCTATAACTGCTCCGTGAACCGATAACCAATACATTCCAAGGATTACATCAAACTCCCCAAAACGAATCGGTATTAAATCCACTTTGAGCTTAAATCGTCGCAATTCGGTAACACAATTCCTATGAATGTATTATACGGGGATAATTTCCTTATTCGCTACTTCTACGTTCATAGGGTGATCTAATCTCTCACGGGGTAAGTCTAACTGTTTAGCAAATTCTTCGGAAACAAAAGAGAATGTAGCACATAAATCAAATAACACGTATGCATCTATATCATTGATCGAAATGATACCTGACACCATGTCCTTAGACTCCACCGCATCCTGTACGGTCATGTTGAACGTTCGTACCGTTGATCTGTTGGCTTAACTGACTGACCCTCCAATGTTCAGTCCATTGTTGTTGTTGTTGCGGTTGCCGCTAGCTGCATCGCCCTTTTTCTTTAGGCAGTCCTTAATTTGATGGTCTGTGGCCCCATACGCGATACATCCTCCCTTTTGCTTATTCGAACATTGAGGAGCCACGTGCCCCGGTTGTCCGCAACGATAATAGACACTCTTTCCCTTCATACACTCCCTCGAGTGACTCCTTCCACAGTTGTTGCACTTCATACTTTTCTTGGCCTCCCCCTAGACTTATTACCTCCAGAGGATTGGTTCTCTGACCATTTACGTTTGTTGGGGTTTCTGCCTCCGCTGCTTCCCCCTTTCTGCCCTTCTTGACCTGTCTTCTTTTCTTGTTTGAATCGAGCGATGGCTTCATTGCCTCCTTTGGCCATGATAGCCCTTTCCAAAAGATCAGAGTAAGTCTTAATCTTTAATACAACCACTGCTTTCTGTACCCATAGTTTTAGTCCTAATTCGAACCTCCTTGCCTTCCTGGCCTCCGTGTCAACCTAATGTGGAGCGAATCGGGCTAACTCGTTAAATCTCGCCACGTACTCTGCGACAGACATACTACCTTATTTAAGTTCTAGAAACTTAACTTCCATATCCTATTGCGTATTCTCCGAGAAGTAATTCTAGAGGAATAGCTTCTTAAATCTAACCCAAGGAATAACTCTTTCATCTACTCAGCCCCTATTGGCTTTCCACCAATAGTTAGCTTCGCCTTTCATCATAAAAGTGGGAAAACTCATCTTCTATTCTTCGGCCACGTGTGCGACCTCAAACACCTTCTCCATCTCTTCTATCCATGTCTGGGCTTCAACTGGGTCCAAGGTTCCCCGGAATTTAGGTGGTCCTACCATTTTGAAGTCCTTAAAGCTAGCCAAGTGTTGTCTGGTCGCCTGCCTTCACGTGAAGGGGGTCTATTTTGCATTGCCTCCATTAACAGGTTAATGAAGTTCTGCATGGGATCGACATTTTCCCCTCCACCATTGTTAACGGATCCTTCCTCCCTCTACTTTTGCTGAATCCTCCTAGGCGGCATGATCAGAGGAAAGGAAGAAAATTATTAGGTTTTATGTGATATGCTATCCATGTTAGCATTAAGAAGTTTAAGACGTCTATTAATCCTTCTTGATTTAAATAAACAACTTCAGTATCACAATAAAACTCAATGGATTTTCCCCACCCCATCACTTACATACTCTACTTGAGTTTTCTACTAAGGTTATAACCTAGGTTTCGCATTCCTAATGTTTATAACCTACAGATCTGATACTAACATGTGATACATTCCTAATGTATATGTATAACATTTAAAACTGCTTTGTGTATCTTATATTAGATACCTGGTACTCCCCTATCATAGAAAGGGGTGTTCTTTCAGTCTAAGAATCCTTAACCTAATTAGGTTTGTATAGCCTTTATAAAACTTCATACGCTTGTCTGACCGAACAAAGGTTCACACTCTATCTCACATAGTTCAAGAATTATTTAAACTTTAAATGATGTACAAGTCCAAGACTGTACGAACTCAAGTGCACTAAGTGAGAATATCAATAATATCGATGTGGAATAATTGTAAGGTAATTAAACCACTTAATAGCATGCTTGGAAATAAGATTCAAGCTTAAATGAATAACTTTTAATTCAACAATAACCTACTCAATACAATATGAGAAGGATAAGAAACTTTCACAACAAACAAAGTTTTGTAAGTTAGGAAACTTGCAACACAATACAAATAGTGTTCAAATACTTGCTCAAGTGAAAGAGTAAGAATTTAAGAAACATGCATTGAACATACGAATTATATGAAATTCAAGAACTTGCACAAAATCCAAAGTTTGTGTAAGTTAGGAAACTTGCTCAATAATAATTGGAGTAAGTTTAGGGAACTTGCCTGTTTGCTCAGCTACAATTAATTATAGCTTTAATTACTTGCGTTGAAACGAGCTAATATTAACAAATCGGTCTTTTCAATTAGTATGTGTAAACTAGTACGAGTCTACACTTAAAAGAATCAAGTAATCACATAGCATGCTTCCCAACATATTATATGGCACACTGGTCACATATTACAAGATAAAGAAATCATATAAGCATGCCTTAAATTTCAGAACCAAAAACAGAATTTGGCAAATCACGGGATTTAGCAAGAAATTTTGGTCTAAGCGGGACGACGACGCAGTGCGCTTATCCTTGCTAGACAAAGGTTGAGCTTCTACTCTTCCTGACTTCAGTCCAACTCTAACATACACCTATACATACATATTAACATACATATATGCTAGAGTTTCACATATAACACATGATCATACTTGAGTTCATTACCACAAGTTTAACTTACAATTTATATGTCATTAAAATATAAAAGGTCATGTAATCATTTGTGCCTTACAACTTGATCATTCAATACTTAGTAGTCATGCTTGTATATATACAACCCATGTATACTTTACTCACATAGTTCATATTATAGAAATTTCCCTTCTATGACTATGGGTGAATAAGTGAAAACCATACATTAACCAAACGATGTTCATGCCAATATATCTATAGGTATAATGAGTCCTAATATACATGCTTGCATGGTCATAACGTACTTTACTCATTTCTTGATGACGTTAGCTTCCTCATTCTAATTTTTTTTGAATTTAACACTAGGCCAACTTAGTACATATAAGGCATCTTAACATATAACTCTCATGCATTTAAAACATATAATAAAGTCACATATACATGTTAAAATAGTCAGAACTTACTAGATAAAAATCTTCGTCAAGTTCTCTTTGAAAAGCTTTAAGTTTCTTATCTTTGAAATAGTCTTAACTTTTAATAGTGTATGCTAGTTTGTTCAATCACTTTAGTCTTGCATTTCTTGTTAATATAAACCATATTATCATGTTCATAAAATCAAAATGCTCCCAAAACTAACTCATTAAAATTAAATCACATATTTAATTAATAAGGAGTTTAAAATTTATGGATGTTACATCCCAGCTCCTTAATCACCTCCTTACTATTCTCATCTTGGTCATCAAGTTTACTTGGCCATTACATAACTTATCATTTGCTTGCCACCAAGATCACCCATGTGTTCATGGGGCCCACATGGGTTGCCCCACGGGTCTTCTTTACCCATTGGATTCTTAGTTTGGGCTTTAGGTTTAATTAACATAACTTATGATTTGGGCTTGCATTTAACAAAGACTTGGGCTTTAACATTAGTCTGCATTAGGCTTTATCATAATTCCATTTGGACTTTACAACTTCCTACACAATCCTACAAGTCCATTACATTTGGCTTAAAGCCTTATAACGTATTATTTACGTAATAATCTCGTATTCTAACTCGTATACTTATTCAACATATACGACATACCATCATTCATACATACTCGTATAATACTTCGTATCATACTCATATTCATTACCTCGTATAATACCTACGTATTATACGATCATCGCTTTAACTAGTTAACGCTTTACTTTTACTAACATTCTCGAATTAAGTCAGTAGGCAAAAAACTGCATTTGCCATACATGAATTATTATCACATAATCCATCTCACCTCGATATTCTATCGTTACATATTTCTCGGAAGTTCAAAAATAATTCCCGGGCAGAAATCATTGAATAGTATTTTTCGAAAAATTTCTCGAAAAACTTTTATTTTCTTCTTGGAACTTCAAACACTTTAATTCTTTCAAATAGTCAAAATACTACGACATTCTAACATTTCTAGGTTATAGAAAGACATTCATCTTGCTAACACATAATAATAACATATAATATAATTTTATTCATTATTTAATTAAATAAAATTATTTTACAATAAATCTGAATGTCTCGGTCGTTACATTCTTCCCCCCTTATAAAGATTTTGTCCCCAGTATCTCGTCTTACATTATACAAATAACTGAGAGTAATCCTTTTTCATCTTTTCTTCCAATTCCCACGTTGCTTCTTCGGCATCATGGTTCTTCCATAACACCTTTAGTGAAAAAATAACTTTGTTCCGCAGAACTTGCTCTTTTCTATCGATAATTTGAATCGACATCTCTTCATACGTTAAGTCCTTCTCGATATGAATAGGCTAATACTCTATTACGTGCTTATAATCCAGCTTATAAGGACGTAACACAGATACGTGAAACATATTATGTATTCGTTCTAAGTCTGGAGGTAATGTTATCATATAAGTTACCTCCCCTACCCGTTTTAACACTTTAAAAGGTCCTATAAACCATGGACCTAACTTTCCCTTCTTTCCAAAGTGTATCTTTCCTTTCCAGGGAGATACATTTAGAAATACGTAGGAACCTACTTCAAACTCTCTATTTACTCGATGTGAGTTCGCATACTTTTTTTGTCTGTCTTGTGCTGCTACGAGACGCATTCGTATGAACTTCACTATATCCGCTATCTGCTGCACCAATTTTTCCCCTAGCATTTGGCGTTCTCTGACTTCATCCCAACACAATGTTGTTCTACATTTCCTTCCGTATAAGGCTTCGTAAGGCGGCATGCCTATGCTTGCATGATAACTATTGTGATACGCAAATTCTACTAACGGTAGATAATCATCCCAACTACCCTTAAAATCCATGACGCAAGATCTTAACATATCTTTTAATGTCTGAATTGTTCTCTTGCTCTGTCCATCAATTTTTGGATGATAAGCCGTACTCAACTTCAACTGCGTCCCCAACTGTTCTTGCAGACTCCTCCAAAAGTTCGATGTGAATTATGGATCACAATTTGGCGCAATCGAAACAAGTACTCCATGTCTAGAAATAGTTTCCTTAACATAAAGCTTAGCTAAGTGGTCTAAGTTATACTTAACCATTATTGGCAAAAAGTGAGCCGACTTCGTCAACCGGTCCACTATTACCCAAATCGCATCATACCCCTTCTGAGTAATCGGAAGTCCCACCACAAAATCCATCGTGATATGCTCCTACTTCTACTCTGGAATCCCCAATGACTGTAATAAGCCACTTAGTCATTGATGTCCGGCCTTAACTTTTTGTCAAGTCAAGCACCTACTCACATACTTGACTATCTCTCTCTTCATGTTCGGCCACCAAAAAATCTATCGAAGGTCTTGATACATCTTAATACTAGTAGGATGAAACGAGTACCTCGAACTATGAGCTTTTTGTAAGACTTGCTCCTTTAATTCCGTCTCATTCAGAACCCAAATTCTTCCTTTAAATCTTAATAATCCCTCATTATAAAGACTATATTTAATATCTTTTTCATTGGTTAACCGCTTCTTCATTTGGTCACACTCATCATCTCTGAGTTGTACCTCCTTAAATCTCTCTACAATAATAGACTGAATCTCCATCATAAATAGTCTCTATCCCGATTCACTCGGTAATTTCACCTCAATCTCCATCATAGCCATCTCTGTTATTAACTCAGTTTGAGCCGTTAACATAGGCAACTTTTCCCGACCATTTCTATTTAAGGCATCGACAACTACATTGGCTTTTCCAGGGTGATACAGGATTTCACAGTCGTAATCCTTTATCAACTCCATCCATCTCCTTTGTCTCATATTCAACTCCTTTTGTGTGATGATATGTTTTAGACTCTTATGGTCCGTGTATAAATCATATTTCTCTCCGTAAAGATAATGTCTCCATATCTTTAAGGCAAAAACTACTGCGGCCAGTTCCAGATCATGAGTAGGGTAAACTTTCTCATAATCCTTCAACTGTTGTGATACATACGCAATAACCTTGCCATGCTTCATGAGCACGCAACCAAGTCTTCTATGTAAAGCATCGCTATAAACTACAAAATTTCCTGTGTCATCGGGTAATAACAAAATAGGCGCTTCACTTAACCTCTTCTTCAGTTCTTGAAAATTTTCTTTGCATTTCTCAGTCCACACGTATTTCACCGTCTTCCTTGTCAAATTAGTCAATGGAGTATCTATCTTCGAAAAATCTTGGATGAATCTTTGAGAGTATCCCGCTAACCCTAGGAAACTCCGCACCTCAATCGGCATTTTTGGTTGTTCCCAATTCATCCTGGCTTCCACCTTCACTCGATCTATTGAAATCCCCTCATGGTCAATGATGTGACCTAAAAATTGTTCCCTTTATAGCCAAAATACACACTTAGTGAACTTCGCATATAACTTCTCCTTTCTCAATGTCTCCAACACTATTCTTAAGTGTTCAGCATGATCTTCTGGCATCTTAGAATAGACTAGAATATCATCGATAAACACCACGATGAACTTCTCCAAATATTATTTGAACACTCTGTTCATAATATCCATAAATGCAGCTGGTGCATTAGTCAACCCAAATGACATTACCAAAAACTCGTAATGACCATAACGAGTCCTGGAGGCCGTTTTTGGTACATCCTTCTTCCTAACCTTCAACTGATGATACCTCGTTCTCAAATCTATTTTAGAAAAATACTTTGCCCCTTTTAACTGATAAAAAAGATCACCGATCCTAGACAATGGGTATATTCTTTATCACTAACTTGTTCAACTCTCGATAGTCGATACAAAGTCTTAACAATCCGTCTTTCTTCTTTACAAATAGTACCGGTGCTTCCCATAGAGAAACACTCAATTGAATGTACTTTTTATCCAACAGTTCTTGTAACTGAACCATTAGCTCCTTCATCTTCACTGGCTCCATAAGATACGGTGCCATGGAAACTGGTGCCGCTCCTATCACAATGTCTATTACGAACTCGGTCTCCCTATTCGGTGGAAGACCCGACAATTCACTTGGAAATACATCCGTGAATTCTTTAACTATAGGTATTTGTTCCATGGTCTTTCCGACTTTTTGGGTATCAACAACATGGCTCAAATAACCTACACATCCCTTCCTCAATAGTTTCTTAGTTTGTGTCATAGTCAAACAACACGAACGCCCCAGTGATCTATTACCATAAAATACTACCTGAGGTTGTCTCAACGTTCTAATATTTACACATTTCTTCTAGCAATCTATAATTACCGCAAGCTTAAACAACCAATCCATTCCGAGAATTACCTCGAATTCTCCCAACTTTATCGGTATCAAATCTACCGATAATTTACAACCCCGTATATCTACACAACAACTTTTTATGAATATCCTTAACAAGAATTATCTCTTCCTTGACTACCTTAATATTCAAAGGTATATGTAACTTTTCGGGAAGTAATCCTAATCGTCTAGCAAAATCACATGCTATAAATGAACAAGTAGCACCCGGATCAAACAGCACGTAAGCATTTATATTGTTGATCAGGATAATATCTGCAACTACATCTCTGAATGCAACTGCATCTTGCACCGTCATATTAAAGGTGCGGGCCATCGGCCTACCCGGCTACACTGAACCACCAATAGCTAACTTACTGCTATTAGCACCCTTATTCCCATCCGTTCCCTTCTTCGAGCAGTTCTTTGCTATGTGGTCAATTGACCGACATACAAAGCATCAGTGGTTCTTCTTCGGACTTGGATAGTTAGGCAAAATGTGCCCCTCCAGTCCACAGTTGTAACAAACAGCCTTCCCATTGAGATAAACTCCTAAGTGAGTCTTCCCACAGGTCTTTCACGCCTCCATCCTCCTCTTCGGATCTCCTTATTTCACTCCGGTATTCTTAGAGTTAAACCCCTTCCAATTCTGTCCTTTGCCACTCCCGCTGGCTCCTTCGATTTTTACTCCCCCATCCACCTTGGCCTTATTCTTCTTATCCTTGTGGTAATGGCTTAAAGCCTCATTCCCACATTCGGCGATTATCGCCTTCTCTAGTATGGTCCCAAAAAAAGTACTTTGGAACACCGATATTCGGTTATAGATCCGGGGTTTCAAGCCCTGCTAAAACCTCCTATCCTTTCTCACATCTGAATCCACTTGGTGTGGAGCAAACCTCGCCAGTTCATTGAACTTGGTTAACTTCTCTATACCAACCCTAGCCTGGTTAGCCTCCCACCAAAAGTTGGCCTCTCCCTTCATCATATAGGTTGCAAAAGCAACCTTCTGACCCTCATCGACATTTACAATGCCAAATGCCTTTTCGATCTATTTCATCCATTTTTGGGCTTCTATGGGGTCCATAGTTCCTTTGAACTCTGGTGGACCAACACTCTTAAAATCCTTAAAAGTAGTAGCTCACACTACTGCATTATTTACGGGTATATTAGCCCCATTCCTATTAAACACAGTCGTTAACAAGTTAACGAACTCTTGCATTGGGTTTATCGGACCTCCCTCTAGTTGATTAACATTAGCATCTTGATTACATTGTCTCCTTCTTGGAGGCATTTTGTTGTTAAGATAAATAACACATCATTATTACTCTTTTCTTATTACTTAGTTATTATTCATGATTAAACAATAACTTCAAAACTCATTACTCAATATGTTCCATAAAAAGGCTTATATTGATTTGCTTCTTGTAGTATAATACTACATCGTTCACATTATACAGCCTAAGCTGATTACATTACTATCCCACAATTACTTTCCATGAATTGGGATTTACAAAAGACTACCCTTTGTTATACAAAAGAGGGTTTTACGTCACTACCAGATACATCATATTTACACATCTAACTCTACTCTAGCTAATACTAGATTACATCACGACTCATAGTATGTCGAGTCTGCCCTGCCTCAATCAGATACCCAGCTACTTGTTGCACAAAATTCGAATTAGAACTCCTATGTATATAGGACATCCTTCCTGTCTTCTATTTCTTGGTCTTTAGCTCCTGCCTGAGCTCAAAGACCTCCCGTTTCAACTCTTGGACCTTCTCCTTTGCCAAAACTCTTTCATCATACTCCTCCTCCCACATTAACTCCATACTCGTCTTATCTTCGAAGATAGCATGAAGCTCTGCTTTTAGTTCTTTCACCTCCTCACAATGATGGAGGTTTATATCTAATATTGTCATAAATAATGACATCATCGACTCCCCTAAAGGCGTTTCTTCTACAAGTGCTACTAGGTTAAAGGACACTACCTCCATCTATTCTTCTGACATGCCATCGAACATAGACATAAGGTCATGGTTCTCCGAGTCTCCAGACTCAATCACTACCACTTCTGACACTTCTGCTATAGGGTTCGGTATAATCTCTATTTGATTAACCGATTCTTCACTTTCTACATGTATATCTCTATACATTTCATTTTCTCCTCACATCTACAATAAAATAATTTAGTTTGATTAGTACACGTAAGTAGAATAATAAAAACACATATAATATATATAATGCATTTTTAAGGTTAATTTCATCTTTTACTTTTTTAACTCTTCTCAAGGTTATGACTTAAGGTTTTAATTCTCCCCTTAATTTTTATAACCTAATGCTTTGATTGTAATAACCCGAGATTTTGAATTATCCAAAATTTATGAATTATTATTATTTTTATTTAATATTGACGTTGACTGTTAATATTGTACTGTGTATCTGTGATACGAGTCTCGAGAATTAGACAATCTATGTATTGACTCATAAAATAGAGTAGAGTTGTGCTTAACAACTTTAGAAACCCTAACCCTAATTTTTGGAAAGGGATTCGGTAGAAAATATAATTAAAATAATTATATTAATGAGAATGTGTTTGTACTGTATGTTGATAATGATCAATGATTAATCGGATAAGGTTTAAAATTAATAAGCCCTAATAAGAGATTAGAAACTCTAATCTCAGGATTAGAAACCCTAATGCGTAGTAAGAAACCCTAATCGAAAGTCGGGAAACCCTAATTTAATATCTGAGAATCCTAAACCCTAATTAAGAAACCCTAATCCTAATTGGTAAATCTTAATGTGTTTGATAACATTTAATGTTATTAGTAATCACTAATTATATTTTATCATCTTAATTTTCTATTATAAAAACCCTAATTTGAGAATTGTGGAAACTAAAGTTATAAAACCTAAAGGTTAGAACCTTAGGGTTAAACCCTAAGGGTTTGGGCAATTGACCATCATGCCATTAAATTTAGAGTGCAAACGACAAAAATACCCTTTTTACATTTTAAATGAGCTAACTTGTAAAAATTTCAAAACCTTTAGTTGGTGACCAACTAAAGGAAGCCAATTGAATTTTATCTCAGCCATTTACTGATCTAAAACGCCACATAGCATGTTAGATTCATTGCATCAAGTATTATAAGAGATAAAGAGAGAGAATGTCCATAAAAGTAGTAATTTTTCTATCTCACTCTCCACAAACTCATTCTCTCTCCTAACCTCCGAATTTCTCAAGTAATTCAGTCATAAAACACCTCCCTAAAACATCATTTACAGATAAGGAAATCTAAGATCAAGAATTAATGCTTGAAGGTATAACCCTAACTTTTATTTTGATCCAAGTTGCTAAGAAAACAAATATGTGTTTATGTGTTTAGATCTTTGATAAATGATGTTTTATGATGATCTATGTTGATATAACATAGATCCATAGCATCACAGTGGGTTAAAGTTGAGTTTTTCACAAACTGTTCTTGAGTTTGAATCATGGTCTGACAAGAAATGTCAGTAGTCGTAGATCTTGATATGTTTATGGTTTTTGATGTTTTAAAGTTGTTATAGGTAGCCTGTTATGTTTTCTTCAATCTGGAAGTGGAATCACAGTGATTGAATGGCTATATTTCATTTTATTAACAGTCAAAACCCATTGACCGACGTTGACCGAGCCAATCTGGGGTAACCTAGAAAGCCTTGATCAACGTCTTACAATTTTTTTTGGGCTTAAGATCTGTCAGTGTTTAAGCTGTTTGTCGATGTGGTTGTATACATGTTCTAGCCTGTAATATGGACTCCAAGTATATGCCTTTAGATTACATAAACATCGAATGGATTGGTTTTAATGCGTGGTCAAAATAGCCCATCTGATCACGAATCACTTTTCTGGAAATTCCAGAAAGTGAATGAACATGACTTCTGACCATGCTTGGCCGGATCGTATCTAGAAATTTAGATGTTGTTTAACTGATCTGTTGTGATGTAAATGTACCTTGACACTAGTACTATAGATTTGGACCATAACATAACTAATGTGATGAACAGAACATAGATTAAAGTGAGCTCTAAAGTGTCAACTCGACACTGTCTAGGTTTCTGGGTTACCCAGAAAATCCAGAATTGGTCTGACAGCTCCTTTGAAGCTCTGGATCTTGCACAATTATTGATGTATGATCGAGATAATACTTGATTATTGTAGTACTACATGTAGACTACATGATCGATGCACAATATTGCCCAGATCATGAATATACTTAGAATCAAAGTCAGTCAAATGTGCACACTAGTTAACTGTCTGACAGTGTTCTTGAAGCTCAAGAACATCTAAGACGACAAATAAGTGTCGCTATAGGCTATAGCGACAGTTTTCATTTATTTTAATTTCTGATTTTTCGGAAATTATTTAAAAATAGAAATAAATTATAAAAATTATTAAAAATGGTTTTAAAAATTATTTTAAATTATGAAAAATAATTTTTGACCAATTGAATATTTTTCATTAATATTAATAATTATTTAAATATTAATGGTATTTAATTTATTTAATTAGTGTATTAAATAAATTAGAGAAAATGATTTTAATATATTAAAAATCATTTTAAATAAGAATAATGTATTTAAAAATATTTTGAGTTATAAAATATAACTATTAATATTTTAGAGAATTTTCATTAATAAATAAATATTAATGATATTGAATTTATTTAATTGATAAATTAAATAAATAAGATAAAAATGATTTTATTAATTTAAAAATCATTTTAAATGAGAATAAAGTGCTAGAAAATATTTTGAATTATAACATATAATTTTCAATATTTTGGAGAATTCTCATTAATAAATTAATATTAATGATATTAGATTTATTTAATTATAATATTAAATAAATGAATTAAAATGATTTTATTAATTTAAAAATCATTTAAAAATAAGAAAAATGATTTAAAAATATTTTAAGCTATAATTAATGACTTTTAATATTTGAAAGATAATTTCATTAATATTTAAATATTAATGGTGATGATTTAAAAATGATTTTTAATTACTTTAAAAATCATTTAAGTAGAATATTGATGATTTAAAAATATTTTAAGTTATTAATAATAACTTTAATATTTTGACAAGTATGTTATTAATATTTTTATATTATTAAATATTAATGATGATAAGATTAATTGATAATTAAATCATTTAAAAATGATACCTATGTTTGAAAAATTATTATAAATTATAATAATTGCTTATAAATTATTAAAAGCTTCCGAAAAATATTATTAATGATATTTGACTCATCTAACATAATATTGAAGCTTAGAAACCGAATTTATTTGACAATAACTGTGTTAATTGTCGGATAGGATGACCAGAACACCAAGAATGGACCGAAGTCCAACTAGACCGAAATAGTTAGACTTGTTAAGTGTTTATATAAGTTATAAACACTGATGTGACTATGTGGTAATGTGTCTAGGAGAAGTTTGACTGTAGAATACGATGATACGTGTTGTGAATTATTGTGCTAATTGTGAGACCGATATTATTGGTTATAGATCTTACGAACGCAGATAAGTTTATTGTGTAGCTGTAATCAGCGAAAGAGGCAAGTTTCCTAACTCAACCTTGAGTTAATATTGTTTAATTATTATTGGTGGTTAATTATTGCTAATTAGACCACGTCCAGGGATTTATTGTTGATATTTCGCAGTTAGTGCATGTTTAATAATTCAAATTGAATTACTGATTCGTAAAATATACGTTCGTAGAATAACTGTTGTTGGATATTCATATCCGTAGAAGCTAGTATTGACAGTAAAGATAATTCTTATTTATTGTCGAATTATGTAGAGAAATGTCTTAGCCAATTATTCTGGTTAGACGAACATTTGTTAGAACTTGATAGGTTCGAGAAGAGAATTAAATTATTATTGACAGATCGATGCCAATTATTTTGGCTAGATCGAGAAGTAATTAGAAATTGAAATCACATTATT
Organism: Panax ginseng; assembly: GCA_020205605.1. Taxonomy (NCBI): domain Eukaryota; kingdom Viridiplantae; phylum Streptophyta; class Magnoliopsida; order Apiales; family Araliaceae; genus Panax; species Panax ginseng. The sequence continues at coordinate 98,685,355 of CM035128.1, read as the reverse complement.
TCATTGTTAAATCAAAATCTTGATTCTGAGACTGAGAAGAAAAACCTTTTATATAAAGGGAATATTTTATCGGTCATGTATTCGGCCTTTGTGCTTGATTAAGTATTATGCATAATATAGGGTATAATAAAGCTGATCACTTTATATACTTGCAAAGGGGTATGATTTAATCTTTATGGTTATCTGATACACCTGGGTATATCAAAGTATAACTTTGATAGTTACTCGAGAAGAGAAGTTCAAGATCCAATGGATCGCTCAACATAAATCTGGAAAACATTCCACTTTGCTATCTTGTAGAATTAATTCTTGATTATTCATTTGAATATCGTAGAAAACCTTGAAAGCGTTGTACTCTTTCATTATTGAATTATTGTTGCGTAGAATGTGAGAAGGTTTGATATTGATTTCTATATCTTTATTGTATCTCTTAACTTGCGGGGTAAACTTGTTACTCACCCTTGCTATAAATAAAACTTTTCAGCTAGGGACGAAGTTGCAGAAGGTGTTCCGAAGAAGAACAAAGGAAAATGCATAGTTATAAATTAGTATAATGAAGATTAGCGTTATTCTTATATTGTTGTATTGTAAACCCTTTTTGTATAACTAAGGGGCATGACTGTAATGTTAAGGTTAGTGGACCTGGGACTTATGTATTAACAACCTATGTTAATGAGTTATGTATTCCTATTTATATTTAAATGGGTAGTTAGATGTTAATATATTGTGGATCGTGAGCACCAAACTCGGGGGTCAGGTAACCCAGATTTGGTGGTGTCACAGGTTGGTATCAAAGCTGTAGGTTATAAACCTTAAGTGGGGTGGGGAAAACCCTAGGATTATGACCATGAGCGAGATAGAGAATACTCATTTAGAGTACTAAGTGAGAGATTGCAGAAGCATATCGATAATGAGATATATAGACACATAGTGTGAGGAGTGTGTACTATTGAAGTACTAATCAAGTTGTTTAAACTGATTGTAGGATGTTGGGATAAGATAAGAAGAGTATGGAGATGCCAGCGGCTGTTGCATCAGTGCCAGTAGTCGAGGTGCCAGCACAGAGCGAATCAGTAAAGAAGGTGGGAAATGATGAACCCATGGTTAATCTCGGGAGTGATCATTATGATTATCCCGAGATGTATCTGAGTAGTGATAAGGAGGCAGAGTCTAAAGAAGCTAAGGTGGAGTTAAAGAATAAGATCAATGTTGGAGAACATGATCATCTATCTATAGAAGTCCAGGAACTCCGGAGTAAAGTATTTCTTTTAGAGGAGTTGTGGAAGATGGAGCGAGTGTTACGCGAGATGACTGAAGAACAGAATGTGCTGAAGGCACAGGTGGACAGAATGAAGGCTGAAGGTGGTGGATCATCTGAAGGAACAAGCAAGAAGGACAAGAAGAAGAGAAAGAGGGAAAAAGACAGTGAAAACTCTAAAAATTCAAACCCGAAGAAGAGGCAAGCTTGCAGCAAGTGTGGAAAGACTCATGCGGGAGAATGCATGATGTGGAAGAATGTGTGTTTCAACTGTAAGCAAGAAGTACATATTTCTCTACATTATCCTAAGCCGAACATGAGGAAGTGTTTTTCATGTGGGAGAACGGGTCACAAATTCAACAAGTGTCCCAACAAGAAGAAGACTAGTGAAGGGAGTGGTTGGTAGACAACTTAGATATATGTGATAGTATCTTTTGGTAGAAGCTTTTGATATTAGGAGTTGTAATATCAAGAACGATGTATAAGCATATGTAAATATATATGTTTGTATGAATGAAATCTTTATTTTCTATATGAATATAAGATTAAGATTAATTTGTGTGTTCTTAAAACTCATACTTATGGTAAATTCACGACTCGTGATTATATGAAATGTTCTGAATCCCTCAGCAAATGGACGTCATAGGTCTGACTAGGATAAGTTCATACACTCATATAATTATGGCAAGTTTCTAAACTCATAAGTGTGGTAAGTTTGATGAACTGGAATTAGATGTATGAATATGGTAAATGGCAACTTTTTGTGTGAAGTTGGAGAATTGCAACTTTTTGTAAAGTTGAGTATGCTAATCCTAAAACTATTTTAAAAAGGGATAGTAATATGTGTTAAGTACTATATGTACTATGTGCTATTTAAATAAATATACGATTACATGAGATCTATGTGTTGAATTCTTATTGTGTTAAGAATTTGTATAGAGAAAGGGAATTAATATAAGATCTTTATTTAAATCAGATCATGCGGCCTAGACGACAGAATTGAAACCAAAGAGAAAAGCAGTCAGTGAATAACGAATGAGGTTAAGCTGACCCGATGCAAAACTTTACAAATATGATAGTCGAAGCTATGGAAAATAGAGCTCCAGCAAAAGGAAGAGCGAGGAATCAGCCAGCCGACAAATTAGCAAACTTCAAAGACTTTAAAGCAGTAGGACCGCCTGAATTTAAGGGAACCACAGATCCGATTGAAGCCCAAACTTGGGTGAAGGAGATGGAGAAAGCATTCGTCATTGCGCGAGTTGCAGAAAAGCTGAAGACAACTTTTGCTACATACTTGATGAAGGGAGAAACTAATTACTAGTGGGAGACCAATCAGACGAGAGCTGGTACAACGGTGGTAGCCTGGACAAGATTCAAAGAATAGTTCTTTGAGAACTACTTCTCACCGAGTATGCAAGCTCGGATGGAAGTTATGTTCTTGGAACTAAAGCAGGAAAATATGTCTGTTTCTGAGTATGCAGCTAAATTCGACGAGTTAGCAAGGTTTGCACCTCATCAGGTGGACACAAAAGCAAGAAAAGCGAGAAGATTTGAGAATGGCCTGAAGCCGGGGATATTTAACAAGGTGGCAGTATTGCAAATCAATACATTTGCGGCTCTAATGGAGAAAGTATTAAATGCTGAAGGAGGGAGCGAGGCTGCATCTCGATTTCATTATGAGAAGAAGAAGAAGGTAAGTGATGGTGGAAGCAGTGGTGGAAGTAACCCGAATAAGAGAAAGTGGAACGAGAATACCCAATCGGGTAGCAAGACGGAAGAGAATAGTAAAGGGAGGGAACCATGCGCGACCTGCGGGAAGAACCATTTTGGAGTCTGTTTAAAGAAGAAGGGAGTCTGTTACAACTGTGGGAAAGAGGGACACGTGTCACCCAATTGCCCCAGTCCGAAGAAAATTCAAGGTTGTTATGCCTATGGATCGAATGATCATCTGGTTAGAAACTGTCCAAAGAGGAATGCTTAAGAAGGAAAGTGTTAACAAGGGACCCCGTGGTGGAACCTTGGCAATCCGAGAACCTGCATAGTCAGGAAGATCAACCGCCCGTACATTCAACATGACGACGCAGGATGCAGTGGGTACTCAGGAGGTGGCAGCAGGTAACAATTTCGCTTAAGAATTTAAATTACGCGAGACTTATGAGTCAGATATTTTCTGTGAACTATTTTCTTTTAAAGATTCAAGGCACAAGTTAGAATTTGAAACACAAATTAATATTGTGATAAAAAAAATGAATTGATGATACAACTTTAAAAGATTGTAGAGAATAAGAAAGCGGTGATTCCGAGGACGGAATCCTTTTAAGTAGGGGTGAATGTAATAACCCGAGATTTAGAATAATCCAAAATTTATGAATAATTATTTTTTTATTTAATATTGACATTGACTGTTAATATTGTACTCTGTATCTGTGATACGAGTCTCGAGAATTAGTCAATCTATGTATTGACTGAGAAAATAGAGTAGAGTTGTGCTTAACAACTTTAGAAACCGTAACCCTATTTTGTGGATAGGGATTCGGTAGAAAATATAATTAATATAATTATATTGATGAGAATGTGTTTGTACTGTATGTTGATAATGATCAATGATTGATCGGATAAGGTTTCAAATTAATAAACCCTAATATGAGATTAAAAACCCTAATCTCAGGATTAGAAACCCTAACGGGTAGTTAGAAACCCTAATCGAAAGTTAGGAAACCCTAATTTAATATTTGAGAATCCTAAACCCTAATCCTAATTGGTAAATCTTAATGTGTTTGATAACATTTAATGTAATTAGTAATCACTAATTATATTTTATCATCTCAATTTTCTATTATGAAAACCCTAATTTGAGAATTGTGGAAACTAAAGTTATAAAACCTAAAGCATAGAACCTTAGGGTTAAACCCAAAGGGTTTGGGCAATTGACCATCATGCCATTAAATTTAGAGTGCAAATGACAAAAATACCCTTTTTACATTTTAAATGAGTTAAATTGTAAAAATTGCAAAACCTTTAGTTGGTGACAAACTAAAGGTAGCCAATTGAATTTTATCTCATCCATTTACTGATCCAAAACGCCACATAGCATGTTAGATTCATTGCATCAAGTATTATAAGAGATAAAGAGAGAGAATGTCCATAAAAGTAGTCATTTTGCTATCTCACTCTCCACAAACTCATTCACTCTCCTATCCTCGGAATTTCTCAAGTAATTCAGTCATAAAACACCTCCCTAAAACATCATTTACAGATAAGGAAATCTAAGATCAAGAATTGAAGCTTGAAGGTATAACCTTAACTTTTATTTTGATCCAAGTTGTTAAGAAAAAAAATATGTGTTTATGTATTTAGATCTTTGCTAGATGATGTTTTATGATGATCTATGTTGATATAACATAGATCCATAGCATCAAAGTGGGTAAAAGTTGAGTTTTTCACAAACTGTTCTTGAGTTTGAAACATGGTCTGACAGGAAATGTTAGTAGCCGTAGATCTTGATATGTTTATGGTTTTTGATGTTTTAAAGTTGTTATAGGTAGCCTATTATGTTGTCTTCAATCTGGAAGTGGAATCACAGTGATTGAATGGCTAGATTTCATTTTATTAACGGTCAAAACCCGTTGACCGACGTTGATCGGGCCAAATCTGGGGTAACCTAGAAAGCCTTGATCAACGTCTTACAATTTTTTTTGGGCTTAAGATCTGTCAGTGTTTAAGCTTTTTGTGGATGTGGTTGTATACATATTGTAGCCTGTAATATGGACTCCATGTGCCTTTAGATTCCATAAACATCAAATGGATTGGTTTTAATGGGTGGTCAACATAGCCCATCTGATCACAAATCACTTTTCTGGAAATTCCAGAAAATGAATGAACATGACTTCTGACCATGCTTGACCGAATCGTATCTGGAGATTTAGATGTTGTTTAACTGATCTGTTGTGATGTAAATGTACCTTAACACTAGTACTATAGATTTGGACCATAACATAACTAATGTGATGAATAGAACATAGATTAAAGTGAGCTCTAAAGTGTCAACTCGACACTGTCTGGGTTTCTAGGTTACCCAGAAAACCCAGAATTGCTCTGACAGCTCCTTTGAAGCTCTGGATCTTGCATAATTGTTGATGTATGATCGAGATAGTACTTGATTGTTGTAGTACTACATGTAGACTACATGATCGATGCACACTATTGCCCAGATCAAGAATATACTAAGAATTAAAGCCGGTCAAACGTGCACACTAGTTAACTGTCTAACAGTGTTCTTGAAGCTCAAGAACACCTAAGACGACAGATAAGTGTCGCTATAGGCTATAGCGACGGTTTTCATTTATTTTAATTTTGGATTTTCCGGAAATTATTTAAAAATAGAAATAAATTATAAAAATGGTTTTAAAAATTATGAAAAATAATTTTTGACCAATTGGAATATTTTTCATTAATATTTATAATTATTTAAATATTAATGTTATTTAATTTATTTAATTAGTGTATTAAATAAATTAGAGACAAATAATTTTAATATACTAAAAATCATTTTAAATAAGAATAATGTATTTAAAAATATTTTGAGTTATAAAATATAACTTTTAATATTTTTAGAGAATTTTCATTAATAAATAAATATTAATGATATTAGATTTATTTAATTGATAAATTAAATAAATAAGATAAAAATGATTTTATTAATTTAAAAATCATTTTAAATGAGAATAAAGTGTTAGAAAATATTTTGAATTATAACATATAATTTTAAATATCTTTGGAGAATTCTCATTAATAAATTAATATTAATGATATTAGACATATTTAATTATAATATTAAATAAATGAATTAAAAATGATTTTATTAATTTAAAAATCATTTAAAAATAAGAAAATGATTTAAAAATATTTTTTAGTTATATTTAATGACTTTTAATATTTGAATCGATAATTTCATTAATATTTAAATATTAATGGTGATGATTTAAAATGATTTTAATTACTTTAAAAATCATTTAAGTAGAATATTGATGATTTAAAAATATTTTAAGTTATTAATAATAACTTTAATATTTTGACAAGTATGTTATTAATATTTTTATGTTATTAAGGGGGAAACTAGAACCTTAAGTCATAACCTTAAGGAAGAATAAAGAAGTAAAAGATGGAAAATAACCCTATAAAAATGCATTATATTATGTTATTCGTTTATATTATTCTACGGACGTGTACTAATCAAATTATTTTGTTTTATTGTAGATGTCAGGAAAAAATGATATGTATAGAGACATACATGTAGTAAGCGAGGATTCGGTAAATCGAGTAGAGATACTACCAAATCCCATAGCAGTAGAACTAGAAGTGGTGGCAATCAAGTCTGGAGACTCGGACAACTTAGACTACATGTCTGTGTTTGATGGCATGCTAGAGGAAGAGGTGGACATGATGTCCTTTGACCAGGTTACACCTCCAGAAGAGTTGACTATGGGGGAGTAAATGAAGGAACTATTTATGTCAGTATTGGATAGAAACATCCAGTATTGTAAAGAGGTTAAGGAGTTAAAAGAGGAACTCCAAGCTGTCCGTGAGGACAAGACTAGTATGGAAGGAATGTGGGAAGAGGAGCATGATGATCGAGTTTTGGCCAAAGAGAAGGTCCATGAGCTGAAACACGAAGTTTTTAAGCTCAAGCAGGAGCTAAAGACTAAGAAACAGAAGGTAGAGAGGATGTCCTATATATATAGGAGTTCTCATGTGGATTTCTAGAAGCAAGTAGCTGGGTATCCGATAGAAGAAGGGAAGACTGGACATACTATCAGTCGGGATGTCATTACCGGTCTGGCCAAGAAAGACTTTGAGAATGCCATTCGGCAGATGTAATCTAGTAATAGCTGGAATAGTTTAGATATGTAAATATTATGTATCTAATAGTGATGTAAAACCCTCTTTTGTATATCAAGGGTAGTCTTTTGTAAATCCCAATTTTTGGAAAGCAATTGCGGGATGGTAATATAATCAGCTTAGGCTGTGTAATGTAAACAATGTAGTGTTATACTACAAGTTATGAATCAATATAAGTCTTTTTATGGAATATATTGAGTAATTAGTATGAGTTATTGTTTCATTACGAATAATAACCAAACAACAAGAAGAAAGTAATAATGATGTGTTGTTTTCTTAAAATCAAAACACCGCCAAGAAGAACACAACGAAATCAAGATTCTAATGTTAATCAACCGGAGGGAGGTCCGGTTCATCCAATGTAAGAGTTCATTAAATCTTTTAACGACCGTGTTTAATAGGACTGGGGCTAATGTACCCATAAATCCCGAGGTAGTACAAGCTACTACTTTTAAGGATTTCAAAAGTGTTGGTCCGCCGGAGTTCAATGGAACTACGGACCCTATAGAAGCCTAGACTTGGGTGAAAGAGATTGAGAAAGCATTTGTAATAGCAAATGTTGATGAAGGTCAGAAGGTTGCCTTTTCAACCTATAAGATGAAGGGTGAGGCCAATTTCTGGTGGGAGGCAAACTAGGCTAGGGCCGGTATAGAAAATCTAACGTGGGTGAGGTTCAAGGAGATTTTCTTCGAGAACTACTTTCCCACGAGTATGCAGGGAAGGATGGAAATGAGGTTTCTTGATTTGAAACAAGGGGATATGATGGTTCCCCAGTATGCTGCATAGTTTAATGAACTGACAAGATTTGCTCCACAACAAGTGGACTGAAGTAAGAAAGGCTAGACGATTCGAGCATGGCTTGAAACCCTGGCTCTATAGCCGAATTTCTGTGTTCCAAAGTACTTCCTTTGGAACCATATTAGAAAAGGAAATAATTGTCGAGGGTGGGAATGAGGCTCTCAGCCAGTACCACAAAGATAAGAAAAGCAAGGGTAAAGGTAATAGAGGAATGAAGACCGAGGGAGCCAGTTGTAGTGGCGACGATCAAAAGAGGAAGGAATTTAACTTTGGGAATACTGGAGTAAAATAATGGGATTCTAAGAGGAGGATGGAGGCCTGTAAAACCTGTGGGAAGACTCATTTATGAGTCTGTCTCAAGGGAAAGGCAGTATGTTATAATTATGGATAGGAAGGGCATATTTTGCCTAACTGTCCGAATCTAAAGAAAAATCACGGATGTTTTGTATGTGGATCAACTAACCACATAGCAAAGAACTGCCCAAAGAAGGGGACATATGGAAATAAGGGCACTAATAGCGGTAAGTTCGCTATTAGTGGTCCAGCTCAGCCGGGTAGACCAATGGCCCGCACTTTTAATATGACGGTCCAAGATGCGATGGCATCAGGGGATGTAGTTGTAGGTTTTATCCCAATCAATAACATAAATACTTACGTGCTATTTGATTCGGGTGCTACTTGTTCATTTATAGCATGTGATTTTGCTAGACGATTAGAATTACTTTTTGAAAAGTTGTTTATACCTTTGATTATTAAGGTAGCAAACGAAGAGATAATTCATATCGAAGATATTCATAGGAATTGTTGCGTAGATATACGGGGTTGTAAATTATCGGTAGATTTAATACCAATTAAGTTGGGAGAATTTGATGTAATTCTCAGAATGGATTGGTTGATTAACCATGGAGCAATTATAGATTGTTAGAAGAAATGTGTGAGCATTAGGACGTTGAAATAACCTCCTATAATATTTTATGGTAATAAATCGCCAGGACGTTCGTGTTGCTTTACGATGACACAAACTATAAAACTTTTAAAGGAAGGGTGTGTATGTTATCTATGTCATGTTGTTGACACCCAGTGAGTGGGAGCAACCATGGAACAAATACCTATAATACACGAATTCATGGATGTATTTCCAAGTGAATTGCCGGGTTTTCCACCGGATAGGGAGATCGAATTTGTAATAGACATTGTACCAGGAGCGGCACTAGTCTTAAGGGCACCGTATCGTATGGCGCCTATGGAAATGAAAGAGTTAATGGTTCAGTTACAGGAACTAATGGATAGGAAGTACACTCAACCAAGTGTTTCCCCGTGGGGGGCACCGGTATTGTTTGTCAAGAAGAAAGACGGATCGTTAAGACTTTGTATCGACTACTGAGAGTTGAACAAGTTAACGATAAAGAATAAATACCCATTGCCCAGGATCGATGATCTCTTTGATCAATTGAAAGGGGCAAAGTATTTTTATAAGATAGATTTGCAGACGGGGTATCACCAATTGAAGGTTAGGAAGGAGGACATACCAAAGACAGCATTCAGGACTCGTTATGGTCATTACGAGTTTCTGGTAATGTGATTC